>CM034302.1:35610502-35975068 GCA_019925795.1 Dendrobium chrysotoxum | reverse complement strand
AAATGTTTGTACAACCTAGAGGAGAATTTGTTGATTGTGATTTAATTTAATTTAAATTGGCTCGAAGTGACATGTCAAATTGATTAATCTCAACTCAACTTATTTCTTTTAAATTTAATTCCAATTAGTTTGAATTGACTTGAGATGAGTAGATTTAGTTTATTTGTAATATATATTTTAATTATTAACTTTTAAAATTCATTCTAATAAAAATGTTAATGTTTTTTAATTTTATATTTCATATTTTGATTTATAGATTTTATTTATTATGATTTTACCTTTTGATTTTTTTAATATTAAATTCTCGAGATTTTTTAATTGATTTTAATTTTATTATTCTTATTAAAGTTATCAAAAACCTTTTAAAATTTTCTCTCCTCGACGCACATCAAATGGTGTCCAATTTGAGCATGAATTGGCACAATCAATTAGTCTCGACAAGCCTGACACAATGATGCAATTCATTTCTTAAGATGAGCATGGGCGGGGGGGGGCAAGGGGTGGCACGTGCCCCCCCTAAAAAAAAATTATTTAAAACTATTGTCAGCTTTCTTTCATTTTGTTTATTACAGACTTTTTCCATTTCAAGTCTTCAATCCACCTTTTACTCAAAACATGCAATGCTTCAGCTGTAGAGAGAGAAAGACTTTTTCCATTTCAAGTCTCCAATCCACCTTTTACTGGGTCTCAAAATTTTATTAAAACTTTTATCATTAACTAACTATTCATTATCTAATAATAATTATTAAATATTAAATTACCACCCAATTGTTTTATTATTTTTTCACTGCTAATGATCTAATTAATTACTGTGAAGGGTTGTGCTTTTCCTCGCTCTTTTTGTGCAAAGAGAATGCTGTGGCCGCGCACTCATGACAGCGCACCCAACAAAATCAATATTGTGTATATTCAGCTCCTCACTCCACTTCCATACTTAAGCATCCATTATGGTACAACCCCTTCTCAGCGTTCATTTTATTTACTACAGGCTTTTTCTGGACATATGAAAAGCATCAAAGGTTCGTTTTCCCCTTTACTCCTCTCTCGCGACTCACGAGTCATGATCTCGAGCACGACTTTCGTTAGGCCCCCCCCCCCCCCCCCCTGAAGAAAATTTCTGGCTCCGCCACTGAAGATGAGACCCCGATTGGAAAATTTTACATTAGAGATGTTTGTGTGTATGAAAACTTCAAATGCAATAATTCATATAAAATTTTCAACCAATCAACATCGACATTATCAAATGTACCTTCAAACTTAATGATAAATAAAATGTGACCAACAAAATTTAATTATGAGGTCAATAATAGATCGTGGTGAAAGTGTGTGGCTTGACTCACCATCACATATTATTGTGCAAAAATACAAGATGTAGACTAACCTATAAGATGTAGAAGACCAAGCAAGTGACTGATACCAAAAAGGAAAACAACACATTCCACTCTTAATCAGTGCATCAAATGCTCTCATGAGGGTCTTGAACACGATATTAAAGCTGATCTACAACCATTTTCAATTTATGAAGTACGTACATACAAAAACGCTTCATATTATCCGGCAAAAAAGCAAACTGGCTTCTCTAGAAACTTCAAATTAGTTGAAGAAGAAAAGAAGAAAAGAAAGAAAAAGAAAAAGAACAAGAACATAAAGAAAAAATAGGGCATCCTAACCTCAAACATAATGTTTGTTGGTGTCCTGTCCCTCTTGCACAAAGAGGTTGTAGAATGGCTCGACTGGCTAGAGAGAGAGCAAGAGGATGGAAAAATAAAAATGTAGAAGAAAGTGAAAAAGAGTATATGTCAATAAAAATGCCTGTAATAGATATTGATTTGGAATCCATCTTGAAGGAAAAATCATATATGCTTGAGAAAAATTAACAGGCTTTAAAATATATAAATGTTGTTGAAAAGCAGAAGACTGAAGCTTTTAAAGAAGTAGATAAATATGAGGATAGGGTCCAAATCATTGGAAAAAAAGATAATATAAAAAATTCTACCTTTGAAAGATTAAAGGATTATATAGAGAATATAACTCTAACCCCATTATCTCAAAATGAAATAGTTGGGTTGGCAGGGAAAGTCTCTCCTGCTTTGAATCTAGATGGTTAAGCCAACAAGTTTATCCCTTCCACCAGCAAAAATATCAAAACTGATGAATACTTATTGATCCATATTTAAATGAAGTAATAGAATTTCCTTTTGATTTGTATTCTACTTGTGTAAATAAATTTGCTTAGCAAGATTTAATACCATCAGCTTGGACTAGAGGTAAAGCTCAATAATTTGAAAACCTGTGGAATACAAAATATAATAAATCAAAATCAAAAGTAGGTATTGGCTTATGATTCAATGAAATGTATTGAGGTAGCTAAAGGAATTATAACTTATTATGGTTTTTAAAATTCTTCTCATATGACGAAGGTCACGGGCCTCAATGAGGAAGCCATCTTTATATGGCCTCTTGGAAATATAATTGTGGAGTCAATTATTTTTTAATGAAGAGTTTCAACATACTCAAAATTGATAGTATATATCTTCCATATTATGCCTTCTACAAACTTTTTTAATTGTTACAATAGGATTTTCCAACTATTTAGGATTAATTATGCCAATTTGTGAATTTGTCAATAAGTTTGTCGAATTGTATATGAGTGACAAGGGGATCCAAATGACCATTCAATTGCAGTAAGTGATTATTGTCCCTTTTATAAAAAAATAATATTGTATAGCCTCCTTTTAACTGTAGCTAAAGGAATTATAACTTAAGTGAAAACCTGTGGAATACAAAATATAATAAACCAAAATCAAAAGTAGGTATTGGCTTATGATTCAATGAAATGTATTGAGGTAGCTAAAGGAATTATAACTTATTATGGTTTTTAAAATTCTTCTCATATGACGAAGGTCATGGGCCTCAATGAGGAAGCCATCTTTATATGGCCTCTTGGAAATATAATTGTGGAGTCAATTATTTTTTAATGAAGAGTTGCAACATACTCAAAATTGATAGTACATATCTTCCATATTATGCCTTCTACAAACTTTTTTAATTGTTACAATAGGATTTTCCAACTATTTAGGATTAATTTGTGAATTTGTCAATAAGTTTGTCGAATTGTATATGAGTGACAAGGGGATCCAAATGACCCATCAATTGCAGTAAGTGATTATTGTCCCTTTTATAAAAAAATAATATTGTATAGCCTCCTTTTAACTGTAGGTCCTCATTTCCTAGTTCCTAACATTTCTAAATTAGAACAATAAATATAACATTAAAGATTAATATTCAATGTCTAATAGTGGTTGATGGAAAGTGCACTTAGAAGAGAGGAGAGCTTGGACTAGAATACTTATTCTCTTTCACTAGTCTTCATGTTCGATATAGAGTTATTGAAAGTAGCCTCACAAGTTTTTAGAGTCAAGATTCATTTAAGTATAATTCTTTAAGGATTTAAAAGCCTTATCTAGCTCTTCTCATGCAAAGAGGAGGGGAGCATCATGGAAATTTCAATTCAAGTGACTCTACATGAGGGAAAAAAATTGATAAAATTACTGATAATTTTTTCTATTAGATTTTGTTTCTTATTGATATGCTCTTCTTTCTTCATGGAGGCAAGTCAATCAACCTAACTGAATAGAGTGGGATGGCTTTAGATACTTGGCAAACAATTAAGCATGACGACTCCTCTTAGATGTTGTAATGATTGAGTTGGTTTTGAAATTAAGTTGTAATGTTGATTAGTTATTTAGCTAAGCAAATCATGACCTATACTACTAACTAGGTTTAAGAGAGTGGTATTAAAACTAAAGCACCTTTGATTAGGTTGAGTAATCCTTTTAAGGATCATTTTCCTCATTAGATGATAGACGCTTGGATAAGATTTATTTTTAATTGGAGGGAAATTGATGGACCACAATGACTTCTTTCTTTCTCAAGCAAAGTTAAAAAGTGGGGAATCACTCACAAGCTACCCAAAATAAATGAGATTTGCATTCATGATACCTAATTTTAGGCTATCCACTTCATAACTAGGTACATTTTTATCCAATACTCTTATAAGATTTAGGCAAAGAATTTTGATTGGATTATTTATAAGTGAGAGTTTCATCAATAAAAGGATGTGATCTAAAGTTATATAGACAAGAAAGGGTAAGCTCAACATATCATTAATCATTCACTTTGATAGATGGTAAATAAAGTCATCCTTCCTAAGAAAAGCAGTCTTTACTACAGGTTGATTTGAGGTGGAGATAGATCCTGAGTTGAAGATATCTTGTTTATCTTTGTAAATAATAATAATAAAAATAATACAACATCTATCTAGATGCATGCATTTAATGATTGTTCAAGTAGATATAAAAGGCTAAAAATGAACTGAGAAGTGAGATTATCACCATGAGTTGCAAAAGCCCCACTCAAACTACAAAAATTATATTGAATATTGCAAAGTCAAATGAAAAAAATTAGTTATGGGAAAGTGACTACAATTATATAGGATTTTGAGGGATTGACTTAGAAATAGACACAATAGAAGAAAAAAAGTCAACATTACAAGGGAAAGTAGGAGCTAAATTTATTAAATAATTATAGAAACTTCTATTAATTAGCTTTCCATTTTAATGAGGGCCCATTCATTAGTGTATTATGCTCAACCTAAAGCCCACAATATTTGACTCCAAAAAAATACTTATAACATGCTCAATCATTGTTACACTAATAATGAATCCCTTATCTTCTTCTTATTTTCTTTATCGTTTATATATTCCGCTAAACCCAAACTCTAAAGCTTGCATCTTCAACTTTCCACTTTCTTCTTACTCCATTTATTCTGGTTTATCAACATCATCCGAAAGTGCACTTCCATTCTGCAACTCAATTTTTTTAGGTCCCCCCACCACATCAATAGTTTCTTTATCTGTAGAATACTTTCCAATATTTGTTGCTTCCGCTTCTTTACCTTTGCCCCATAACACCAAGTATAATCCAATCACAATCAACACAGCTCCTATGATACTGTAATAGTTAAACAAAATATGAAAAATTACACTTTATGCAAAGTAAAGCATTAAAATCAATGTAATGAGGAGAACAAAAAGCATCCAAAGCAACTATAATAAGATATTGAGAGAAGAATTATATACCTCCCAATATGTAACTTCTCATCTAGTAATAGGGATCCAAAAATGGCCACAATCACAAGCATAAGAGGGTTAAACACAGAGGCATAAAGTGGACCCTTTTTATTTATGCACCAAGCGAGTAAAGAAAGTATGGGACCTGAACCAACCGCACCCTACAGAAAAACAAAAAATTTTGGCAAGAAGATTTTAAACAAGGTGTCAAGTCAAATGGAGTGAAGTAAGAAACAATTTTGAAACTGCTCATGCTATAAATAAAAAACTCTTAATTCTCATTTGATTCCTTATAAATATAAAATATGTTTTAATGATTTAGTTTCTACTCATCTTAATGTTGTAATGAAATAAGCATAGAAGATTAATGATATTTGAAATGTTCGTCTCTAATTATGTCCAACCAAATGATGAAATTAACGAGGCTCGTTATTTTGAAAACATGATTTCTAACTACGAGCAACCAAATGACCCCTAAAATTAATTTATTATCATCTTCAGATGTTACTGCATGCCCATCTTTATCCATGCTTTCTTTTAGAACATCATGCAATTTTTACCATACAAATCCAAATGTAAAGAAATGATTTGTCATGTATGTAATTGTCTCATGCATTTGATGCTCCGACAGATTCTCAGTTGCATACATATAATCTATCTATGTCATTATCGTATACTAACAGTTCTACACATACAATCATATATATAAGCACAACAAGCAACAACTTACTCAACACTCGGAAGATCAGTTACCGTGTAGGCAGCAGAGTAAAGTCGAATTCCAAGGCCCATGTGCCAATCCTCCCAATTCCTCTCCATGCAAAGAGCAAAAATTATAGACTGAACTGAACCCATCAGGCACATGATTGCAGTGCTCGAGTAATGACAAGGATAGTCCTTGCTCATTTTAGCCTATTTCATAGAGATGAAGACAAATATATACAAATTAAGTATGAAAAACATAAACATCAATATCAACAGGGCACTATCATTCTAATCTCACCTGAATTATCAGCCAGAATGCATAAGAGAAACAACTTCCTAGAGACATAATAGAGCCCATGACGCGATTACCATACTCTTGGCGCTGTGCAGCCATCTGATTTCCACCATTACTATGTGATTTTAGAAGATTGACATTTGTTGGGAGGTTGATTTCTTTTCCTTTCAAGAAGGTGAGGATTGTTGCTCCGAAAACTCCAACGAGTGTTCCTAGTATCTTTGCTTGCCCCGTTTTTGTTCTGATTCTTAAATGCTCTAATCTTGAACAGTAATAGTAACATATTATGTTAAATTTAATCAGGCTTTTAGCCTGTTGGTTTTGAAAATAATATTGAACGTAAAGGTTATTTATACCTGAATATGACAGCCATGATGAAAGTTATGGCTGGTACAAGGTTTGTCATGGCCGAGGCAAAAGTTGCAGATGTTAATTTTATACTAGACACATATAGGTTTTGCGCCAACGTAGCCCTACATGTTAGTGTGGCAAAACAATAAAACACAATAGTTTTCCTTAGAAGTAAATCGGCTGCAAAAGAAAGGATTTTTAATCAAAGAAGCAAGATTTGGCATGTATACCAAACTGTACTTACAAGAAAAAATTAGTTCTGCAAAGGCGAGAGATAACCGATAACTCTTAAGGAATTTCAAACTTTTAAGAAACAAAATGTTCTTGCTATTTTTTTAAGCTTACTGTCTTGTGGGAATTTCTGTAAAACTTACTATATTACCTAATTTCTTCTTGGGATGCTTTGGAGTTGGATAAGCTCGTAATGTACCAATAATATTTATTTTAAATTTTTTGGTTCGAAATATATCATATATATGACATTCGCTTCCCTTGCAAGAAATTTTGGCTTTGCAAGGAAGAGCTAGCTAGAAACAACGTAAAATTAGAATAATTACATCACCAGCACTCTGGTCATATATATAGACTTTTTATGGATATCGAGGGATGTTGGGTTGTCCTTCAAATATTTTTGGAGGAAATAGCAGATAAGAGGGTTGCCTGCTTTTGTATACATGGAAAAAGAGAAGAAATGGTTTTTCTACCTACTAGAACTTGCTGGGCTTGGAGTGGTAGTTTTTGGAGACTAAGAATTTATATGTTTTGAATAAAAATTTACCTTATATCACGAACCTGATCTCTATTTACAAAGATCCAATAAGCATGTAGAAATATGTTCGATTATAAGAAAAAAAAATTGAAACTTATCCGTAAAAGTAACTAACAACTACCAAATTTTCAATCTAAGCAATCATCTCATTGTAGATTTCTCTTAGTAATAATGCTCGTAGCTCGAAATATTCTCAATCTCAGTTTCCACCTTGCCTCATTTGGCAACTACATCTTCGAATCAATTGACCTCATGATCGATTACTCACCCCAACTTTAGTAGGCATCCAATCAAAGCTAAAGTAGAGGAAGTATATCAGCTCTTCACTTAAGTGTTTATCTAATGTAGCACATGAAGTGGATAATTCAAATGGACCCCCTGTATAAGTGCAAAAGAAAATGTCCAAGCAAGTAAAAATCCATCAACAAAAGCCATGCCAATGCCAAATAAAGAGATTATTTAAATGTACTTCTTTTATCTTAAATGACCTTGATTCCTTGAAAGCATGTACGGTTGGCCACCTTAATGAAGGAGCTTGGAAAATAAAATTTTCTAATGAAAATGTTGAAAATCAACTTTTTTATTAAGTGGTTTTAACCTCGCCATCTTTCCATCTAATTGTTTCCTCAAAAATAAGAAAGCTTGGGTCATTTCTTTTTCTTATAATAGAAGCTGATACGTAATAAAATTTTATAGAGAGAGTAAGGAGGTCTTATGTATGATATTATTAATTTAGAGAAAACATATGATAAAGTTCCAAAAGAAGTGCTCTAAAGAATTCTACAAGAGTTAATAATGCTTATTTTCAAGTCATCAAAGATATGCATAAATGAGCTATTACTTGTGTTCAAACATGAGAATTTATAATCTAAAGCTAGTACATCTAGAGAGAGAACATCCACAATTCTAGAGAGAGAATCTCCACAATTCTATAGAGAGAAATTTCTTCTTCTGGTTTTTGAATTTTTCAGTTTCGCAGTTTTTCCGCGAACAGTGTTGATGATGACGGCTGATCGTCGTCAGTCTTTAGTCGGCGGCGGCACGTCAAGCAGTCTTCTTTCCAGTAGTAAGGCTACGAACTCTTCTTCGAATTTGAATGGGGTTACGGGCAGCAAGTTAAAGATAGAGCTCTTGTCTCGCAACAGTGGAAGATCTAGTAACAGTCTGGTTATTAGAGAAGGTTCTCGTCCTCCGATTCGATAGGAAGCGGTTGTTGAAGGAAAAAGAAAAGATGTAGTCATTGTTCGTGATCTAAGGAAATCTGATGATCGTATGGGAATTCCTGTGATGTTAAGAAATTTTAACCCTGAAGCTTCTTCCTCATCTGGCTTGGTGTTAACAGTTAACAAATTTATGGGTAATCAAGGAGATAATGAGTTAAATCAAGTTAACCATAATCTTGCGGCTAATTTTGAGAGTAATGAGAAGTCAAAGAATAATGATGGTGACAATAATGGAGTTTCTGGAGTAAAGGATGATTTCATTGCAGCATGGAAGAAGCCACAGCATATTAAGGTTTCTTACAAATGTGAACGAACAGAGACGTCGGTGTTGGAATCCAGGATCCCGAGCACTTAATTTTGATGGTGACAACTAATATTTACTGAGTAAATATAGACTTCCGTTAGATTACAAATGTTTAATCTTTGTATATGAGCACTAACATTTCAGGTCAGATGCATACTGCTAAAGATTGCTGGAGACTCAAACCGGGTAGAATAGGATGTTGAAGAGTCTGTAATTTTTATTTATTTATCTTTATTTTTTTGAGTCTGCCACAGAAGCATGCATGTGAAAGGAGCAACCATGCACCCACACAGGGGGAGAAATTTTTTAAAAATGATAATTTTTTTTTGTTCATCGTACTGTACGATATTATATCGTACTGTACGATTAATTGAAAATACTCAGGCAACGGCTAATTCTCTAATGTTTAAGTTTACAAACTTATCGTACTGTACGATCCAGATCGTACTGTACGATGATTTGTAATTGTGAAACCCTAGCCGCCAGAATAAGTTTGGTAAGTTTTCGAATTTGATTTTATAAACTATTCGTACTGTACGATATATATCGTACTGTACGATTAATTAAAAACTTGCCAAAATTATCTCCCTAATCAGGAAATAAAACGTTGGTTTCTAATTATATGTCGATCGTACTGTACGATGTTAAATCGTACTGTACGACTGACAGAGACGATTTCAGTCGTCCCAGAGATCGTACCAGACGAAACCAATGTTTTTTGTTCTGATCGTCCTGGACGATATTCATATCGTACAGGACGATATCAAGAAATGAACTAATCGTACTGTACGACTGGTGGAGTGCTGGACGACTGACAGAGACGATTTTCTTCGTCCCATCGATCGTACCAGACGATCCCAAGAATTTTTGTTCTATTCGTCCTGGACGATGTTCGTATCGTACAGGACGATATCCTGAAAAACACTAATCGTACTTTACGATTCAAGGAGTGCTGGACGACTGACAGAGACGAATTCTTTCGTCCCGAGGATCGTCCCAGAGTTCGTCCTGTACGAACAGTACGAATCAACAATATCGTCCTGTACGATATACTTATCGTACAGTACGATATGAATAAAATTTAATAACTATTCGTCTGTACTCATACTGGACGGAACTGAAATTGAACTAATCGTACTGTACGATTGTAAATCGTACTGTACGATCAGAAACGCAAAAGTTGAAACTTTTAGGGTTTTCTGAAGCCTGATATAAAAAACAACTTAAGTTTTTCTTTAGGAGAAGTTGATCAATCCTTTTTGCTATGAGAGGCTTGGAGGAAAAAGAAGGGGATTTGGTAGAGAAGTTTTTGGAGAGATCTAGAGCTTGAGAGAGGAAGGTGAAGGTGAGCTTGAGCGTGAGGGAGAAGTAGTGTGAGGGGATCACACGGTGGCTCCAAGCTAGCTGCATGCTTTGCTCCTCTTGTGGCTTTAGAAGCTTCAAGAAAGTTCTCGAAGGAAGAATCACTTCAAGATCAACATCGCCAAGGTACTCTGCCATCTCCAGGAGGGAGAAAAAGGAGAAGGTCCGCTGCCGTCACCGGGAGGGTGACATAGCGTTTGGTATTCCGCCGCACCGAGGGAGGTGAAAGTGAGTATTGTAAAGGCTTCTCCGCCTTGCTGTGGGGGCAAAAGGAGAGTCAACTTTTACTAGTGCAAATCCCGGAGTAGAGGACTCCGGGGAGTGGACGTAGGTCAAGTGACCGAACCACTATAAAAATTTCTGGTGTGTTTTTTCCTGTTTACCGCACTTTACTTTTCATGCTTTTAAATTTGTGCGTTTTAATTGCTTGGTGAAAAATCAATTTTTTAAATCTCGTAGTGTTATCAATTTTATCGTTGTGATCGTTGTAATTGCTTCCGCACATTGGTTGTTAAATTATATTTCGAAAATACAAAAAAATTAGAACTCTTGTGTAGGGTCAAATTTTTAAAATACCAATTCACCCCCCCCCTCTTGGCGCATCTCTGACTTTCAAGTGGTATCAGAGCGGGATTTCAAAATAGTGTTTTTAGAAAACCTAGAAACGTAAGATCCATGGCTCAATTTGGTAACCGTAACACTGCGGAGGGTTATTCCATAACTCGTCCACCTTTATTTGACAATATACCGTTTGATTTTTGGAAAATACGTATGTCTACATTTTTACAGTCTTTAGACTATCGCATGTGGATGTTAGTTCAAGAAGGTTATTCTGCACCATTTCGTATGTTGAATGGAATTAAAACTGAACTGTTATTTAATGAATGGAGCATTGAGGATAGAGAGTTAGCACAACTAAATGCTAAATGTCTAAATTGTTTTTTTTGCGCATTAAAATCAGAAGACTATATGCGAGTATCAACCTGTACTACTGGTAAACAAATTTGGGACAAACTGTGTATCACGTACGAAGGAACTAGTGAGGTCAAACAATCTAGGTTGAAAATACTGTTACATGATTACGAACTATTCCGCATGAAACCTAGTGAAACTATATCTGACATGTACACTCGATTTACCCAGATTGTAACATCACTGCATGCCTTAGGTAGAGAGTTGTCTAATTCGGAAAAAGTAAACAAAATACTGCGATGTTTGCCTAGCTCATACGATGCTAAAATCACTGCAATAACTGAGTCAAAAGACCTGAATGTTTACTCTATTGATAATCTGCTTGGGTCACTCATTGCCTACGAGCAAGGAGTGAGTCAACGACAAAGTGATGCAGGTGAAAAGAAAAAGGAGCGAGCAGTGGCGTTAAAGGCAAACAATTCTGAAAGTGACAGCTCAGCAGCGGAGGAAGATGACGACATAGCTTTGATGACTCGTCAGTTCAAAAATTTTCTGAAAAGAAAGCAGCGCCATCATCAAAGCAATTGGAACAAAGGTAAGAACTCAAAGTATACTAAGGTTGCATCTGAAACGATTTGCTTTGAGTGCAGGAAACCCGGTCATCTCCGAGCTGATTGCCCCAACATGAAAACTCATCAAACCAAGGAGAAGGGTGAGGAAAGATCGAAGTTCAAGAAGGGCAAATTTAAGACTCAGAAAGCGTTTTGGGCCGACTCTGCCTCAGAATCATCGGAAGAAGAAGCAGAGGAGGAGGTAACGAATCTGTGTCTTATGACTAATGATAATCTTGATCAATCAGATCAAGATGAGGTATGTGAACTGTCTTACGATGAACTGCTTGTTATTTCTGAAAAAATCCATGACTCGTATAGAAAGTTGAAGAAAAAGCATGTTAGTCTTAATACTGAGTTTAGTACTTTACAAAAAGAGCATGCTAGTGTAGTAAAAAAATTTTCTGACTTAGATAAAGATCATATGTCTTTGCTTGATGAATACGATGCATTAAACAAGAAGCATATTGAGTTAACCACTGCACACGATACCTTGAAATCATCACATGTTGAATTAAAGAATGCATTTAAGGAACTAGAAGAACTAGCAGGGGAACTTAGTAGCAGTGAGCATACATTGAGATTCGAATATGCAAGTCTTAACAATGAGAACAAATTCTTAAATGAAAAACTTCATGCATTCGAAAATAATAAAAGACCCCCCACGTTTGCTGAGTTTTATCAGCCTCCACCATGTGAATCATCTCATTCAAAACCAGCACGGCATGCATCATCCAAACCCAAGAATAGGAACTACCACCCTCGTAGATTAGTGAACCCATTTCCTGGTGTTAGATGTTATTCTTGTGGCATGCTAGGTCACATAGCTCGCACATGCTCAATTCACTATAGAACACATCTAGTGTGGAGACCAAAATCGCTTTCATCACAGCATAACATGCATACATTTCATTCACATAAGCGTGATGTGGAACCCAAACTCACATGGGTTCCCAAAGCTAATCCATGATTGACATTGTAGGGATGCTCTCACAAAAGACCTAGTGAGAGCATGTGGTACCTGGACAGTGGCTGCTCGAGACACATGACTGGAGACATGAAGCAGTTCGTGACACTGGAGGCCAGGTCTGGAGGCAAGGTAACTTTGGGAGACAACACCACCAGAAAAGTGGTGGGCTCAGGTATCATTGGAAATACTAAAAATTTAATTATTGAGAATGTACTTTTAGTGGATGGTTTAAAGCACAATCTTTTAAGTATAAGTCAACTATGTGACAAGGGCTTTGATATAAAATTTCTGTCTAACAAATGCATGATTAGTTTAAATGATTCACTTGTGTTAGAGGGAAAACGTATAAACAATGTTTACATGATAGACTTGAACTGCATTGAAACCTCAAACTCTTTGTGTCTGAAAACAATAGCAGATGACTCTTGGCTATGGCATAGGAGACTATGCCATGCTAGTATGAAAACACTTAGGAACATCACACAGAAAGACTTAGTTAGAGGCATACCAAAGTTAGACTTTACTAAGGACCATCTTTGTGATGTGTGCCAGTTAGGAAAACAGGTTAAATCTTCTTTTCATGCAATCAAGGATATCAGCACCACTAGGCCACTAGAAACTCTCCACATGGACCTGTTCGGACCTGTTAGTACAGCCAGCCTAGGAGGGAAGTTGTATGGGTTTGTAATAGTAGATGACTACTCTAGATTTACTTGGGTAAAATTCCTAGCTCATAAGAGTGAGTCGTTTGAAGAATTTAGAATTTTCTCCACTTGGATTCAAAGGAAATTAGGATGTGTAATTTCAACAATTCATAGTGATCACGGTGGGGAATTTGAGAATGATAAATTTGAATCTTTTTGTAAAGAGATTGGAATAGAACATAATTTCTCTGCCCCTAGAACTCCTCAGCAAAATGGAATAGCAGAAAGAAAGAATAGAACTTTAGTTGAAGCTGCTAGGGCTATGTTAGCTGAATACACTCTCCCTAGATACTTTTGGGCAGAAGCAGTAAATACCGCATGCTATGTATTAAATAGGGTAAATGTTAGATCCAAACTTAATAAGACACCCTATGAGTTGCTTAAGGGTAGGACACCCAACCTTTCCCACTTACACGTTTTCGGGTGCAAATGCTTCATCCTAATCAATGGCAAGTCACCCTTAGGAAAGTTTGATCCTAAATCTGATGAAGGGGTTTTCCTAGGCTACTCATCTGTAGGTAAAGCCTATAGAATATTCAATAAGAGAACCCTAGTAGTAGAAGAGTCCACTCATGTGGTATTTGACGAATCCAATAAGACATCTGAACCTAATCATGAAGAAGAAGAAGTTGAGGTTATACGGGGAATAGAAACCATTACCATAGAGACTAGATCGGAACCTCAGGAACAACTGCCTAAAGATTGGAAATTTTCCTCTAGTCATCCTAGAGAGCTTATATTAGGAGACCCATCAGAAGGGGTAAAAACTAGGCATGGACTTAGGAAAGAGGTTAGCCATTCTGCATTCATATCTATGATTGAACCCACGAGTATAGATCAAGCCTTAGGAGATGAGTTTTGGATCCTAGCAATGTAAGAAGAGTTGAACCAATTCGTTAGGAATGATGTATGGGAGTTAGTCAAAAGGCCTAAAGAGCAAAGTGTGGTTGGAACTAAGTGGGTCTTTAAAAATAAGATGAATGACTCAGGAGTAGTAGTAAGAAACAAGGCTAGGTTAGTAGCGAAGGGGTATAACCAAATTGAAGGAATAGATTTTGAAGAAACCTTTGCTCCGGTAGCTAGACTAGAAGCCATCAGGGTACTGTTAGCTTTTGCGTGTTTTAGGGATTTTAAGCTGTATCAAATGGACGTAAAGAGTGCCTTCCTGAATGGAGTAATCAAGGAAGATGTGTATGTGGAGCAACCTCCGGGGTTTGAAAACTCACAATTTTCAAACCACGTGTTCAAACTGAAAAAGGCACTGTACGGGTTAAAACAAGCACCTAGAGCCTGGTATGAAAGACTTAGTACGTTCCTACTAGATAGAGGCTTTGTAAAGGGTAGTGTGGACACCACCTTATTTTTGAAGAAGGTAGGAGTTGAAGTACTCATTGTTCAGATTTATGTAGATGACATACTGTTCGGATCGACGGAGAAAAACCTATGTAATGAATTCTCAAAAACAATGAGCGACGAGTTTGAAATGAGCATGATGGGCGAACTTAGTTACTTCCTTGGATTTAGTGTAAAACAAACGGAAGGTGGAACGTTTCTTAGCCAGTCTAAGTACATCAAGGATATTTTGAAAAAATATGAAATGGACAATGCTAAGGCTATGAATACACCCATGAGCTCTAATATTCAATTAGATAAGGATCCCAGTGGGAAGTCTGTAGATCAAAAGAGGTATAGGGGAATAATTGGATCGCTTCTCTATCTGACTGCCAGTAGACCAGACATAATGTTTAGTGTGTGTCTCTGTGCCCGTTTTCAAGCTGACCCGAAAGAATCTCACATGACTGCCGTCAAAAGAATTCTTAGATATCTTCTAGGCACCCCGAACTTAGGAATTTGGTATCCTAGACACAGCACTTCATTTGAAATCCTAGGATACTCAGATTCAGACTTTGCAGGATGTAGGGTAGATAGAAAAAGCACTTCTGGCACCTGTCAATTCATTGGACAATCTTTAGTTTCATGATCCAGTAGGAAACAAAATTCTGTAGCCCTATCCACAGCCGAAGCGGAATATATAGCCGTAGGTAGCTGTGTTGCATAAGTATTGTGGTTAAAACAACAGCTTGTAGGTCTAGGACTACCTGTAGGAACCATTCCGATCATGTGTGACAACACTAGTGCTATTTGCATATCCAAGAATCCAATTCAACATTCACGAACCAAATATATAGACATTAGACACCATTTCATTAGAGATCATGTAGCCAAAGGAGATATTGAACTGCACCACGTTGCTACTGAGGATCAATTGGCTGATATTTTCACAAAACCACTCGATTATGCCACTTTTAGCACTTTAAGAACTAAATTAGGTGTCATAGACATTCAAGCCTAAAGTAAAGCACAAATTTTGTTTGCTCTGTTTTGTTTTGTTCAAAAAAAAAAAAAAAAAAAAAAATGGATTCGTGATCCTCTTCCCATGCTACTCACCAACCTTGATATTTTCTGACGATCGTACTGTACGATCCACGATCGTACTGTACGATAACCTTCAAATCAGTCCAATCTCAGCCGTCCATTCCCATTCACGGTCCAGATCTTTCATGTCTTAAGTCGATCGTACTGTACGATTCACCACTCGTACTGTACGATACTAATTATTGGTAATCGTACTGTACGAAACTACCAAACGTACTGTACGATCCACGTGTCAAACGGATTAGGACGAATTTAAATCGGCCGGTACGAACATTATTGCCTATCGTACTGTACGAACACCTGTTCGTACTGGACGAACACTTTTGTCAAAAGTCGTTCAGACGACTCATTGGGACGAACGCCTCACACTCACATTCGTACTGTACGATACTGATCGTACTGTACGATTTGACTCACTTTTCTGAAAAGTCGTCCAGACGACATTATTGCGAATATCGTACTGTACGATACCCAATCGTACTGTACGATAGTCTTCAAACTCTATAAAAAGGGAGGGATTCTTTGCCTATTCTCCTCACCTTCAATCAATCTGATTTTCTCTCATTCATCCAATCCCTTCGTCCACAATGTCTGGGTCCAGTAAGCGCGGTCGTATGATCGTCGGGAGCTCTTCCTCCACTCGGCGTTTCGATGATCGCTTTCTCTCCGCCGCGGACGAGAAAGCGTATAACAAAATCAAGGAAGCTAAGTTTACTCCCTCCCGCATGTTAAATCAAGCCGCCCTTAGTTTTGAGGTGATGCCTCTGTTCGCTTCCACGACCCTTCAATTTCTTCTGACTCTCGCCTTTCCGTTTCACTCTGAACTTATGTTTGAGTTTTTTGCAAACATCCGCATTAACCTTGAAAACACCACTTTCACCTCGTATGTCTGTAAACAGAATGTCGTCATCACCGTCGACGACATTGCTGAGCACATAGGGCTGTCCTCTGAAGGCCCTCGACCCCAATCCATGATCTCCCAAGATTATGATTGGACGTCAGTCAATATGACCCTTAGAGGTGTCCCCTCTAATCAACATCTACCCCTGGTCCAAACCTTAACTCAAAATGCCCGCGTTATCCAGCATGTCCTACGCACATCTATTATACCTAAAGCTGGAGATCGCATCCATATTACTCCCCTACTTTCTGTCGTCACCTATCTCATTATGTCTGGCACCAAGTTCAATGAAGCTCAAATGGTGTTTGACTACATTCATACCTTGTCTGCCTTCCGCTATCCCGGTGCCCGTCGTAAATTGAACCTTGCTTTAGGGCATGTCATTGGCTATATCCTAGATGCAAAATACCAACTTCATTATCTGCTCCCTCCTGATCACCTTCCCATCTTCTACTCGGATGCCTCCTTTCGTATCCTGTTCCATCGGGGGGCCGCTCCCGCCGATCCCGAGTTTGATGACGAGGAGGCTGATGCTCCTGCTGCCGCACCTCCACCACCACCAATCCAACCACCTGGCCTTGCTCCTCCCGTCTACCCTCACGATGACATTATTCGCCGACTTGATCGTTTGGAGACACGGTTGGACGCCCACATTGCTCAGCAACATCAGGAGCATGACACGGATATGAAATGGTTTAGGGAGCGCTTCACGTCGATAGATCACCAGTTTGCCTCCCTTCATCAGTACCACCAGCTGTTTCCCGACCCTCCACCGCCACCTCCGGATCAGGATCCAGATTTTTAGGTTGTTGTAGATGTTTCTGTTTTCTGTTTTTGTTGTACTTGTTTTTTCTTTTTCTTCCCTTTTTGGTGTTGTCAAAAGGGGGAGACTTTTCTGTATGTTTTGTATTATGTTTTTGCCTACTATTAAATGCTAATTGGTTGTTTATGTTCTCCGTATTTTTTTTATCTTGTTGTTGTATTTTTTTATATAATAAAAATTAAAAAAAAAAAAAAACTGTTTCATCTCCTCCTATTTGAAAATTAATAAGCTACTCTTCTGAGGGGGAGCTAAAGAAGTCAGAACATCTGTACATCAGAAAATATTATTTGACACCATCAAAAAGGGGGAGATTGTTGGAATCCAGGATCCCGAGCACTTAATTTTGATGGTGACAACTAATATTTACTGAGTAAATATAGACTTCCGTTAGATTACAAATGTTTAATCTTTGTATATGAGCACTAACATTTCAGGTCAGATGCATACTGCTAAAGATTGCTGGAGACTCAAACCGGGTAGAATAGGATGTTGAAGAGTCTGTAATTTTTATTTATTTATCTTTATTTTTTTGAGTCTGCCACAGAAGCATGCATGTGAAAGGAGCAACCATGCACACACACAGGGGGAGAAATTTTTTAAAAATGATAATTTTTTTTTGTTCATCGTACTGTACGATATTATATCGTACTGTACGATTAATTGAAAATACTCAGGCAACGGCTAATTCTCTAATGTTTAAGTTTACAAACTTATCGTATTGTACGATCCAGATCGTACTGTATGATGATTTGTAATTGTGAAACCCTAGCCGCCAGAATAAGTTTGGTAAGTTTTCGAATTTGATTTTATAAACTATTCGTACTGTACGATATATATCGTACTGTACGATTAATTAAAAACTTGCCAAAATTATCTCCCTAATCAGGAAATAAAACGTTGGTTTCTAATTATATGTCGATCGTACTGTACGATGTTAAATCATACTGTACGACTGACAGAGATGATTTCAGTCGTCCCAGAGATCGTACCAGACGAAACCAATGTTTTTTGTTCTGATCGTCCTGGACGATATTCATATCGTACAGGACGATATCAAGAAATGAACTAATCGTACTATACGACTGGTGGAGTGCTGGACGACTGACAGAGACGATTTTCTTCGTCCCATCGATCGTACCAGACGATCCCAAGAATTTTTGTTCTATTCGTCCTGGACGATGTTCATATCGTACAGGACGATATCCTGAAAAACACTAATCGTACTGTACGATTCAAGGAGTGCTGGACGACTAACAGAGACGAATTCTTTCATCCCGAGGATCGTCCCAGAGTTCGTCCTGTACGAACAGTACGAATCAACAATATCGTCCTGTACGATATACTTATCGTACAGTACGATATGAATAAAATTTAATAACTATTCGTCTGTACTCGTACTGGACGGAACTGAAATTGAACTAATCGTACTGTACGATTGTAAATCGTAATGTACGATCAGAAACGCAAAAGTTGAAACTTTTAGGGTTTTCTGAAGCCTGATATAAAAAACAACTTAAGTTTTTCTTTAGGAGAAGTTGATCAATCCTTTTTGCTATGAGAGGCTTGGAGGAAAAAGAAGGGGATTTGGTAGAGAAGTTTTTGGAGAGATCTAGAGCTTGAGAGAGGAAGGTGAAGGTGAGCTTGAGCGTGAGGGAGAAGTAGTGTGAGGGGATCACACGGTGGCTCCAAGCTAGCTGCATGCTTTGCTCCTCTTGTGGCTTTAGAAGCTTCAAGAAAGTTCTCGAAGGAAGAATCACTTCAAGATCAACATCGCCAAGGTACTCTGCCATCTCCAGGAGGGAGAAAAAGGAGAAGGTCCGCTGCCGTCACCGGGAGGGTGACATAGCGTTTGGTATTCCGCCGCACCGAGGGAGGTGAAAGTGAGTATTGTAAAGGCTTCTCCGCCTTGCTGTGGGGGCAAAAGGAGAGTCAACTTTTACTAGTGCAAATCCCGGAGTAGAGGACTCCGGGGAGTGGACGTAGGTCAAGTGACCGAACCACTATAAAAATTTCTGGTGTGTTTTTTCCTGTTTACCGCACTTTACTTTTCATGCTTTTAAATTTGTGCGTTTTAATTGCTTGGTGAAAAATCAATTTTTTAAATCTCGTAGTGTTATCAATTTTATCGTTGTGATCGTTGTAATTGCTTCCGCACATTGGTTGTTAAATTATATTTCGAAAATACAAAAAAATTAGAACTCTTGTGTAGGGTCAAATTTTTAAAATACCAATTCACCCCCCCTCTTGGCGCATCTCTGACTTTCAGTCGGATGATGGTATTGCAGTCAAATTAAATGCCGATTTGGAGAACATGAATTCTCAATTATTAAAGAACTCTCTGGTGATTAAAGTTTTAGGGAACAATTCGCCGTTTCCAGTTTGTAGCATGGAGCTGAGAAGGCAGTGGAGCAAGTTTGGTAATTTCCATATGACTACTCTTGGTATGAATTGGATCCTTTATTCTTTTAAGACTGTTGAGGCATTGGAGGAAGTCTTAAGTGGTGGTCCATGGTATGTTGGAGGTCACATTGTAGGGATGGATAAATGGTCTCCTTCTTTTTCTCCAAACTCCTTTAAAGGTATTACTGCACCTGTTTGGATTCGGTTCCCTTGTTTGCCGTTATTTTGTTAGGATGAGGAGAATATTTCATGTATAGCTTCATGTGTTGGAGTCTGAATGTATTTGGATGGGAACACTTTCAAATGGGGAAAGAGAGAATTTGCTCGGGTGTATGTGAGGATAAATTTGGAAAATAAGCTTCCCAATGGTGTATGGGTTGATGGAATAGCTGGCAGATTTTTTCAGAAGGTCGAGTATGAGAAGATTGATCTGCTTTGCTATCATTGCGGCAAAGTTGGTCATGATAGAGCTGTTTGTCCTGAGGATGCGTCTCTTGTTCTAAATTTTCAGCATGGAAAAGGTGGGGTTGAGAGCCAAGTTGCACATGTTGGAGATAATTCTTCTTTACATAATGATGAATATGGGCCTTGGATTCATGTAAAGTTTAAAAATGGAAGATTCAAAAATGGGAGAATTGCTGGAAGAAGATTTGAGAGAACCAAGAAGGATGTTAGTCATAAGGTGGCTGATTGCCTTCTTGCTGGTGAGAATGATTCAGATCACTGCTTGAAGGATGGGGTGGAAGTAGGGAAGGTAGTTAATGAACAACAATTGCTGGTTGAATCTATAACTTTTGTAAAAGCTAGCTCAGATGGTGAAAAGGAAAAGGTTATTAATGTGGAAAACAAATTTGATGTCTTATTTTATGAGGTTGAAGATGGAGAAGTTGATGTTCCCGTCCTCATGGAACCTGAACATAAGGATGTGCTATTTCTCTTCTTGATCTTAGAAGGAGTGATATTGATTCTTCTAATGGCAGTTTGGTCAAGATCAAATTGGCTAAGGAGTTGAGGTCTTTGGGACCCGTGGAACCTGAGCATAGGAAGAAAAGGGGAGGTGGGAAAGGAACCTTATTAGGCGGGCATGGTTCCCTATGGGTGTTTAATGTCCTCCTTTGTTTTTTGGAATTGTAGGGGGGCTAGGAAGAGGGAGGCCTCTCTTTATCTTAGGGAGATTGTTAGGGACCATGATGTGTTTTTTATTGGCTTGATCGAGACTAAGCTAATCAATGTTGATAGTATCATTGGGATGGACTGGGATTTTTTCCATCATCCTGCTGAGGGTATGTCTTGTGGGATTTTGGTTCTTTGGAAGAGGAAGGTGGTGTCTTTTGATGTGATTGAGCATTCTTCTCAGTTGGTGTTTGGTGTCCTTTCTACTCCTTCTTTGGGTTGTTGGAGGGTTGCTACTGTGTATGGTAATAAGTGTTGTATTGAGAGAAGGAGGTTGTGAGGAATGCTTGAGAAGTGTATGGTGGGTAGTGTCCCGTCCATTGTGGGCGAGGGGGGAATTTTAATTGCATTCTTTGTAAGGAGGAAAAAAAAGGTGGCAAGAGGTTTCTCTTTTCTAAGGGACCTAGAGAGATGAGAGATTTTATAACTAACTTTGATTTTCATGATGTAGGGAGTGTTGGACCAAGTTTCATTTGGTGTAACAATAAGGAAGGAGCATCGAGAACTTGGGAGAGGCTTGATAGGTGTTTGTTGAACACTGCAGCTTTACAAGTGATCCCTTTAGCAAAAGTTAGACATCTTGCAAGGGTGGCATCAAATCATAGTCTTAATTTATTCAAAGTGGATGAAAAGTGTTACTTCAAGACTAAGGCCATCAGATTTGAAGATACTTGGAGATCTTACCCAGCAGCTTGGAGTATTGTGTTAAATTCTTGGAAGAAAGCTGATTTTGGTGATGAGGAGGATGTGCTACATAGAAAGCTCCGAAGAACATTAAAAGCTCTTTTTTTTTTGGAATAAGAATAAGTGTAAAGATTTATGCAAGTTAAAGGAAGAGTTGAAGAAGGAAATATTAGATTTGCAAGTAGAAGAATCAATGGCTGAAGGTATTACTAAGGAAAATTTATTCTTACTTGTACTAAGGTGCATGAACTTAATGTTACGTTGAGAAGGCTTTCCACTTGGTGGAATCAAAGGGCTAAAGCAAGATGGCATCAGGAGGGGGATTCTAATTCCAAGTTTTTCCATAGTTTTGCATCAGCAAGAAGAAATGGGAATTATGTTAGGCAAATTAAAGATGAGGACAACAACGTGCTGGAGGAGTTTGAGCAGATTGAAGATGTATTTCTAAAATTCTTCAAGAAAAAGTGGAAATCTAGAGATTGCAAGCTTACTGATTGGCCTTTGATTTCGGAAAATCAGCAGGTAACAGCTTCTGATTTGGATATGTTATTTGCTGAATTTACCAAGGAAGAGTTTAGGGAAGTTGTTTTTCAACAAGGGAATAATGAAGCTCTTGGAGCGGATGGGGTTACCTCCTCTTTCTTTAAGTTCTATTGGAGCATTGTGAGGGAAACTACTTGGAAGGCTGTTAACAGATTTTTCAAGACTGGATCTATGCATGAGGAGTGGGAAGATACTTTGATTGTATTAATTCCCAAGATAAAGAACCCAATTTTGCCATCCAATTTTAGGCCAATCAGTCTTTGTCAAACCACTTATAAGTTTGTTGCAACTATGTTGGTTAATAGATTGAAAAGATGTATGTCTAACATGATTTCTGAAGAACAAATGGCATTCATTCTAGGAAGATCCACGTAAGAGCATTGTCTATTGGCTCAGGAGATCTTCAACAAGTTTAGGGTCTCTAAGAATAAAAAAGGTATGATGGCGGTAAAGTAGGATATGGAGCAAGCATATGATAGCATGGGATGGACAACACTTCAACAAATTCTTAAATGGTATGGTTTTCCTCCTAAGTTTTCTAATCTCATCATGGAATGTGTGGTGAATGCTAGGTTCTCCATTATTTTGAATGGGAGGAACTCAAGTTGGATCAATGCACAAAGTTGATTTCATCAGGGGTGACCACTATCTCCTTATTTGTTCATTATGTGCTCTCAACTTCTATCCAATGCTATCAATCAGAAGGGCCAGGAGCTGGGTGTTCAAGTATCTCCAAGATGTCAGAAGATTACTCATCTTCTCTATGCTGATGATGTACTTATTTTTTCTCAAGAAACGCCTACTTTGGCTAGATTATTGAAGTCAATCGTTGCTAACTTTTGTGGATGGACGGTGCAGCAAGTCAATATCAACAAATCTCAAGTTATGTTTGGTAAGGCTGTTAAACGATCCCTCAAGCATAAAGTTGCTAGAAGACTTGGTTACAAGGTGGCTAAGGAGATGCATTACTTGGGAATCAAAATCGTTATGAGAAGATTGGGTATGGCAGATTTCCAAGACATGTTGAATCATGTTTTGGAAAGGTTGAATGTTTGGGGAAATAAGTCCTTATCTATGGGAGGCAGATAAAATCTTGTTAAGTCTTCTTTACTATCTATGCCAAATTTCATGATAACACATTCTTTGGTTCCAAAAATGTTGTTGCATGAATTGGATAAACTTTCTAGGGAATTTATTTGGAAAAAACCAAAAGGGAAGAAAGGTTTGCATTATGTTGCTTGCGAGGATGTTTGTAAACCAAGAAGTGCTGGAGGTTTAGGGGTGCATTCAGTTGTGCTTCGAGCTGGCCCTCTTAGAGCGAGGTTGGCGTGAAACTTTGTTCTAAATCATGATTCCTTGCTGCATAGGAATTTAATTGCGAAATATGGAGATAATATTCTGAAGGGTGATTGTAAGAAGAGTGCTTCTAGTGCATGGCAGATTATGATTGATGGTGTTTAGCATCTTAAACACATTATCAAATGGAAAGTGGGTAAAGGTGATAAAATTAATGTATTGAATGACACTTGGCTACTTGATAAATGTCTTAATGATTGGCCTACACTTGCTAATTATGGAGCTTTGGAGGGAATGCTGCTTCAACAATTCATTTCCAGTGATGGTGGGTGGAATGTGATGGAGTTGCAAAGGTATTTTCATAGAGAACTTATCATGCTGATTACACAAATTTCTATTGATTCAATCAGGAAGGAGGATCGACTGGAAGCTTTGTTTCAATACTTGGGCAAAACCATATCTGCATTGTCTTATGAAGAAGTAATGAAAGGGAAAATCAAACAGGATGATGATGGTTTCTTTAATTGGCTGAAGAAGTTGAAACTCAATCCAAGAGTGAAACTTTTTGGTGATGGTTAAGTAAGTTTGCTATCCCTATGAATCAGTTCCTTAGATATCGAAGGTTATGTGATGTTGAGTTATGTGCTAAAGGATACCAAGAGGTTGAAAGTTATGATCACATAGTGGTACATTGCAAATATCTTATTGATGTCATCTCAAAGATTAGAGAGTGGGGCTTTTATATCCCTATTTTTCAGTCCATAGATAGCTGTTTGGGAGAGCTTAGAAGGCTCTCAGCTTGGAATTCAAATGTGGTAAAGGTGTATTGTGCAGAAATTTACTCGTCCTGGAGGAATCAGAATGAAGTGAAGCATGGAAAGTCTGCTTTGTCTAGTTCGATGTTTGCATCCAATGTACTATCTATAGCTATGATACAATCAAGTCCTTTACTAGACACTTGGGGTGTTAATCTCCTTAGGGAGTTTCACAAAACTTGGCATCCTCCTCCTCCAGATTGGATCAAGATTAATGTGGATGCTGCAGTTTTGAGTCCTAATCTAGCTGGTATTGGGGGAGTTTTTAGAGACCACAAAGGAAGGCTTCTTCTTGCTTTTGGGAAGAATAGAGTTCATTGGGATGTTGCACAGCTAGAGATGGAGGCGGTCTTAGCAACAAGGGAGTTCATTCAAACTTGGATGATGGATAGCAAAGGGATCATTATTGAAAGTGATAATCTTAATATTATTACATTCATTCAAGAATTTGTGAATAAGTCTAAATGGCAATTAGAAAATTGGGTGGGAAAGGAGTTACTATTTCTAAATGATTTCAATAATGTCATTTTCATCATGTTAATAGAGAATGTAATAAAGTAGCGGATGTTTGTGCTACTTTGGCTTTAGAGAAGAGTTTTACTTTTGATAGTTTTTCTTTTGGTAATATTCCTTCCTCTTTGTCTGGTTTGTTAAAGGAGGAGTGTTACCCTTTTCTCAATTGTAAGTAGTTTATCTTTTTTATCTAATGCAATTTGTACTTTTCAAAAAAAAAAAAAAGACACAAGGTGGTTTGACCAAGTATTTTCTAATTTTAATTGTATAACAACAAGGATAAACTTTAAGCCCATATCATGTATTTTCCTTTACTCCTGAATTTTCTTACTAGTCATTTGCAAGAGGATGTACTATGGTGTAAATTTTACCGATGATATTCTTCTTGTTGATAAGACTAGAGAGAGAGAGTTGAAGGATAGCTTCAATTATGGAGGTCAAACTTTGAGTCTAAAGGTTTTCATTTGAGTAGATCTAAAATAAAATTACATGGAGTGTAATTTTAGTAGTAATAGATCTAGGGGGATTGTGACTTCGGGCAATCAACTCATTATAAAGATTACACATTATAGATTTCTCGGGTTTATTGTTCAAAGAAATGGTGAAATATATGAAAATATTTTTAGTAGATTTCACGTTTGTTGGTTGAAGTTTAAAGTGCTTATTTCACACTAAGAGGGGGGGGGGGGTTGAATTTCTATTTAAAAAAACTTTTTAAAATCTTTTTAACTCTTTTACTTAAAAAACCAAACTTGAAAAAATGCGGAAGCGATTAAGCAAAATGATTTACCAACTAAAAAAACAAATCAAAAAAGAAATATGATTTTTTTTTGTGTTTTTGTAGCATATTTAGGGGGGGGGGGGTTGTTGAATTACTGTTTAAAAAAACTTTTTAAATCTTTTAAACTCTTTTACTTAAGAAAACCAAACTTGAAATAATGCGGAAGTGATTAAGCAAAATAATTTATCAACTAAAAAAACAAATCAAAAAATAAATATGATTTTTTTTTGTGTTTTTGTAGAATATATAAGGGGAGGGGGTTGTAGAATTACTATTTAAAAAACATTTTAAATCTTTTAAACTCTTTTTCTTAAAAAAATCAAACTTGAAAGAATGCGGAAGTGATTAAGCAAAATGATTTACCAACTAAAAAAACAAAAAAAAAGATATATATTGTTGATTTTTTAAACCAAAGATAAATCAAAATAAATCATCAAAATCCTCTTGTAATCATATAATCATAGCTCAACCACAGTGCAGTAAAAGTAAATTGCAAGTAAAGATAAAGTATAAAACATAAAAAAAATATGCAAATTAAGATTTATAGTGATACAGTCAACTTGACCTATGTCCACTCCCCAAAGATCCTCCTCTTTGGGTATTACACTAAATAGTGACTCTCCTTTAGCCCACAATAAGGCGGAGAAACTGTGTGAAACCCCCTCACACTCCCTTGAA
Source organism: Dendrobium chrysotoxum (assembly GCA_019925795.1). Taxonomy (NCBI): domain Eukaryota; kingdom Viridiplantae; phylum Streptophyta; class Magnoliopsida; order Asparagales; family Orchidaceae; genus Dendrobium; species Dendrobium chrysotoxum. Next base: position 35,948,687 of record CM034302.1, on the reverse strand, counting down.
ACCCTCAATGCTATTTTCCCTCTCTTAACCTCATCTTCTCTCTCCCTTGTGTAATGACCTCTCTCCAAGCTCTCTTACAAAAGAAAATTGTCCCTTGACTACCCAAAGACCCTTTCCTATGACCAAGAAAGAGTTTATAAAGAGGGCTCTACAAAAATACTAATTTTAAATATAACCGCCTCAGATCACACTGTACGATACGCATATTATACAATACAATTAGTTAAATTTCTTATGTATGATTCTAAATCGTTCAGTACGATTAGTTCAATTGAATCATTATTTATCTTGTATGAATCCTAAGATGAATAAATATCATCCAGAGCATTGATCTGTTGATCACCCAGTATGATTAAAATCGTACCATACGATCATTAATTATAAATAATCCTTATTTGATTTTTTAATCTTTAGAATTAAATTAGGCAACATAATTAAACTTCATACAGTCGAAACTTGAACATACAATATGAATAGTTTAAATTTTAAAAATTTGCCTAATTTAAGTAACCAAACTTAAATGGCGAAGTTTCTAAGTATAGCTGATCTTCCTATACGATGTGGTGGTCATATAGTATGATTATTTATAGCCCATGATAAATTTATCTAATTTAACTAAATACTTTAATTGATTTCTGATTAAACAGATCGTACAGTATGATCTAGATCATACAGTATGAATTTTTAAAAAAATTAAATTATTTAATTTTACTCTCCTTTGTGTGTGTCTTCATAGTTGCTAAGCCAACATACATCTAATAAACATTGACTCAATAAAAATAAAATGCAAATTCTCTCAAATAATGACTAGCCAACACAATACTTTCTTAAGCTCTTACTCTTTGACGATATTTGTGTATGTTGAACCTGAAATGTTAATAATACATAAAAAAATATATGCAATGTATAAAGTAGGAATAAGAAAATAAATATCCAATAAAGTTTATAATCATAAAAATACATGGTTAGGCTCTTGGATTGCAGCAGAAGTGGGGAAAATTGAAACTTATCTATAAAAGTAACTAACAACTACAAAATCTTCTCAAGTTCAAAATTAGCTTCTCTAATGAGCCGTTTGGATGCCTTATAGGCATCTCTAACTCATGGGCCTATTTAATCTTTCTACCTCTCAGATCTCGAGTGCTCGACACTCAGCACGTGGCTCTCAGGATTTATCCGAGATTCAATCTGAGCAATCATCTCTTCATAGATTTCTCTTGATAATAATGTTCGTAGCTCGAAATATTCTCAATCTTAGTTTCCACCTTGCCATATTTGGCAACTACATCACGGAATCAATTGACCTCATGACTACTTGCCCCAACTTTAGTCGACATCCAATCAAAGCTAAACTAGAGGAAATATATCAGCTCCTCTCTTAAGTGTTTATCTGATGTAGTACATGAAGTGGATAATTCAAATGGATCCCCTATATACGTGTAAAAGGAAATGTTAAAGCTAGTAAAAATCCATCAGCAAAAGCCCATTTCAAAAGCCATGCCAATGCCAAATAATGGGATTATTTAAATGTACTTTTTTTATCTTAAATGACCTTAATTCCTTGAAATCTTGTACGGTTGGCCATCTTAATAAAGGAGCATGGAAAATACAATTTTCTAATGCAACTGTTGAAAATAAACTTTTTTATGAAGTGGTTAACCACGCCATCTTTCCATCTAATTGCTTCCTCCAAAATAAGAAAGCTTGGGTCATTTTTTTTTGCTTCTAATAGAAGCAGATACGTAATAAATATTTATGGAGAGAGAAGGAGGATCTATGTATGATATTTATTAATATAAGGAAAACATATGATAAAGTTCCAACATAAGTGCTCTAGAGAATTCTACAAAAGGAGTTAATAATGCTTATTGCAAGTCATTAAGGATATGCATAAATAAGCTATTACTAGTGTTCAAACACAAGGTGGTTTGACCAAGTATTTTCTTATTTTAATTGGATAACAACAAGGATCAACTTTAAGCCCATATCATTTTCCTTTATTCCTGAATTTTCTTACTAGTCATTTGCAAGAGGATATGCCATGGTGTATAATTTATGCTGATGATATTCTTCTTGTTGATAAAACTAGAGAGAGTTGAAAGATAGCTTCAATTATGGAGGTCAAGTCTAAAGATTTTCAATTGAGTAGATCTAAAATAAAATTACATGGAGTGTAATTTTAGTTGTAATAGATCTAGAGGGGATTGTGACATCGGGCGATCAACTCATTATAAAGTGTACACATTTTAGATTTCTAGGGTTTATTGTTCAAAGCGATGGTGAAATAGATGAAAATATTATTAGTAGATTTCACATTTGCTAGTTGAAGTCGATAGTGCTTATTGCACACCAGGGAGGGCGGGAGGGGAGGGGCGGCATTGAATTGGAGTTTTAAAAAAACTTTTTAAATCTTTTAAACTCTTTTACTTAAAAAACCAAGCTTGAAATAATGCAAAAGTGATTAAACAAAATGATTTACCAACTAAAAAAACAAATAAAAAAATAAAAATTCATTTTTGTAGAATATATATATATTGATGGTTTATTAAACCAAAGATCAATCAAAATAAATCATCAAAATTCACTTGAAATCATATAATCATAGTTCAACCACAGTGCAATAAAAGTAAATTGCAAGTAAAGTTAAAGTATAAAACACATAAGAAAAATGTAAATCGAGATTTATAGTGATACGATCTATTTGACCTATGTCCACTCCTCGAAGATCCTCCTCTTTGGGTATTGCACTAAATCATGACTCTTCCTCATCCCACAATAAGGTGGAGCTGTGTGAAACCTCCTCACACTCCCTTGAAACCCTCAATGCTCTTTTCCCTCTCTTAACCTCACCTTCACTCTCCTTTATGTAATGACCTCTCTCCAAGCTCTCTCACAAAAGAAAATTGTCTCTTAACTATGCAAAGACCCTTTCCTAAGAACAAGAAAGAGTTCATAAAGAGGGCTCTAAAAATAATAATTTTAAATACCAGCCTCTGATAATATTATACGATACGCATATTATATAATATGATTAGTTAAATTTCTTCTATATGATTCTAAATCATCCAATATGAGTAGTTCAATCGAATCATTATTCATCTCGTATGAACCCTAAGATGAATAAATATCATCCAAAGCATCGATCTGTTGATCGCCCAGTATGATTAAGATCGTACCATATGATCATTAATTATAAATAATCCTGATTCGATTGCTTAATCTTTATAATTAAATTAGACAACATAATTAAACTTCATATAGTCCGAACTTGATCATACAAAAAGAGTAGTTTAAATTTTAAAAATTTGCCTAATTTAAATAACCAAACACAAATGGAAAAGATTTTAAATATAGCTGATCTTCCATATGATGTGGTGGTCATACAGTACGATTATTTATAACCCATGATAAATTTATCTAATTTAACTAAATACTTTAATTAATTTTTTATTAAATAGATTGTACAATACGATCTAGATCATACAATATGAATTTCAAAAAAATTTTAAATTATATAATTTCACTCTCCTTTGTGTGTGTCTACATAGTTGCTAAGCCAACATACACCTAATAAAAATTGACTAAATAAAAATAAAATGCAAACTCTCTCAAATAATGACTAACTAACACAACCCTTTCTTGAGCTCTTATTGTTTGACGGTATTTGTGTATGTTGGACATGAAATGTTAATAATACACAAAAAATATATACAATGTATTAAGTAGGACTAAGTAAATAAACATCTAATAAGATTTATTATCATAAAAATATAAGGTTAGGCTCCCAGATTGCAGCACAAGTGGAGGAATGCATCTTTTTTTTGTGTGATAAAAACTACCCTTCAAACTTCTGAGAAAATTTTATAAAGTGGTGGTGAGACTTGTAATACTTTATGGCACAAAATGTTGGTCATTAAAAGAGAAGCATTAAGTTAAGTTAAGTGTTGGAGAGATGAGGATGCTCAGGTAGATGAATGGTTAAGAGTATGAAATGAGCACATACATGAAAATTTTGCAATCTGGGAGTAGTAAGGATTAGATACTAAGGAGGGAGAAAGTTATATGAATAAGTTAGTCAAACAAAGAGATAGGAGTAGTAAGGATTTAGTTCAAGTGAAATGTATTAAGGATGAAGATCAAAAAATACTTTTCTTAAAAGATGATATTCAACAAAGGTGGATGAGATATTTTGCTAAATATTTTAATGAAGAATGTGAAAATACGATTGACTTTAGTGACCCTAGCACCCTAAATGAAAATAAAAATTTATCTTTTTATTGGCATATTAGTAAAACTGAAGTTAGAGAGGCTTTAAAGAAAATGAAGTGTGCAAAAGCTGTTGGACCTGATGATATTCCAATACATGTGTGGAAATGCTTAGGAGATGAAGGAATTTCTTGGCTTACTAAACTTTTTAATACTATTTTAAAGACTAAAAATATGCCAGATGAGTGGAGAATGAGTGTGTTAATTCCTATTTTTAAGAATAAAGGTGAAGCACAAGATTGTGCGAATTATAGAAGAATTAAGTTAATGTGTCATACTTTAAACCTATGAGAGCGAGTTATGAAGCGTAGGTTGTGGCGTGATACTAATGTTTCTCAAAATCAATTTGGATTCATGCCAGGTAGGCCTACTATGGAAGCCATACATTTATTGTGAGGTTTCATGCAGAAATATAGAGAGAATAAGGAGGATCTAGATATGATATTTACTTATTTAGAGAAAGCATATGATAAAGTTTCAAGAGAAGTGCTATGGAGAGTTCTTGAAAAGAAAGGAGTTAATAACGCTTATATTCAAATCATTAAAGATATGTATGCATGAGCTATTACTTGTGTTCAAACACAAGGTCGTTTGACCAAGTATTTTCCTATTTCGGTTGGATTACATCAAAAATCAGCCTTAAGCCCATATTATTTTGCTTTAGTCATAGATGTTTTCACTAGACATTTGCAAGAGGATGTACCTTGGGGTATTCTTCTTGTTGATAATACTAGAGAGGGAGTTGAATGTAAACTTGAATTATGGAGGTCAACCTTAGAGTCTAAAGGTTTTCTCTTGAGTAGATCTAAAACTGAATATATGGAGGGTAATTTTAGTAGTAATAGATCTAGTACCCTTAGAGATAGGATAAGAAATGAGTATATACATGAAAAGGTTGGAGTAGCTTCTATGGAAGATAAGATTAGAGAGAGTCGCCTTAGATGGTTTGGCCACATAAAATGGCGGCCTTCCGATGACCCGGTTAGGAAAGTAGAGGTATTAGATTTGACTTATGTTAAGAAAGGTAGAGGTAGACCTCAAAAGACTTGGTTAGAAAATATTAGAAATGATCTTTCTTTACTAGATTTAAGTGAGAATTTGACTTTTAATATGACACAATGGAGAAAAAGGATTCATGTAGTCAACCCCACGTAGTGGGACAAAGGCTTGATGTTGTTGTTGTTGTTGTAGATTTATTAAAATGTGATCGTTAAGAAAGTATTATATAGTTTTCATTAAGTATATTTTTTTACATTATAATTCTATAGTTATTTTTAGAGACAAGTGCAAGCCTCCAAAAAGGGCCGTAATTTCACTTTAATTGTTGTATATTAATTAGAATAGAGGTGACATGCTGCACCAACCAAGCGAGAGATTATTCTGTCTGGACGCCGGACGTCTGGACACCCTTGTACACAGCTTGTACACAGTAGTGTGTACAAGCTGTACACACTACTGTGTATAAGCTGTGTACAAGGGTGTCCGAACGGTCCGTACGTCCGGACAGAATAATTTCTCCAATGGCTAACAAATCTCAGGAAAAAGAGGGTGTGATAAATTGACATAGGAATAAATGAGAGTAAGTACAAAATTAAGAAATATAAGACAGAATGTAAAGTGCTTACTCTTTTGGATTCTTCATCCACAAGATTTTCATCGTGCAGTAATTTTATGTTTGAAAATTATAAAAAAATTAAAAATGCTATAGAATATCAGATATTCTCCTACAAAACATATCAAAATAAATTTAAAAGGTATTAGATTTAGTGTAAATTTATTTATATTTTGATTGTAACATATTCAAATACTTAATATATATATATATATTAATTTTAAAGTGTTAATAAATAAGAAAATTTTCATATGATGCATGCATAAATTTATGTAAAAGTAACTAGATTACATCGTGTGGATGTAATTAAAAATAAGCATAAATTTTAAGCCGAACATAGATCTCAATAAAATAAATAAAAAATATCCAAGATGTGATTCATCTATAAGCAACCAAATAACTGCAACATATTATACGTGTATGTTTCTATAATATCCTAAAAATTTGATTCAAGCTAAATCAACCTGATTCAAGCTAAGTCGACCAAATCAAAATAAGTTAAGCTTATCTGCTTGTCTCATACTCACCAGTCTATAAGAGAGCTTGTCTCAAGTAGGCGAACATGATCCAGGAACTCATCTTAGTGGATGAAGAAAGCCTAATAGTCGGCCTTAGCAACTACTATTTAAGTAGTTTCCCTTGTCAGCTACTCAAGGAGAGGTAATTTCTCAAATCAAACAATCGATCAATAACTCGACTATGCAATTCTCAAGCCAATTTCATCATGTTAGATCTTCCAATTAGCCTACACAATTATTATACTTTCTCTTAGTTCTTGTATAATATATATGTAGCCAATTTTGTAATGCTCAAGCCCCAACCCTAATCTATATGTAGGAGTTACAAGGTGAGCTCAATCTACCCAATTTTACTAAATTTCTTTTCGAAGACTCAATTACTTGTAATTAAGCCTATTTTATTAAAATCTAGGAACTTTCACTCTAAAATTTTTATTTCTCTATTAATTTTTTATTTTTTTCCTTCTTTTACATAGTATTATTAATATGGTTCAGTGTGATTCACTTTTTCTAAATTCAACATTCTTAAAGATATGGTGAGCATGGAGCATGCCACTAACTAGAAGAGGAGCACTACATAAAGCTGAGCAGCATCCAAGAGGAGGAGAATAATCTATTAATAAGTGGAATTAGAAGTATGTGACTATACATAAACTCATTGAATTCGATGAGAGAATGACTAAAACAATTTAAGGAGTACTAGAGAGGAACCTTAGAAATGCTATGAGAGTGGAATTTCCTGAGGGGTACTCTAATATTGTCACAAGGAGGATGAGATTTGATGGAGCGAGATCCTTGAACTCTACTTGAGTTATTGGCAAAACCTACTACCCAGATAGTGAGGGCTCATCTTTAACACTTTGTCGTGAAGAAAGGATAGTTAAGAAGAGGAGGTCAATGCCTTCTTTAGAGATATTGTCTAGGCTAAACCTCCAACAAAATTTAAAATTCCTCATCTAGATCCATACAAATGAAGGATAAATCCCACCAACCATGTTTCTTATGTTGAGTCTGTTCTCTTATGGATATCAATGATGCATTTCAGTGTAGGCTATTCTTTACCACGTTCAAGAAATATCCTTTGAGGTGATTTTTGCATCAGTCACTCAGTATCATGACTTTCTTGTTTGACTTTAAAAAAATGTTCTTGACACAATTGGCCAGCACATAAAGGATGCTAATGAACTCTTGAGCATTACTATGAATGGGAAAAGAATTGTGTAAATTAAAAAGGAGTTTTATTACTTGGTTTCAAAAGAAGAGCTTGATGTGATGAATTTTGAGTCAAATATTACCATAATGACTTACACCCAAGGTTTACAAGAGGGATCTTTTGGGTATGCACTCGTCTTATAGCATGTGATTACATTGGCTTCTTGAACTTGCCAATAGTCATATAAATGCTAAAGGACACAATATGGAGACTAGAGCCTCTATTATGGCTAATAGAACGGAAAGAAACTATATGAGAGAAAAATTTCTAAATTTTTCTAGGGACTGATGAAGTTAGCCTATGAGTTAAGGGATGAGATGAGAAACTATCATGATTCGAGGGGATCCACCCAACCTTATATAACTCATCCCTATGATGTACGAGTACACAATGAAGAATGGCACAATGATCTCTATGGTGAGAGTCTACGACCCATGCTATAGCCTACTATTGACTCAACATTGTTGTAAGTTTTCATGGTCAGGATAGTCGAGGCCATTCAAAATAAGCACATCATTAAGAGGTTAAAGATCAGAAGATTGGTGGTCACCTAAGTCAACAATCAAAGTACTAAGCCTACTAACACGACCATGGCTATAATACTGAGGATTCAAAACCACTTGAACTTGATGGATGAATTCATAAAGAAAATAACTTAAAGAGTTTGTTCTTGTAGATGTAGGATGAAAGCCTTAAAAAGCACAAATAGAGGACAGGTGTAGTGAATTTGTCTTAGCACCAATGATCCACATCACTTAGGCGATTCCCACCATCCATGGAGGAGTAAGTGAGGAGGTTTCCCATTAAGAAAGCTTTAAATAACTTAAGTCAAAGTAGTTAAACTCAATGAGCATCTTTAGGGAACAGACTATTGAGGTTCCCCACTCTTCTTCACTAAAATTGAACAACTTACGAATGGTAATCCTTACAATGATGCAGTGATCATCAAAAAAATTACCATAAGTTATCAAATCGGTAGCATCCACATAGACTTACGGAGCTCATTGAAGAATATATTTAAGAGTGTATATGAGAGGATGAACCTTGGTGTTTCTCCCTTTGTTCCAACCTCTAGTCCTTTATGGAACTTTTTGTGGGAACATAAAGTGATAGAGGGGATAATCGCCCATGTCAATTACTAAGGAGAAGAAGAAACACAATTCATTATTATGGTTGACATCATCATAGTCAACATATTGACTATATATAATGTAATATTTGATCAACTACTGCTAATCACTTTTTGAGCAGTTAACTCTATATATCATGTCATTGTAAAATTCATGGTGAGTAATTAAGTAGTGAAATCAAGGGAGACTTACTATAATTATGAGCAGACAAATTTATTCAACATTGGAGAAAATTACTTCCTAATTCAAATTCGACCATATGAGGAAAAGATAAACTAAGGCTCCTAATAGATAGTCTACACCTACTGAAGTTACCTTTGCACTTAATTCAGAGCATGAATTTCACCCTTTTATTTTAAGGAAAAATAACTTATCTAACGAGCTTCATTAAATAATATTATATAACTCCAAAATATTAGGTCAAATTTATGATTATCTTTTAGAAGGAAAGTTATGTAACATCCCAAACTCTTAACTATAGAGATATTATCCGCTTTGGCATAAAGGCCTCACGGTTTGTTCTGCTCCCCATTTTTTTTGAAGAGTAACATTTAATAGTGAGAGTAGTTCTTTGGATGCGGCAAGGCTAGATGGTTACCCTCATGATGATTGATATATCATCAAAAAATTATCTTGATTGGGCACGAATCTCATTGCAAAATCAAGTTGGAAACTTCCGAAATTAAATCTGGGACCATCCAAACTATGATTTTAAAAAACTAGTTATCAAACTAAATATTTCAAAAAGACAAATCCAACCACACAAAATATGACTCAATCCAAGCCCAAATGTGTCCAAATTGAAGACCCGAAGCGCATTTGGAAGGTTCAAACTATAAATTAGATGAACAAATGGTTTCCAAACGTGACATGCTTATAGTCGAATTGAGCGGCTCGATGAGATCAATTCAACGAGCCCAAGATTATCAAAATTTGATATCATTAAGACATTTAAATGCCTAATAAATAGTCCATGATCAAGGGGATCAATATTGACCGTCCATTCAAACTACTCCTAACATACCCTTAATATCCCTCCTATTTTTGCTGGTTATGCTACTCTCAAAAAATTATAAATAGACCTCTCATTCTTCATTAAGGGAGACCCAAGCAAGGAAGAGAAGGAAGAAGAGAAACTAGAGTTCTCTTGCCACCAGACTCTTCCTCCACCACATTGGACTTTTGCCCGGCCACTGATTATCGTCGGACTTCTACTTAGCCACTGACTGACGCTCGACTTTCACCCATCCACCGACTAATACCGTACTTTTGCCCGTTCACAGACTGACTCCAGACTTTCGCCTGACCACCAACTGATGCCAGACTTCTGCCCGGCCACCAACTAACGCTGGACTTCACCCGGCTTCTAATTCTTATTGGACCTCCACCAAAAAATGGTCTTTCCAACCCCTGTCATCCACTAACTATGGTCTTTCTTACCTTTGTCTCCTGACTACAGACATTTTGACCTCCATCGCCCACCGACAACAGTCCTTTCAAACTCCATGTTGACCTCATTTTTGTATGAGCTCAGTAGGACCAATCCAGACCTTAGGATCTTTCCAATCCTTAGGATCAATCTTAACCCTAGGATCAATCTGATCTCAGATCAATCCAGACCTTAAGATCAATCCAAATTCAAATCAATCCTGACCCCAGATCAATATAATCTAGATTTTAGGTTCTATTCTAGATCCTAAGAACCTGCTAGATCTCAGACCTTAAGATTTCCTAGACTCTAGGATCTTCCTAGATTTCAGTCCCTAGGATTTCCCTAGATCAATTTAGATCTTAAGATTCTCCTAGATCTTAGATCTATCCAGATCTCAAATCCATTCAAACTCCAGACTAGTCCAAGCCTTAAATCAATCTATCCAAAACTCAAATCAATCTAGAATTCAAGTCAATTCAAATCCCTGACTAATCCTGACCTTCAAACAACCCAGATTTAGTTGCTCCAGCCTCTGACCTGACTTTAATCCTATCTAATCATCTAAAATCACACAAATGATTATAAATGATTTAGATAGTTTAAACCCTATCATTTAAGTTCAAAATCCAATTCAAAACCCGATTTCCAGATTCAAATCCAAGGCTAAAGGTCTGAGTCCTGAAAGCCTTTTCCAGTTAATCTTTGAACATTTCAAAACCCTATCAAATGACCTCTGATTCAAAATTTGTCAGCTTCACATTGATGTGACATGTCTCCAGAGGTAACCCTCCAAATTTGAGCTCATTCTGTGATCTCTAACCCCAGAAACTGAATTGAAATCCAAAGGCTGTAAAACCTTTAAATATTTACAGTTTATGCCACTGGACCTGCCATCTAGTGGATCTTGACCCAGGAGCCTTCTCCAAAGCCTCCAATCACCTCCAGACCCTTGATTATGATTCATTAAGCATTAAACTGCATTTTGTTGGACTCAATTTGACCCCCAGTTGGCCAGGGGTCAAAATGACCAAAATACCCCTATGGGGTGTGAATAGTCACTTTGGTCAAATGAGCTCCAAATCAAATGCAACTACCTCCAGCAAGTTTCAAATATCAAACCAAACCTGTTGAACCCAGAACTAGCCCCTGGGTCAACCTGGTTGACCAAGTCAACCTAGTTGACCTAGAAGGCCCCTTTAGGGTCAAAACAGGTCATTTTGACCAAATGACCTCCCCAGACCTTGGGACCACCTCCGTTGGTCTCCAAATATCATTTCAAATCTGTTGAACTCATTTCCAGACCCTAGACCCACCTGGTTGACTAGGTCAACCAGGTTTGACCTAAAAGCCCATTAAGGGCCCAAATAGGTCATTTTGACCAAATGACTTCCCCAGACCTTGAGATCACCACCAGCAGACTCAGAATGTCATTCTGAACTGGTTGGACCCAATCCCTGACCCTGGGTCAACCTGGTTGACCAAGTCAACATAATTGACCCATTAGGCCCATTAAGGGCCTAAACAGGTCATTTGACCTAGATGACCCATTTAAACCCTGAAACCACCTCCATTAGACCCCATTCATCATTTCAAACCATTCCAGTTCAAACCCTAACCCTGGGTCAACTTGGTTGACCAAGTCAACTCAGTTGACCCATTAAGCCAATTAAGGGCTCAAATGGGTGATTTGACCCAAATGACCTATTCAAACCCTCAAATCACATCTACCAGACTCCATTTACCATTTGAAATTGATTTAATCCAAACCCTGGCCCTTGGTCAACCTAGTTGACCAAGTCAACCAGGTTGACCCAATAACTCCTTAAGGGTTTTAATGGGTTATTCCAACCCATTTACTCAAATCAAGATGTTTAAACCCTTAATCATATTCCATTTAATGCCTCAAATCTTGTTGAGTATACCTTAAATCAAATCACATAAATTTGACTTGGTCAAACTTCAACTCATGGTCAAATCTACTCAAAACTTCCTACAACATTTTAAAATCCAACCTCTTGACTTGATGTTCATTTCAAATCATCCCTTAGTACTACTTAGCTGCCATGTCATCATCCATGTGGACTGGTTGACTAGTCAACCCAGTCAACAAGTTTCCAAAGGGATAAAGGATGGTCAAAGTAGCTCAAACCTTTTCCCAAGCATTCAAACTCTAACACCAAGACATTAAATCATCATTTGATCTATCCTACCAGCATTCAAGACCCTTCATTGCCACCTCATCAGTCAACATGACATGTTGACTGGTCAATCAAGTCAACAAAAGGTTAAAGAATGGTCAAACATGGTCTAAACACACCTTGAACTCAACCTATCACATTTAAACCCTTCCAATTTATCATTCCAGCTTCCAAGCTTCTCTCCCATGCCACCTCAGTTGCCATGTGGCATGGGGACCAGTCAAATGGTCAAATCAAGCTTTGAGAGAGGTCAAAGGTGGTCAAATGACCTCTCAAACTTAATACACCCTTATTTGTTTTTCTCTAACAGTTTTAAGCTTCTCTAGAAGCTTCTTAGAGTTCTTCCCAGCCCTCCGATCAAGATCAAATGGCTCTTAGCCATTCCACATGCGTGCAAGATGACAAAATCCCCTTTCCACCTAAGATGTCCTTCCCCTGTCCTTGCCTCCTGCTCCCAACCACCCTAAGGACACTTGGCATTCATCTGGAGTCTAGCTAATTTAATCCCAACCCTCCATTTGATCTGGAGCAGTTTTGAATAGGGCAAAAGGCATCTTAGAGGATTCATTCTAACCTAGCCTCTCTCTCTCCACTCAAGCTTTTCCAGAGCCCAAATTCTTTTCGTTTGGGCATTCCAGACCTCATCCCACACTTCCCAACCCTAACCCAGCCAATCTAGGCCGCCGGCGATGAGCTTCTCGGCGAACTAACGGATTTCCGTTCAAGGCTTTATAGGGATTGATCCAGGCGTCCTCAGGCTTTGGGTTCTTCTACAAATTTATGCGTGGACAAACCACAAATTCAGAGAGCTCTTAAACGGTTAAAACCGTCCATTAAATCGAGGTAAAACCTTAAACCTAGATTAAGGCACCCTAGTCTAATTAGCTTTTTATTAAGCTCAATTTAAGCCAAATAAAACCTTCCACATTAATTATGTTCATGAATTCAATTCAAGTTTAAATTTTCATTTGATTTAATCCACTGGTTTGGTAGAACGAGGCATTTTTCTCCCTGGGCTTTCGGTTCGGTGCATGCATGCACTGTAAGCTTTCTGGACCGTCGATCACTCTATCCACGGTCCAGATCAAGCTGTACCGAGGCTTGGTAAAACCGCTTATCTGATCCTGTAGTCGGATCTCTGTCCAGCTCGATCAGAACCCTTAATCTCAAATGGCGCTGGATCGGACGGGCACCATTCATCGCTGACGCGGATTAATAAAGCGCGTGGGACCCACGCGCGTTTTTAATTCGCAGGCAATGATTGGTGGCGGCGCCAATCATTGCCAATGATTGGGCGCCGCCACCGCGGTTTGCGTGGTCTAATCGGGAGCTGCCACGTAATCCTCCCGCCACCAGTTAGAATTAATTAAGTTTAATTAATTTTTTTTTTTTACAGAAAACTTTAGAAAAATGATTAAAAAATAAATATAAACCCAAAAAATCAATATAATATATCAAATTGCTTGGATTTTCGAGACCTTTGATTTAAAATTAAAATTATTTTAAAATGTTTTCTGTATTTTAAGTAATTTTTTATTTGGCTATTTTAGCTATTAATTAATTAAAGTAAATCAAAATAGTTTCAAAATTTTAAATTGATATATTCAAATATTAAAAAAAAATTTTCAATCTTTTAATTTACATCTAAAAGTTATTTTAAAATATTAAATATATATATATTTTTAATAATTTTTAAACATTTAAATTCAAATTTATTTAATTTATATTAAATTAAATATTTTTTTTCTTTCCAATTCTAAAAAGCTTATATATTAAAATATATTAAATAATTAAACATTTATTTGAGATGCTTTAATTTAAAATTAATTTTAAAATTTTAAGTGTTAACTTATTTTAAATAATTTGAATTTATTTAAATGTTCTATTATTTGATTAATATTCAATTAATATCAAGTTAAAGTATTTTCAAATCTTAAAATCCTATTTTCAAATATCTCAACTAATTCGTGGATCTCTTAAAATACTTTAAAATTATTTAATCTCATTTTGAAATCATTTTCATAATATTTTGAAATATTAATATCAAGACTTATACTTTCAAATATATATATGTATACTTTAAAATTTATTTAAAAAATTATATACACATATATATATGTATGTCTTTGAAAGGGTATTTTAAAATTATATTTATATTAAATCTTTAAATCACTGAGAGATCCATTCAAATTTTAAGCATGGTTTGAGTATATGAATAGAATTAATGTGGAGTAATGGATAATTAATGGATGATTAATGTGTTAATCATTCATTGATAATCCCTTGGTTAATTAAATCATTTTAATGATTGTATGCTTAAGATACACACACTCACCTAGTTCTAAGGCTCTCTTAGATCTAGAATTAAATTGTGGTTATGTGTCACATATGTATGTTTGTTTAAGGGTTAGCAAAACCTTGATTTGAACCTACTCAAACCTAGTGTCATTAAGGACAATAATTAAAGACTTTGTTTAGAAAACTTAGAAAAATTCTAATAATTAGGATACAATTCCAATTGACTTGAAACTCAAACCATTTGAACTTAGTGACACCCTCAGCCCTAGAAAAATTTCCCATTGACTTTTGAGATCATTAAGCCCCTTAATTAACTTAATCAAGTTTAAACCTTACTTAAGCCTTTAAAATTTTCAGAAATTCTAATAAATCAAATTTAAATCCAAAAAATACAATCAACCCCTCAAACTGACCAGAATTGAATCCTTAACCAATGAAAAATAAAAGCCCCTTGACTGGATTTCAAAATTAAGTTTAATTTAAGTTTAATTGGAATTCAAAATTTAATTAATTTAATTAATTAAAAATAATTAAAAATTCCAAAAAATTTCCAAACACTTGGAAATCACTCCTTAGGTCATTCCTGACCTTTGGAGTTGATTTTAAGAAGTTTGGAGGTCATTTGGATTCAAATCATAAAAATGGCTCTAATTAAACAATTTAAATAATTCATTAAATACTCAAAAATTCAAAAATTCATAACTAATTCAAATAAACTCCAAATTGAGCAAACTCAAAGGCATACAACTCATCTTAAGGTCTAATATTTATTAAAAATATTAAGTTTCCAGAAATCAAACAAATTTGAAAAAGTCAACTTTTGGTCAAACTTAGTTCAAAATCAAGTCAAAACTTCAAACCTTCATAATAAAATGTAGAAAAATCCAATTTCAGTGTACTTACTGTCTAACTGATCGTATTAAGGTCTAGTATTTTAATAAAATATTAACTTTCTAGAAAACACTTTAAATCAAAAAGTCAACTTTTGACCCTTTAATTAAATAATTAAAAATAATCAAAAATTTCCAAAATTCAATAAATCATTCAAAATTCCAGAAAACATCAATTTGAACTTAAAACCAGCAACCAACCAATCTTAATTAAAACTTAATCAACCTTTAAACCTTAAATCAAACTCAAATCACTTAATCATATCGGGTACCACTGGGTAACCCAGGCCTACGAGGCTATTAAATTAGCCCCAAGGAAGGTGAAATAAACTTCACGGCCTCAGTGTGCAACAAAGGTGATATCCAACAAACAATCAAAATTATTTTTTTAAAATCAATTTTAAATCATTAAGATTTAAACTTTAACCTAAATCTTCCCTTAAACCTTCAACCAACTTGAACCTCAAACAACTTCAATCAATTGCCTATTTAAGACATATCAAAGCCACACAGCCTACCTCACATACTTTAGATGGTTTGCTAGGACAACCAACTCTAGTCTTAGGTTAGGCCGGTGTTTACGTTTCTGCTGTGTGCCGGGTTTTCGAGCTTTTACTGCATGCTGTTTGCTAGTAGTAGAATTGATGTGTTTGTTTACTTATTTATTGCACTCTGTGATGTGATTGATTGTATGATTAGATCTACCCCTAGGCTAGGGACGATTTGTACTAATTCAATCTTATACAGGTGGCCATGCTCATACAGGGCATAAATTAAAGGGGGCAAAAATCATGATTATTAAATTGCACAGGTGCTAAGCATGCTTAAGTCCCCCTTTAAATCAAAAAGAGCATGGTCAAGTGTGGCTGGTTTGAGCATTTAAATTTCAAATATATTAACTGCTTGGGATGTCAAATATAAACTGCTTATTATTAGGATAACCTTGCAGGTTGTTGAGTCTAGAGTTTTAATTTTCATTAATGTAATTTGATTTGATTTCGAGTTGTATTATTTAAAGTACTTTGAGATTGAGACATTTAAAATCCAATTTGGAATCCAAAGAGGAAGGAACATCCCTTAGGGGAGAGTTCCTATCCATTTGGAGATCCAAATTAGGATGAAGTTCAAGTATCCAAAGAGAAAAGATAACACCCCTATCTAGGGGGAGTTTCTTTTCATTTGGATATCCAGACCCGACGATCCAAGGAGTTCCAAGAAGACGAAGAAGTGAAGAGCGAGAAGAATCTCAAATCTCAAAGTCACTTGTGTCTTAGGAGTAGAATCCGGGTTGTAGTCAGTGGTACCCGGCCACTTTACTTTACTGCAGACCCTGGGTTGTATTATTAAGGGCACTTGCCTATGGACTTTCAGTTTGAGCATTTATTTAATTAATTTAATTAAATGTTGATTTGATTAATTGATGTTGATTGCGATTAAGGACCCACATGCTTTTAGTAGTTTTTTGGCGCTTATTGCATGTCGTATTTGATTTAGCTGGAACCCGATCGGAGGCTCGTGAGGGTACGGTCATTAACTTCTTCTACTTAAACAAAACTTAAAATTTTTAAGCTCAGATAGAAACTCTAACGCTCTTAAGAAGTAAGCCCGGACTCGCCGGGAGTTTTTCATGCATTCATATTAACTTTTCTCTACCTTGTTAGGCACCTCCCCGCCTGCGGGTTCTGGCAGACCACCTGACCTATTAGGGTGCAGTTCTGTCCAAGGGGATGTTGTGCAATCTCTAGGATAAAACCTATTTTTAAGCCTATTTTAAAACTGCTTCATATTGATTTAAGCATTTCATCGAGTCAACTAGCATGCATTGCATTAGATACAAATTAAAAATCGAGTCTAAATCTTAATTGCATTTTATTTAGACATTTAACCCAACATATGTTAAGGGGTCAATTAGGATCTGCTCTAGATGTCGACCCCAATTCTTTAAACCAATCTTAATCAATGTCCTTAACCACTCTACATTTAAAGACTTTGACTCATGGTTTTAAAAGCGTTTAGGTGGTTTAGCTGGCTCCCCAATCCAGGCCGGGGTAAGTCCAGATTGTATTGCATTAGCTAGGATTCGGGTCACTGATTTTCAGTACCCAATTTTAGACTTAGGTTCTGAGGCATGTCTTCAAACTTAAGACCTCAATCTTCTGGGAATCTGACTCCCACTTTCTAATAAAATTGATCATTCAAATTAAAATATCTTTCAATCAAATTCAAGCCCAACACTTAGGACAGGTTGAGGTGTTTCTGAAGTAATTCAGAATCTCAAGACACCTCCTACTCTTCTTCCTTTGACTCCAGAAAGAACTGTTCAACATTGAACCATTCCCGGTTGAAAATTCCAGTCCCTACCTTCTTTGATATCAATCTTTGAATTCTTAAATGAAATTCGTATCGCTATTTTAATCGAGAGTTTTCGTAGGAAATTTTCTGGTTTCCTACGATGTAATTAACTACGAGGGCTTGCGCTCGTAGGAGATTTAGAAACCCAGACCTGATTTCAAAATCAAGCTTTTTCAAAACCCTTAATTAATTATCTTTGGGAAATTCAAACCTAATGATCATTATCGTCATATTTAAACTATCGATAGTGATTGATATCTTCTTTCTCTGGATAGATATATCAATTACAATCGTAATTTTAATTATAAAATTAATGATCTCTTATCTGAATTATTATAGTTAAACAATGGATTAAACACTATTTTGATTCTTAGGGATCATATATTGTTTCTCCTGGAGTTTGACTACGATAATCAGATAAATTCAAATATTTATAATCTGAACCTATTAGGGAACGATATGTTCACTTTTCGAGGTGATATATCATTCATAATAAGTGTTCAATTATAAAATTTAAATTCCAGAAATTAAATATTTCCCAAAGAAAATTAAAACACTTTTCAAAACAAACAATATATTTTTTCAATCAAAACACTCCATCGCCAGACAATGATCTTTTTGACCATTGTCACCCATCGACTATGGTCTTTCTGACCTTCGTTGCCAGACAACAGTCTTTACGACCTCCATCACCCATCGACTACAGTCCTTCTGACCACCCTCACTTGACTACCATCTTTCTGACCTTCATCACCTGCCGACTACAGTCCTTACAACCTCCATCATCAAACAACAGTCTTTACGACCTTCATCGCCTACCGACTACTATCCTTGTGACTTCTGTCACCTGACAATGATTTTTTTAACCTCCATCGCCCATCGATTATAGTCCTTCTGACCACCGTCACCCGAATACAGTCTTTCTAACCTTTGTTGCCAGTTGACTATTAAAATTTCATATAGGTTGTTAAAGCTAAAGGAACTAGCCCGAGGCTACCAAGAGGAGGGTGAATTGGTTATTTAAAAATTTTAAATAAAAAGGGAGCACCTTAATCTCCTTAATTCTAAAGTAAATTAAAATTATGACAATAGAAATTCAAAGTTAGTCAACCACACAGTAAATCACAGAAAAATAAAAGTGCAGAATAATAAAAATAGAATACACAAAAATTTATAGTAGTTCGGTCCAACCGGACCTACATTTACTCCCAAGAATCCTCCTTTCTAGGTATTGCACTAAAATTAGTATCTCTCTTTCTACCTCCTATAGCAAAGCAGAGAAGCCCTCATAAAATCTTTTTCACCAACCCGACGAAGGCAGAGAACCTGAAATTCTTTCTCACCCTCCTAGTGAAGGCAAAAAACCTGCAATCCATTTTCACCCTCCTGGTGAAGGTAGAGAACCAACAATCCATTTTCTCCCTCCTGGAGAAGGCAGAGAACTTGGGACTATTATTGCAGAATGTCTTCTTGGATCCTCCAAAGGATCAAGGCAGAAGCTTGAAGAAGATGAGGAAGAACCTTGCTTGGAGTAATCTACACAAATCTCCCTTACAATAATTCCTCCCTCACTTCTCTCTCCTAAAGCTATCCTATGCACCTCTTTGCTCCCTCACAAAATACCTAGCAACCAAAAGTCTTTTGAAATAAGACAATGGAAGACTTTAAAATGAGAGCGTCCAAGAAAGCCCTAAATTTCAATCTAGCTCTTCTGATTGTCTAATACGATCCAAGATCGCACTGTACGATTGGCTCAAAATGGTACTTTCAGCCAGTACGAACTACAACCCACTGTACGATCAGTTTAAGTGTTTATATTGATCGTTATGTATGATTAGGCACATCATCCTATACGATTAGTAAAAATATATATCTAATCATCCAGTATGAGGGGCAGCATTTAATTATCATCTCATATAGGAATCGGATCGTACAGTACGATCATATTGATCACCCTATACGATAAGTACAAACACATAGCTAATCATCTAATATGAGGGGCGATATTTAATTATCAACTCATGTAGAAATCGAGTCGTACAATACCATTCTCTCTGATCATCCTGTATAATCTAATTGAATAATTTAACCATAATTAAACACCCAATTAGAGAATAAATTTAGGAATGATTGTCATAGTTTGTATAGTATGATGACTATCATATGGTACGATTATACATAGATTTTGAATATATAAAATATTACTTAAATTATGATTGGCGGTTATTTTACTGATTATAATGGATCATCCTATGCGATAGAGATCATATAATATGATGAGTTTAATCAATCTTAATTAATTGAGGTGCTCTTATTAGAGTTTTCTATTTTAACCGATCGTCTAATACGATATAAATTATACCGTACGATTAGTTCAAAAAATAAAATATTTTTAACTCACAAACTCACTCCCTTGAGTGTGTGTGTATAAGGTTACTTAGATTAGTATCTACCATATATATGACTTGACTCAAAAAAGGTAAAAGTATATTAAAGTTGAAATTATAAATATACTCAACCCTAGTCTATCCAATCTTGAGATGATTGAAGTTGCAAGTGAATAGTGGATCTGAAATATTAGTGAGTAGGGCAATAAAATAGATATTCAATAGTAATAATTAATAAAAGATATCAGCATGGAAATAATAATATTTGTTGTCATCAAAATCATGTTACTTAGGCCCAGATTTGAATAAACTATGATCATGTCTACCAAACGAACATATTAATTTTGATTCTTTTAATTTCCACCATGTAAAGTACTCTATATGAAGTATATTTGTTATATTTAACCAAGGCCTTCCCACCAGGGAAGGGCATTATTTGTAATTGATTGCAAACTCTAGTGGATTCATTCAAATTAGTCCAAGCCTAATATTTTCCCCCACTCCAGGGGTTTTCCACATAAAAAACTCTTGTGTCTCTTATAAACGCTACACCCTCTCTCTTATCTGATTGTGTGGTGGATCTTCATACAAATCTAGAATGTTAAACTTTATATTTCTCTATCATTATGAATATTAAAGGATGCAACAATTTGACACCGTCTGTAGGAACCTCATTCCTGACTGGGGGGAAACTATTGCTCCAATCTCGAAAGATTATTCATGTTAACTCTTAACATCAGTTATTACTGCATCAATTATATGGGAATCAGATGTATACTAGGCGCCAACCTTTACTACAGTCGCGGTTAAGAAGATTGCTCCAACGCTTCCAGCATTCAAGATGATATCTTGGAAAACTATTTATCATAAAACTTCTAGTAAGGATACTTTCAATAAATTATAAGCTTTATATAATCCCTAGCTGGACTTCTACGCTTTTGGCAAGGTCTTAATCTTGACCTCAAAGAGGCAGTTATGATTTAAAGATAGAACATTCTTCACCTTTGATTTGAGATACATGCGACATTCGCCTCCTCCCAATCAAGGATGATTATTCCCAGGGGGATTTAATCCGACCTCTTCCACACAGGTTAACATCATCAAGTAGTGCTCTGATATATAACCTCATATAGGTTAAACATCTTAGGATGATGTCAATCAAATTATAAAATCCTTAATTTTAGAAATACATAATCTTTATTGTGTCTCAATCACTGGATGATTAATCCCAAGGAAATTCAACCGACCACTTGTACTTGATAGGGGATGATATCCATTCAAAACAGTGGAAGACTTTAACAACAAAAAAGTTAGAGGAAGAAGGGAGAAAGAAAAGAGGAGAATTTTCTCCATGCCTCAGGGGACTATTTTTTATTTTTTTAACCTCAGGGGACTATTTATTTGTGAAAAAGGAGGGAAGAATATTCTGTAGAAAAAAGAATATTCGTAAAAGATTCCAAAAATATTCTTGGAATAAGAATATTTTGAAAATATTCGAAGAAAAAAAAGAAAAAAAAAAGAAAAAAATGTTTACTCTCTTTAAAAAAAAAGAGAAAACAAATTTCTCTCTCGACAAAAAAAAGAGAAAAAAATTCTCCCTAAAAAAGAAGTGAGTCCCGCGAAAAAAAAAAAAAAATTGAGAAGACGGTTATATTAACCACCCCTCTTAGAGGCGGCTAGAGCAGCCCACCTCAATGGTCGTATAAAAAAAATTTGAAAAAAAAAAAAAATCTTTCGATTGCGGGGTGGAAAGAGATTTCAAAATCTCCATTAATGATAACTTATTGGCGTCGTTCTTAAAAAATATTAACTAGATTTAAAAATCTTAATTTGACATTACTTATGACAATTTGTCCGTTTATAACCAGTCAAGAATTCCTATTTTTATTTAAACTCTTTTGAATAATCGAGATTTTAAAGAAGCCGGATGCCTGTTAATATTAACAACTTTTTAAGTCTACAATAGATATTAAAACTCCTAGATGTATATGGAGTTTAAATTTTATATCCTTTATTAAGTAATCATTAAATTTATATTGCAACACAATTTTATAACGAATATATATGGATATATTAGAACTCGAGTTTAAAAGCCATCTTTAATATTAAAGGAGTTTTTAACCCATGAAATTAGAAACAGGTGGTTGGTTATGCCACACAAAATAAGATTATAGAAATCATAATTAGAGTTTATATAAAGACTATTTGTTAAATTACAATTTTTGATATTAAACTCACAACTATATTAAAAGTTTATGTAATAATTGACGCAATCGTTTTCGACATTTCAGACTCAATTTTGATACTTTGAAGCTATTCGAAACCTCTACGTCCAAGATTAGATTATTCTGGAGTTTCAACTCGTGTAAAAATTTCTCCAAAAAACTGTGATGCGTATTTTAGGATTTCTGGAGCATCGATGTCCAAAAATAGGGGCAACTAATATATCATCAAAAAATTATCTTGATTAAGCACAAATCTTGAGGCAAAATCAAGTTGAAACTTTTGAAATTAAATCTCGGACCATCTGAACTACGATTTCAGCAAACTTATAGTCGAACTAAACGTCTCGAAAAGATGAACCCAACGACACCAAATTTGACTCAATCCGAGCCCAAATGGGTCCAAATCAAAGACCTAAAGCGCATTTGAAATGTTCAAATTATAAATTGAATTAACAAATGGTTTCTAAACGTGACATGTTTATAGTCGAATCGAGCAGTTCGACGAGACGAATCCAACATGCCCAAGATCGTCAAATTATAATATCATTAAGACATTTATATGCCTAGTAAATGGTCCATGATCAAGGCGATCAATATCAATCATCCATTCAAACCACTCCTAACATACCCTTGATCTCTCTTCTATTTACTGGCCATGACACTCAAAAATTATAAATAACCCCTCGTTCTTCATTAAAGGTGACTCAAGAAAGAAAGAGAAGAAAGAAGCAAAATAAGAGTTCTCTTACCACCAGACTCCTCGACCACCACTGGACTTTCGCCATACCACTGACTGCCGTCAGACTTCCGCCCGGCCACCGACTGACGTTAGACTTCCACCTGTCCACCAACAGATGCCAGACTTCCGTTCTTCCGCCGACTGACTACGGACTTCCTCCTAGCCACTGACTGAAGCCGGACTTCTGCCCGACCACCAACTAACACCGAACTTCCGCCCGGCTTCCAATTCTTATTGGAATTCCACCCGACAATGGTCTTTATGACCTCTGTCGTCCGCCGACTATGGTATTTCTGACCTTCGTCGCTTGACTATGGTCTTTTCGACCTTCATCACCCGCTGACTACGGTCCTTCCGACCTTCTTTGCCGGACAATGGTCTTTCTAACCACTATGACCCATCGACTACGGTCCTTCCGACATTCGTTGCTAGAAAATAGTCTTTACGACCTCCATCACCTGCTGACTACAGTCCTTCTGACCACTCTCATCTGACTATGGTCTTTCCGACTATCGTCACCCGCTGACTATGGTCCTTTCGACCTTCGTCGCCAGACAACAACAATCTTTACGACCTTAATCACCCGCCGACAATGGTCCTTTTGACCTCTATCGCCTGATAACGGTCTTTCTGACCTCCGTCACCCGCCGACTATGGTCCTACTGACCAAACAAACATATCAATTCTGATTCTTCCAATTTCCGTAATGTAATTCATTCTGTATGTAGTATATTTGCTACAATCACCCCTAGGTAAGGGCCTCATTTGTAATTGATTGTAAACACTAGTGGATTCATTCAAACTGGGCCAGACCCGTGGTTTTTCCCTCTTTTCAGGGTTTTTCTGGTGTTTCTTATGAATGCTACACCTCTACTCTTATCTAATTGTGTGTTGAATCTTCGTACAAATCTAAGACGTTAAATTTTATATTTTCTTTATCATCACGAATATTCCAGGATGCAACAATGATAAAATATTTTGTAAAAGTTTTGGCACATCTTAAGCATTAATTTATTAAGAAGAAATAAAATACAAAAGGTCTAGTAACATTTTTAAAATTCTTCAAACCGGAAGCTATTCAAGCATTCTTTATTCAACATCTTTTCAAGCATTTTCCTACTCAACATGATTTTTGCATATTAATTTATACAAATTCTATTTGAAATGCTAATTTTCTACTTTCATAAAAGAGGTATGAGAATCCGAGCACTAAATTTAAATTCAACTATTTAAAAAATTAGTTTAAACTAAATTATATTCTAAAATTCTATTAACAGGTGTCACATGGTCCTGCAACGCAGAAGGCGTCTACAATTTGGCAAGAATCCCGGTGAAATAGTTGACAATGTACTTTCTAGTGTCTCTCGAAGTCGCTAGCTTAACGTATTCCATACAAAATTAATGGCAACAAAATAACTGTTGGTTGAATTTAAATGGCGACGATGCAGGTGGGCTTATACATATTTTTCCTGTGACTGAAGTGACATTCTACAGCCTTTTACACCTAAAAATCAGGAAAAGAAATTTAACTATGAAAAATAATATTAAACAAATACCACAGTGTCAGTTCCCATATAAATTAAGTTTTAAATTAAAATCACACCCATAATTAAATAATGAATTTAGTGTTATGCATTTTAATTTAAGTGGCTGGAAAAACCAT
Organism: Dendrobium chrysotoxum; assembly: GCA_019925795.1. Lineage (NCBI taxonomy): Eukaryota > Viridiplantae > Streptophyta > Magnoliopsida > Asparagales > Orchidaceae > Dendrobium > Dendrobium chrysotoxum. The sequence continues at coordinate 35,923,764 of CM034302.1, read as the reverse complement.
TATTATGCATACAACAACAACAACAACATCAAGCCTTTATCCCACTACATGGGGTCGGCTACATGAATCCTTTTTCTCCATTGTGTCCTGTTAAAAGTCAAATTCTCGTTTAAATCTAATAAAGAAAGATCATTTTTAATATTTTCTAACCAAGTCTTTTTAAGTCTACCTCTACCTTTCTTAACATAAGTCAAATTCTGTATACAACATTATTATGTATAAATTATTAATTAATCTACTTCAAAAAATTAATAAATTGATTTATATTTAAATAAGATTTTTTTTTTATTTTGATTATAAAATTAGTTTCTCATATAAAATGCTTAGAGAAAATTTAGGATTCGTTTGAGACAACTTTCTTACTGCTTTTTAAAGCAACTTTTTTTAAAAAATAGTAACAAAGCCGTCTCAAATGAAGACTTAATTCACATATCTATAATATTATAGTTTAGCGATCATATTTTAGAAGTGAATTAATCTATTTGAGCACTAAGGTTTACTGTAAACGTTAATTAATAAGATGACTTTAAAGAAGAAGTATACTTACCCAAATAACCCGCTGAAGAAAGCCTGCATCAAGATCTTCCATGTTAATTTCGGCCTGCTCTTCCTATAATTACCATAAAAACTTAATAAATGGAATACAAAACTTAAGAAAGAAGTGCCAAAGAAAATTTGGAAGGTAAAACCAATCAAGAATATAGCGACTGATAAAAAAATATATGAAGAAGATAAAAATTGGACATTTGAACTAAAGAAAGAAAACTATGATAACACTTTGACGATCATATTGGTCGGGAAAAAAATCAAAGAATTGTAAAATAAAAAAAGAGTTATGTTATCTTAAAAAATAGCATTGATGATTAAGGGTCTTTTTGAGATAGCTTTCTAGCTGCTTTGTTTTTTAACTATAATTTTATTTAACTACTACTTTCATGTTGCTTTCTTACTATTTCTCAAAAAATTTTGTGATGAAAAATATTTTTCAAAATCATAATAGGTATAATTTCTTAATAATTTCATTAACTGTAAATATCTACTAGTTTAAATTTATTTATTTAATAATTTTGTTATATATACCGAATGTTTTGTGGAAATTTTCTTAGAAGAAATCTTTTGTAGTCCCATATACATTAAAAGGCTTTCTTCCAAAGATCTTATCTGATATTTTCTTTCCTCAATATTATATTTATAAAAGACTAATAATTCAATTCAATTTACCTTTTAAATTTAATTATATTATCTAATACTTTAATTATATTAAAAAATAATATATGATGTGAAATCAAATGTACTTATCAAAATATTCTAACAATTTTTTTTTTACAAAAATATTCGATTCTTTCTAATCAGTATAAAACAAACATGTGAATAACAAGAGACAAAAAACGGAATATAAAAAAACAAGAAATAAAATGCAGACATTAAACAAAGCAGAAGTTATAAATCTAAAGCTAAAAAAAATAAAAAAAATTGTTACATGACGAGAATTGGATGCTTTGTTTTAGAAATATTAAAAAAGAAACAAACAAACCTTTCGAGGATGAATGCAAACGGGGCCAATGAAGCAGTGGCGAAGAGATAGCGATATGCGACGAGAATCCTCATGTTCATTCCATCGTTAATGGCGAGCTTATTAAAGATATTAATACCTGCGAAGACAAATTGGATCACCACCATTCCCATTGCCGGCTTCATCCCTTCCACCAAGGTCGTCCATGAACTATTTCCCCCTTCTTCATCTCCCATTGCGGCAAGTTTTAATTTGCAACAACTACGAGAAAGAAATCCTTAACCAAACGAGGGCTCTTACTTTTTTCACGAGAAAACTTGATATTCACACCTACCAATTTTTATATCATTAACTCTTATTGATACCTCATCAAAAAATTATCTTGATCGGGCACGAATCTCGAGGCAAAATCAAGTTGGAAGCTTCCGAAATTAATTTTGGGACCATCCGAACTCCGATTCCAGCAAACTTACAGTCGAACTGAGCGTCTCGGAAATACGAACCTAACAACACCAAATTCAACCCAATCCGAGCCCAAATGGGTCCAAATCAAGAGTCTGAAGCGTTGTTGGAAGGTTCAAATCATAATTTGGATTACCAAACGGTCTCCAAATGTGAAATGCTTATAGCCAAATCGAGCGTCTCGACGAGACGAATCCAACGAGCCCAAGATCGCCAAATTTAGATCTCATTAAGACTTTCAAATGTTCAGCGAACGGTCTATGATCAAGGGATTCAAGATCGGCCGTCCATTCAAACCACTCCCTAACTACCCGTGATCTTCCACCTATTTACGGGCCATGCCACTCATGAAAATCTATAAATAGAGCCCCCTCTCCTCTTGAAAAAGACAAATAATCCTAAGGAGAAAAAGAGAGAGCTCTTGCCCCCTTGCTCCTCCTCGACCACCGCTGGACCACCGCCTTGACGCCGTTGCTCCGCCGGACCATCGCCGGACCACCACCTGAGGCCCTGCTCATTGCCGGACCACCACCTGAGGCCCTGCACTTCGTCGGACCACCACCTGAGGCCCTGCACTTCGCCGGACCACCACTTGAGGCCCTGCTCTTCGCCGGACCACCACCTGAGGATCTGCACTTCGCCGGTCCACCACTTGAGGCCCTTCTCTTCGCCGGACAACCACCTGAGGACCTTATCTTCGCCGGACCACCACTTGAGGCCCTGCACTACGCCAGACCACCACTTGAGGCTCTGCTCTTCGTCGGACCACCACCTGAGGCCCTGCACTTCGCCGGACCACCACCTGAGGCCCTGCACTCTACCGGACCACCACCTGAGGCCCTGCACTTCGCCGGACCACCACCTTAGGCCTTACACTCCACCGAACCATCACCTAACGTCCTCAACTCTGCCCGACGACTACTTAGGGCCCGACATTCTACCAGACTGCCGGGAGACCCCGAAGTTTTGCCAGCACGACCTTAGGCCTTTAAAAGCCTCTAACTTCGACCATACGGGTGATACTTGTAATCTGATCGCTCTTGGAGGCGAATCAGCCCCCCTGTAATTAACTCAAGTTCTAGTGGAATCGTTTCAACTGGGCCAGGCCCCATGGTTTTTCCCCTTTTTAGGATTTTCCACATAAAAATCTTGTGTTCTCTGTGTGTGAGCTGGATATTCGTGCAATGCTAAGACGTAAAGTTCAATCTCTATCACCGCGTATATTCTAACCCGCAATAGTTTGACACCGTCTGTGGGAAAGTCAGTCCCACTATCCTGAAGCACCACCGCAATGGCCAACAGGAGCAGTAATACCATCTTGGGAGCCTCTCGCTCCAATTCACACCAATCTCGGAATCAGTCCCTGAATCAAGGACGCCATGCATCTGCCACTTTTCAGCCAGGTGGTCGAAACCCTGCCGGAGAAGGGACTTCATGACCGTCCCTGGAAGATCGCATTCAAAGGATGGAGGATTCCCATAAGGAGATCCTTCAACTTCTACGAGAAACCTGACCACCCACACTAGTACCTCCTGACGAGATTCTACTCCCTCGAGATCCGCCAAGGGTCGAAGATGTTCCAGCAGACCACCTTCATGTCGAATTTCCTCTCCCTCCAACAAGGAGACATCCCCCAACACGTCAAGATGACGAACTTGCTGACACCGCCAGCTCTACCCATCCTTCGCGCGCAGATCAGCAACATGGCATTCCTCAGGACTCTCCCGAAGGCCTAGCCCAGCCCCATATTGTCGAACTCCCTCGCAACGCCCTAAGGTATGAATTGCGAAGGCTGGTCCGAGAAGAATTTCCTGGGGGAGGTGTGAGGCAACCACCTCGCCCATGGGATTTCTAGGAGTCATTACCTTTGACTAAGGCCATTCTTCAGCATCCTATCCTGGTAGGATTCAAGCTACCCAGCATCGACCCCTATGACGGGACATCTGACCCATACGAGCATATCGACCACTACAGAACTATAATGCACATCCAGTGAGCCTCAGATGCGCTCCTTTACCAAGTCTTTCCTGCCACCCTTAAAGGGCAGGCTCGAACATGGTTTTATTCACTCCCTGCCGGATCTATTCCCATGTTTGTTAAATTGGCTAAAGTGTTCGTCGAACAATTTATCGCCAATCGAAGAATGGTTAAAGACTCCTCCCACTTCTCTGGAATCCGACAGAACAAAAATGAGTCCCTCAAGGAGTACTTCCATAGGTTTTCTACTGAAGCTCGACAGATTCCTGGAGTAGATCCTGAGTTACTCAGAGGAGTTTTTCTTGGAGGACTCCGTCCAGGCCCTTTTTACGCAGCCCTTATGCGAGATACGGTCCCTTCATATGCTGACCTAATCCACTGCGTAGAGGCACAAATATCTGCCGATGAGGCCATCAATGCCCACAGGAAGCAGTTCGAGCAGATAACTGGAAAGAGAAAAAGCACACCTGGGATGGAAAATCCTTCCTCCCATCGAAAAAAGAATGCTAGTTTGCCCTCTCGACCCTCACAGCCATGACGAGAATCTCACCCAGAAAAGGAGTATACGCCACGCAACGCGTCCCGGGCCAATGTGCTAATGGCCATCCAAAATCAGGAAAGCGTTAAGTGGCCTCAGCCTCTAAGACCCAATGTCGGGAATCAGGAGCAATACTGCCACTTCCACCGCAGTCATGGATATACTACCAAAGCCTGCAGACAGCTCAAAGAAGATATCGAAAGACTGATCTGGCAAGGGTATCTCTGACAATTTTTCAAGAATCCACTAGCTTGAGAGGATGGTGTCCAAGCTGGGGGCAGAATCAACAACAAAAACAACCAGCAAATAATCGCCAAATTGTGGGCGAAATTGAAACCATTACGGGGGGACCTTTAATGCCAAGTCAAGTACTAATCGCCGTCACCAAAGAGCCTACACCAAAGAAATCCCATGCCGACCATTCTATTGCCTTCAATGATTCAGACTTGGAGGGGGTGAAGACCCCTCATCAAGACCCACTCGTAATAAGTGTAGGGATCGGTGACCCATGCTATAAAGTCAAGAGAATCTTGGTGGACAATGAGAGCTCTATAGATGTATTATTCTACTCCACTTTTCTCAGCTTGGGACTTGCTAAAGAAAAGCTCCAGCCTGTCGCAGGACCGTTATACGAATTCGACAATCGGCCCGTACGAGTAGAAGGAACGATCAGCCTTCCCGTTGTACTAGGAGAGTTCCCCCGACAAGCCACACACTCTATCTAGTTTATTATTGTAAAATCAGAATCAACATATAATGCTATCTTTGGAAGGCCATCACAGTCAATCTTCAGGATTGTTACCTCAATCCCACACCTAAAGTTGAAATTCCTCACCCCAGCAGGAATTGGCATAGTGCAAGGAGATCAGTAAGAAGCACAATCCTGTTATCTTCGACAGGCTCAACCACACCCATCAATTACCTTGAGCATCGAGGACTTTGATTTACGAAATGAAGACATTCCTTAAAAGGCTTCCCCCATCGAGGACCTTGCCCATATCTCCCTGTCCGACGAACATCCTTCAAGAACAGTACAGATCGGGTCATTACTCTTTGAAGAAGAAAAGATGAAGTACGTAGAATTTCTACGAAAAAATCAGGATGTCTTTGCCTGGACTCCAGCAGATATGCCAGGAATCAGCCCTAAGGTAATCACACACTCTCTCAGAATAAACCCAACCTACAACCTACAAGCCAGTAATCTAGAAGAAGCGGAATTTCGCACCAGAGCGCTAGCAAGCAATTGAAAAGGAGGTCGACAAACTCCTAAAAGCTGAATTCATATGGGAAGTACACTATCCCACCTGGCTGGCAAATATAGTCATGGTCAAAAAGACCAGTGGAGCTTGGAGGATGTGCGTAGACTACACAGACCTCAATAAAGCCTGTCTGAAAGACAGTTTTCCTCTCCCTCATATCGATCAACTAGTGGATGCAACATCCGGGCACCAAATACTGAGCTTCATGGATGCCTACTCAGGCTACAACCAAATAAGGATGAATCTCGCAGATGAGGAGGAAACCACTTTTCAAATGGACAGAGGACTATACTGCTACCAAGTTATGCCCTTCGGACTGAAAAATGTAGAAGCCACATATCAGCGTCTCATGAATAAGGTATTTAAAGACCTTATTGGGCATACTATGGAGGTATACGTGAATGACATGCTGGTCAAAAGTCTTGAAAAATCACAGCATATCTCTGATTTAGAATAGTGTTTCTGTCTTCTGCGATCCTATAACATGCGCCTCAACCCCTCTAAATGTGCATTCGGAGTTGCCTTAGGAAAATTCCTGGGGCTCATGATCACCCACCGGGGGATTGAGGCCAATCCTGAGAAGATCCAGGCTCTAAGGGACATGGCACCTCCAAGAAACATCAAGAAAGTTCAGAGACTAAACGGAAGAATTGCAGCACTCTCTCGTTTCTTAGCTTACTCCGGAGATAAATATTTGCTCTTTTTTAAAATCCTCCGAGGGGCCCGTAACTCAGGATTTCAATGGACTGACGAATGTCAAGAGGCCTTCGAGCAGCTTCGAACCTATCTTGCTTCACCTCCGCTACTCTCAAAGCCAATTCCAGGGGAAAAATTATTTTTATACTTGGCTGTTTCTGCCCAGGCAATCAGTTCAGTCCTAGTCCGAGAAGAGAATGCTATTCAACGCCCCGTATACTATGTCAGCAAGATCCTATCTGAAATAGAAGGATGTTATCCCGTAGCAGATAAAATAGTGCTAGTCTTAATCTACTCGGCTAGGAAGCTATGCCCCTACTTCCAGGCCCATACGATTGGAGTCTACACGAATCTGCCGCTGAAAAATATCCTGCAGAAGCTCGAAGCCTCTGGCAGGCTCATCAAGTGGTCTATAGAACTGGGAGAGTTTGACATTCATTATATACCCAGTCCTGACATCAAATCCCAGGCACTTACAGATTTCATGGTTGAATGCAACATCTCAGTATCTGACAAGTCACTAAGCGCTTCTCCTTCTCCCCCGTGCTGGGCGATGTATGTTGATGGAGCATCCGGAAATTCTGGTGCCGGAGCAGGAATCTTGTTGATCTCTTCGCAACAAATTACTCTTGAGTATGGGCTCCGACTCAAGTTCCCTGCAACAAACAACGCAGCAGAATATGAGGCTCTTATTACCGGATTACGCCTGCAATTGACTGTGAAGTACAAAACCTGGTAGTCTACACTGATTCACAACTAGTTGCTTCATAGGTGGAGGGGGAATTTGACATCCATAACCCCCAGTTGGCACTTTATTGCAACATAGTAAATTTGCTCCTAGCTCATATAAGCGAACATGAAATTATACATATTCTTTGGGAGCAAAATACGCGAGCAGACGCCCTCTCCAAACTAACTACTTCTATAATCGGTGACACATACAAAAGAAGGTATATCGAGGAGATATATTTTCCAAGTATTTCGGGCCCGTGGATAATACAGTCAATTGAATCAGGAGAGACATCCTGGATTGACCCTCTCCTATCTTTCTTACAAGAAGGTGTTCTTCCAGAAGACCAAATAGTAGCAGTACGACTTCGGAGGCAGGCATCCAACTTTACTGTTGTAAACGAAGAGTTATTCAAACGGGCTTTCACAGGGCCCTATCTCAAGTGCCTCCCTCCTTCAGAAGCCAACTATGCGCTCCGAGAAGTACATTCAGGCATCTATGGAGAACAATTGGGCGGAAGGGCACTCGCCCAAAAGATAATGAGACAAGGTTTCTACTGGCCCACGATGAAACAAGATGCACTAGAGTTTGTACGAAAGTGCAATAACTGCCAATTACATGCCAACCTTACCCATCTACATGCTACAGAAATCTCAACACTACAGAGTCCCTGTCCTTTTGCTCAGTGGGGGATCGACATAATGGGGCCCTTCGCCATAGCCACTGGATAACAAAAGTTTATTATACTTCCAGTAGATTAGTTCACCGAGTGGGTAGAGGCCGAATCTTTGGCATAAATCACACAAGCAAATACAAAACAGTTCTTGTGGAAGAACGTGATATGTCATTTCGGTATTCCCGCCAAGGTTATTACAGATAACGGAACATAGTTCATGGGAAAGATCTTTACCACATTTTGTAAATATTATCACATTCAGCTAGTACACACGGCTGTGACCCATCACCAGACTAATGGACAGATAGAGGTCACTAATCGGATGATTCTGAAAGGATTGAAGACACGCTTGGAGAAGGCTGGGGGGCAATGGGCTGACGAACTCCCAAATATCCTCTGGGCCTATCGTACCACAGCACAAACCCCAACAGGAGAAACACCGTACAATCTCTGCTTTGGCACTGAAGCCGTCATTCCAGTCGACATTGGAGTTCCAAGTCATAGAGTCCAAACTTTTGACTTTAATGGCAACGAAGAAAAGCTCAGATGCAATCTAGACCTCCTCCCAGAAGTAAGAGACGAAGCGGTGCTCAAGACTGCTGCATATCACCAGAGAATTGCCCGTCACTATAACCGAAGGATGAAATCACGTCGTATAACAATAGGGGATCTAGTTCTGCGCAGCATCGAGGCGGCAGGAAAAGGCCCTCAGCGCAACAAACTCTCCCCCCTCTGGGAGGGTCCGTACTTGGTGGCAGCTGTGGTAAAGCCTGGAACCTTCAAACTAAAAGATGCTGAAGTAAAAATGCTCCCTCGGACCTGGAATGTTGTATAACCCTTGCAAATACTATTAGTAGAAGATAAAAATGTTTTTATTTTCAAGTGTTGTATGTGTTAAGTGTCGTTTACCTCCTGTATTGACAGTAACATTTGTAGCTCCTATCCCTGAATTGTATCAGGGAAGTATGGTGTTGTTCAGCGCAGTAAAGTTTTATTCCCTTGTTCAGTTACATTATTGCCTCCTTCAATTAGGACTGTAATCTCACACACACTGTGAGCCTCAATCTTGAAATCCTAGATGCGAGTAATACGCAACACGATTGCAACTCAATCCAGGATGATCAGTCCCAGGGGGATTTGATCCGACCTCTTCCACACTGGTTAAAAAGCATAACCAAATGCTTCAATTCACAACCTCGGATAGGTCAAAACATCATAAGTGGATGTCACTTAGTTATAATATCCTTTGTTCAAGGTACGCACACTCTTCATTATACCTCAATGACTGGGTGATCGATCCCATGGGGATCCAGCTTGACCTCTTCAACACAAGTTAAATAGTATTATACAATGCTATAATCAACAACCTCGAAAAGGTCAAAAGTCCTTCACTTGAAACTTGAACTCTTTAAAAAGAGAAGCTTGAATCTCAGTCGCTCAAGAGTTGGTCCTAAGTGGGTACGACTTGACCTCTTTCACATAGATTGAACGGCATTAATCAATAATCTCAGATGATTCAAGTACCTTAAAAGAGTGAAGAAGCATAAAGGTCATTCAGACTAAATCATAGAACGTAACACATAATTCACTACTAAATAAGCAATCCATTACTGAATCATAAATGATAACATATATGAACACAAACATCCAACATAAACAAAAGCACTAAGAAAGATCAGATAAGTACAACTAACAAAGACGCTACTCAATATCTACCACCTCATCATCAGCCTCGAGGGCAAAGGCCTTCTACAGCTCGCTCTCTATCTCGTCGCCCTCAGAACCCGGAGGAAAGTTATCTGAAGCCTGGCTAGGTGTCAGCCCCTCAACCTCAACTCCGATCTTTCGTTGCTTCAACCAGCTCCCTTCAAGAAGCCCCGAATGAACCTATCGTCAAGGCACTACTGCTCTAAAGCCTTCACCTCTAACTCATAAATGTGATTGCGAGCCTCTTGAACATGGTCCTGGATGATGATCTTGAAAGCTATCGACTTCTTGAAATCCTCAATAACCCTCAAAGACTCAAAACTCATCAAAGTAGCTTCCTTCTCAGCAATAAGAGTCTGGGACCTCTTGTTCTCAGCCTCAAGCATAGCTACTTTCTCTCCAGAAGCCCTCTGATCCTCATGAAGCTGGATGATCATCGCCTGAGCCCTCTCAAGGTCAACCTAAAGACAATCAAGCTGCTAGTTTTGGAGGGATACAGATTGTACTATATTTGCCAGCTCAGTCCTACACCCGGACAGCTCCTCCTCTAGCACCTTGGCCTCTCAAGTCTTCTGGTCATACTTCCACTTGAATTCTCCCTGAAGATACTTGATTCTCATAAATTCAGTATTCCATTCATTTAGGGCCCCTGTTAGCTCAGCCTCGAGCTCTGTACGCCGTGACAACTGAAATAAGAGGGAAGAGGGGAATTGGAAGCCATTCCAGAATAAAAAGAAAAGAAACACTAGAAAAGAGTTCCTTACCAAGTCATCAGCTTTGCGACGGCCGACACATTGATGGCTCAAGACATCCCCAGGAACACGAATCTTGACAGGGAAAAAAATAGGTGCAACCTTGCTTGTGTTCGTCGCAGCCCCCTCCAACTTCTTCTTCTTCAGCAAAATATGGGGATCTTCACCTCCCACCTGTCTCTTAATGGCTGCCTTTGGAACTGGGACAGGTGGCTCAGGAACCTTAGAAGTCGGCTTCAACATCCGAGCATCCGACCCCCGGGGTAAAAAGACAAGCCAACCTTGAACAGAAACTCTTCTTCTATATACTTATTTAAATAACGAACCTCATATAGAAGATGCTCGATGTCAGGGACCTTCAGAAGCCTCATTATGTCCTCCTCTCCGACGTGCAATGGAGCTGGCAAGTCCCTCATCTTCCCCCACTTCTCAAGTAGGCCCCAGTCATTCCTCACAAAAAAGTAGAAACTGGACCAGCTCTTTGCAGGGTCCCGGGTGCGCATGTCTAACCATTTGCATCTAAAAGTCACACGCCCCTGTATGTCACTGGTAAGCCGTCCCATCCGTGAAAGGTGCTCAGGCATCAGCATAGCCCCCCAGTCACTGAAAAGGGCAATCAGTCCCACTATCACCGACATGGCTCTATAAGAAAACCTCGACAAGCACACCCCGCATCTCCTCAAAATCTCGACCAGCTCAGCGGGAGGTGGAAAATGCAGTCCTGCTCGCAGACTGGTCTCGCTGACAGTAAGGTACCCAGGAGGAGGAAGGCTGGCCCGATCAGACCTCTTCGGAACCGTCGTCACCACATCATTTGGGATGTGGAAATTCTTGTTGAGAAGCATCAATAGATCGCCCGTAATAATGGACGCAACATGATCCACCTTCGCTCCTTTAGTGGACCTCCGCTCTCCGTCAGGCAGGGCGGTGGACTTTCTCCCGACCACGGGGTCACTCGAGGGAATGTGGTCACCCGACATGACCTCTGTATAGGGAGGGGCCCTGCTGTAGGATAAGGGATGCCACCTATCCGAAGGTAGGGGAAGACCTCCCGTATAGCGAAAGGGCAGACCGGTAGGAAGGTGGAAGGGAGGAGGTCTCTTTCTCGCAAAGAGGGGCCCTGAGCCTGGACGAGGGATGCCACCCATTCAGGGATAGGGGAAGGCCTCTAATGAAAGAAAAGAGAGGGAGGAGGGAAAGGTGTGGTTTCTAAGGAAGGTTAAGGTCATTTTAGGAATTCTTAAAAAAAAATTCGGGTGCCACGTCATCAGCCATATCAGCGCCACATCATCAGTCTGTCCTGCGTGTCATTGCCATGTCAGCAATCTGTACTGCGTGGCACTGCCACTTTATCACTCTGTCCTACGTGTCCTGCCCACATCAGCCACAACCCAACAAGTCATGGGTGACACCTCAGCCACAATCTACGTGTCGTGGCCATGTTAGCCACGATCTACGTGTTGTGGCCATGTCAACCACGACCTTATGAGTCGTGGCCATGTCATCCATAACCCACTAGGTCATGGGTGACACGTTAGCCACGATCCACGTGTCGTGGCCACGTCATCAATCCGACCTACATGTCACAGCCATATCATCGATCCGTCCCGCGTGTCAATGCCACGTCATCAATCCGACCTATATTTTACAGCCACGTTATCGATCCATCCAACGTGTCAATGACATGTCATCAATCCAACATACGTGTAACAGCCACGTCATCGATCCGTCCCACATATCACTGCCACATTATCGGTCTGTCCTACGTGGCACTGCCACATCATCGGTCTGTCCTACGTGGCACTGTCACATCAGCATCTCGTAAAATAGCCCATGCCTTCCATGGGATTTGAACCCACCGTAGGCATGGGACCAAAAAGACTAACCACTCTTCCATATGGGAAGAGTTGTTATAAATGCCTCTTTTTTTATTTAAATTATAATATTTTAGCTAATAGGTGCAACATTAGCTATAATCATGACCACGTTAGCTCCACCTTAACACAATGACAACCAAGATCTTGTGTGTTATGACCTCATCGGTGCCACGTCAGCCACGATCAAGTGCCACATCAGTGCCACCTCATCATGCCTAATTTCAGGCCCGAAAAGGTCAAATCAGACATTTTTGGGGTCCCCGGAACCATTTTTTGATGTTTCGGACTCAATTTTGGCACTTTTAGAGACATTCGGGACTTCTACAAGCATGTTTGGTTTTTGTAAATATCAAATTGCACGAAAAAATTTCATGAAAAATTTTAACACGTATTTTTGGATTCCTAAGGCTTCGACGTACAAAAATAGGGGGGCAACTGATACGTCATCAAAAATTATCTTGATAGGGCACAAATCTCGAGGCAAAATTAAGTTGGAAGCTTACGAAATTAATTTTGGGACCATCCGAACTCCGATTCCAGTAAAATTATAATTTAACTGAGCGTCTCAGAAATGCGAACCCAACAACACCAAATTCAGCCGAATCCGAGCCCAAATGGGTCCAAATCAAGAGTCTGAAGCATTATTGTAAGGTTCAAATCATAATTTGGATTACCAAATGGTCTCCAAATGTGACATGCTTATAGTCAAATCGAGCGTCTCGACGAGACAATTCCAACGAGCCCAAGATTGCCAAATTTCGACGTCATTAAGACCTTTAAATGTCCAGCGAATGGTCTATAATCAAGGGATTCAAGATCAGCCGTCCATTCAAACCACTCCCTAACTACCCCTGATCTTCCACCTATTTACGGGCCATGCCACTCATGAAAATCTATAAATAGAGCCTCCTCTCCTGTTGAAAAAGACACATAATCCTAAGGAGAAAAAGAGAGAGCTCTTGCCCCCTTGCTCCTCCTCGACTACCGCCGGACCACCGCCTTGACGTCGTTGCTCCGCCGGACCATCGTCGGACCACTACTTGAGGCCCTGCTCATCGCCGGACCACCACCTGAGGCCTTGCACTTCGCCGGACCACCACCTGAGGCCCTGCACTTTGCCGGACCACCACTTGAGGCCCTGCTCTTCGCCGGACCACCACCTGAGGACCTGCACTTCGTCGGACCACCACTTGAGGCCCTGCTCTTCATCGGACCACCACTTGAGGCCCTGCACTTCGCCAGACCACCACCTGAGGCCCTGCACTATACTGGACCACCACTTGAGGCCCTGCACTTCGTCGGACCACCACCTGAGGCCTTACACTCCACCGAACCATCACCTAATGTCCTCAACTCTGCTCGATGACTACCTAGGGCATGACATTATACCAGATCACCGGGAGACCCCAAAGTTCTGCCAACGTGACCTTAGGCCTTTAAAAGCCTCTAAATTCGACCCTACGGGTGATACTTGTAATCTAATCGCTCTCGGAGGCGAGTCAGCCCCCCCGTAATTAACTCAAGTTCTAGTGGAATCATTTTAACTGGGCCAGGCCCCGTGGTTTTTCCCCTTTTCAGGGTTTTTCACGTAAAAATCTTGTGTTCTCTGTGTGTGAGCTATATATTCATGCAACGCTAAGACGTAAAGTTCAATCTCTATCGCCGCAGATATTTTAGCCCGCAACACTTATATATATATATATACACAGAGAGAGAGAGAGAGAGAGAGAGAGAGAAAGAGAGAGAGAGAGAGAGAGAGAGAGAGAGAGAGAGTGAGAGAGAGGCAATTTCAATTATTTTGCATGTGATTTATAATCTTTATCTCACTGCATTCGAATTTTGAAATTAACTGACTTGCTAAAATTCCTTTTTATCAAATATAACTTTTTAAATTAATGACATTAAATTAGCCTTAATGACTTTTCAGGTGGATAACTTTCTTTGAATGAGAAACCATCAATTTGCTATTTGACTATCCATCTACTTATATGCATCAAGCTAGCAAATTTTGATAAGCTCTTTGGACAACTTGCTTAAGTCGGACATTTTACTTGAGCTACATGGTGTTTGTATTTTTTCTTATTTTTTATATATCAATATTTTTAGATTGCTCAAGGCCTAACCCAAATTTATAAATAGGTGGTCAATGAGTCAGTTCAATTTATACAATTTTATGTATTGAAGCTTATTTAAAAAAAAATTCTTGTAGTTTCTTACTCTAGATCTCTTTCTTTCTCTTCCTTTTTCTCTGATTTCTTTTCATTCAATACTCTCATTATAGTTCGGTATGATCCATTGACAAATTTGAATTAATCATTCTCAAAGGTCCAGTGAACGTGAATCATATAATAAATTAGAAGTGGAGTACTTTGCAAAGCAAAGAAACAACATAGAGATCAAGAAGAATTTATGAATGCAAGGAATAAAAATGAATTCATTATTATCAAGCAACCTATAGAATTTAACAAAAGGATGATGATAATGATCCAACAAACCTATAACAAATACTAAGGGTCAATCCTCAAGTGGAGGTTCTAGTAAGATCTACTAGTTTAATTATTAACAGAGCAGTGGTTTCTTGAGCTAAACATTGCCCTCTAGTCCCTTGGCATATGAGACCTATTATCTTAATAGTGAAGTGGTAAACCTGACTTTTTGTCAGGATGAAAGGCTTGTTAAGAAGAGAAAGTCATAGTTAATAAATGATTTTTTTAAGGGATACAACTAATGCGAAGCCCCCAGGAATATTCAAAATTCTTCATCTATATTTGAAAAGAAAAAGCATTTCACCTACTTTGCAAGTGCATAAAGGTCACTAAATAATTTATAGGCTTTACCGTGAATGAGGTAGAAACCAAATGAGTTATTGAGGAGCTTCATTACTTAACTATATAGTGAGGTGCTATATGCAAAGAATAAAAATCCAGTTATGGCATGAGTTACTCTAACATAAGGTATGTAGAAAGGGCCTTTCACATATGCACTTAGCCTATAAAAGTTGAGAACATTGGCCGAGTTATTGAAACTCATTGATAATCATATCAATGTAAAGGACTACTACATTGATACTAGTGCATGAGGAGTGTGAAGAAATGTAAGTAATATTGGAAGGGAAATTTTAATTATCTTTGAGGGATAAAAGATGTTGGCTTAGGAATTAAAGGAGTAAAGTGAGATTTTAAAATGATCAAAGGAGAAGTGAACACTCTATTTAAATTTATCTTTTGATGATAAAGTGTGAAATGAAGTGTGATGAGATGATTGTAGTGTGAGAGGCTAGTGCCACCTCAAATTTGGTAACTACCAATTGTGAATCTACTAAGAATCTTCATAGCCAAGCTTGTTGAATCCATTCAAAAATAAATAAATAAATAAAACTTCAAAGATAAATGCTCATGAGGGTAGGAGGGCACCTTTGTGATTAGTCAAAGTAATGTGTGTGTAATCAGGACCATGGACATGATACTAATAGTGTTTTCACCTTAATAACCTAGTAGATGCCCTCATTAAGGGTGCTTATTACTTTTAAAATTATGACTTTTAGTTCTCTCTTTGGATTTTATGGGGACTGAAGAGAGAAGAAAGGCATGGTTGCATTATTGATCAGTTTGGAAGAAGGTGAGAGGTAATTCACATTTATTGAAGAATTCATCATAGTTGACATCCATACTATATATAAGCACATCTTCGATCAACCATTATTTAACACATTTTTTATAATCATCTCCACATATCATGTTACTATGAAATTTATTGTAGGTCATATAGTGGCAATAAGAGATGGCTTACTAAAGTTAAAGATATCTTATTTCTAAGAACTATTAAATGTACAAAAGGAGATTCTCCAAGTAGATGTTTAAGGAGGATATGGGCTGAATACTATTGAAGACATTGAGTACGTAAATATAAATTTTTTAGGGGAATCAAACCCATAGCTTCAAAATAAGCACTACTTTTGGCTAAGAAAGAATGTCCAAGTTAATTGTAACAAAAAAGGTAACAATTGATCCATTCGCCTTGTCATCTTGCATGGCATAAGCTTATAGTCATCAAAGGTTAAGGTTAATAAAGCTAAGGAGTATGTTGATTAATAAAGAAAATTTTTTAGTGAGGTTCAAAGCTCCTTAAGGCTGAAGTCATCAAAGAATTTTAATATCTAAAGTGGATTCCAATATTGTAATGGTGTAAAACAAATGGAAAGTAATGAATGTTTATCAAAAATACTAATCTGAACTTGACCTTTGTAACATAAAGCTGTATACTCTTAAGAATATATGCCTTAGTCAAATACGCTGTCCGCTACGTTATAATGTGCTTTTGGACCCTTTTTAAGGGATCATCAAAAAAAATAAAACATGTAGATTATGAGAAGAATGCCTTCATAACCTATGATGCAATTTATTACTATAATGTAAATCCCTTTGATTAAAAAATATGGGTTAGACTTATCAAAGGATGATGGATTATATTTTCTTAGATCAAAAGGGGCAAAACATAGAAGTTTATGTTGGCAGTCTTTAAATCAAAAGTAAAACCCTATAGTAGTATATTCTTATTCTAAAAGAAATATTTTTAAGTCTAAAAAGTACAATATGAGACTTACTTCCCTAAAGGTACCCTTGGAGTTAGGTCAGGCATGTTCTTAAGCTTCTTGTTGACTTCAAATAGTATAACATTGAATCTAAAGAAGGTACAAATAATTCTTGAAAGGCCTTCTTTTTAAAATACAAAAGAGTTATAGAAAGAAACTATGTTAATTTCCAGATTGAGTCAGTTCATATCAAAGATTTGTGACAAGTGTTCTCCATTATTTAAGGTTCTAAAAGTGCTAAGAATTTTTTATGGAATAAAGAATATGAAAGAACTTTTAAAAATTAAAGTTGCTCTTGCCTTTGCTACCTCTACTTCAAATTTTGCAATCAAGGGAGGACATGATTTTATATCTTTGAGTTTCTTAGGAGATAGTGAGCTTTGTCCTCATCCAAGAAGAAGGAAAGAAGTAGTGGCTAATCTGCTAAGCTTCAAAGTTTTACAGAGTTGAGCTGCACTATCTGATCATCAAGAAACTTGTGTTGACTTTGATCATTGCTCCATAGAGACTTTAGTCATATTTATAAGTATACTTAATTATTGTTATCATTGATCTTCAATGAAGTTAGTCTTGGTAAAGCTAGAATACTCTGGATAACTTCTCAATTGGGTACTAGAACTCAATTAATTTCAAATCTTATACATTCTAAGGATCTCTATTAAGGTATAAGTGTTAGTAGATTTTTTCTTTCAAATTTCAACTTTGAGGAAGATGTGATTATAAAGGAAAACCTAATGTGGACTCTCTATGTTGATGGTTCTTTTAGTATAGAAGGAATCAGTACTTGATTTATTCTAAGAGTTCACTATGAATAGTATTATTCCATACTATTAAACTAGGCTTTTAAATCATAAACAATCAACTTGAGTTTGAAGCACTAGATGCATGCTTAAGATTTTCTATAGGAGTAGTGGTGATGTATTTGACAATATTTTTATATTCTAAATTTATGGTGAACCATGTTTGAATGATGCAGTGCAACAAAGGTTTGGCATTATGGTGTTGGGCCCTTTTCATCAAAATTTTAGCCCTTTAAATAAATTCTTCTACACAAAATCATCATGTGAAGCTTTTTTAAAGAAAAATAAAATATAACAAACTATTCACTAATAAGAGTCACCCAAACCTAAATTATTGCTTATTGTCAAGTAATCTACGTGCACTTTATCATAGGGTATTTTAATTTGCTAGAATTTAAGCCTTTGAAAGTTTAAAATTATGCAAATATTAATTTATTGGTGTGAGTAGTATATTTTGATGATTAATAATTCAGTTAATGCAACTAGTTATACACAACCCAATAATTAACCTCAATTAATATTCACTTTAAATTTAACTCTTAAATGTGTAAATTAAAATTTTGGCTTGCTTGCCTATGGTTGATGATCTGGGGTTTAGCAAATTTCTTATTTATTTAATTTTCCAATCAAATCATAAGCTTCCTTATGTACAATAATTCTTACAATTCCCCTTATATTAATTTTTTCTTAGATCCTTCTGGTGAGTTTAACTTGTAGGTACCAACTTTTTATGTTTTAGTTCTTAACTTTTTCTTTAATTTTTCTTTCTTTCTTTTTTACTTAAATGCTTTTCTTTTCCTTTTTTTTCTTCTATTTATACTCTTATAAGTACTTCACAATAATGTTGAATACTTGTATGTTTATTCATATTATGTAACCTAAGTTATTATTATCTAAGGTTCGTTACAAGATTTATATTTCCATAAGTACTTGCTTATATTATGCTTTTTAATTGATCTAAATGCTATATTTTCACTAAACATTTGATTAATTAATCCTAAGGTAAATAGTGAAGTTCTTAAGTGCTCTTTAGGATATTTCCTTATTAGGAATTATTAGCTTTAATGAGATCTATGAGTTACTGTTTAGGCTATTTATGTTTTATTATTGTCCATCTTATATATTATAAATCACCTTTAAGTTTTTATTTTTCTTTTTTTTAAGAATTTTGAAGTACAACAAATATAAGACATAAAATGAAATATTCTAATGCATTAAAATTAAATGGTAAATAAATAATGAAATTTAAGCTTGTAATGATGTGATTAAAAAATGTATTTTGAAAAGGTTAATTATCTTTGGAAATAATTTAAAATTGACATTTAAATTTGAATCCTGAAACTTAACTTCTATTAGTGATAATATACTACCTGGAAAGGTAGAGATAAAATCTCCTAATGAGTTCGAATTTAGAATTATAAATTTGATCCTGAATATCGTAGCTTGATTTAGGAGGGAACTACATATGATCCCAAAGGATCAAAAATGAAGTTCAATCAGATATCTGGCTACGATAATCTAGATAGAGTATCGTTGATTTCATATTCAAAATTATATCAACAAATGAAATATCATCCCAAAGGAAGAAGATATCACTTATGGTTAATTATTTAAACATGGCAATAATGATCGCCATTTTTTGTTTGATTTCCCAAAGGTAATTAATTAAAAGTTTTGAAAATTTGATTTTTGAAAATTTGGTTTGGGTTTCTAAATCTCCTACGAGCGCAAGCCCTCGTAGTTAATTACATCGTAGGAAACCAGAAACTTTCCTACGAATACACTCGATTGAAACTGCGATATAAATTTTATTTAAGATTTCAAAGCTTGATGTCAAAGGAGGTAGGGACTAGAATTTCAACAGGGATTGGATCAAAGTTGAACAGTTGTTTCTGGAGTCAAAGGAAGAAGAGTAGGAGGTGCCTTGAGATTCTGAATTACTCCAAAAACACCTCAAACTATCCTAAGTGTTGGGCTTGAATTTGATTGAAAGAGATATTTAGTTTGAATGATCAATTTTATTAGAAAGTGGAAATTAGATTCCTGGAAGGTTGAGGTCTTAGGATTGAACATCTGCCTCAGAACCTAAGTCTAAAATTGGGTACTGAAAATTAGTGACCCGAATCCTAGCTAATGCAATGCAGTCCTAGACTTACCCCGGCCTAGATTGGGGAGCCAGTTAAACCACCTAAATGCTTTAAAACCATGAGTCCGATCTATTATGCAAGATTGGTAGAAACATTGATTAAGATTGGTTTAAAGAATTGGGGTCGACATCTAGAGCAGATCCTAATTGACCCCTTAACATATGTTGGGTAAAATGATTAAGCTAAGAATGCAATTAAAGATTTAGACTCAAATTTAATTTGTTACCAATGCAATGCATGCTAGTTGACTCGATGAAATGCTTAAATCAATATGTAGCAGTTTTAAAATCAGGCTTAAAAATAGGTTTTATCCTAGAGATTGCACAACATCCCCTTGGACACAACTGCACCCTAATAGGTCAGGTGGTCTGCCAGAACCCGCAGGCGGGGAGGTGCCTAAGACGGATGAGAAAAGTCAATATGAATGCATGAAAAACCCCCGACGAGTCCGGGCTTACTTCTTAAAAGCGTTAGAGTTACTATCTGAGCCTAAAGTTTTTAAATTTTGATTAAGTAGAAATAGTTTATGACCGTACCCTCACGAGCCTCCGATCGGATTCCAGGTTAAATCAAATACGACATGCAAGATTGCCAAATAAACTACTAAAAATATATGGGTCCTTAATCACAATCAACATCAAAAAATCCTTATTTAATTAAATTAGTTAAATTAAAACTCAAATTGAAAGTCCATAGGCAAGTGCCTTTTAATTATATAACCCAGGGTCTGCAGGAAAAGTAAAGTGGTCGGGTACCACTGACTACAACCCAGATTCTACTCCTAAGACTCAAGTGACTTTGAGAATGGGTCTTCTTGTTCTTCACTTCTTCGTCTTCTTGTAACTGCTTGGATCGTCGGGTCCGGATATCCAAATGAAAAGAAACTCTTCCTTGAAAGGGGGTTATCTTTTCTCTTTGGATATTTGAAATTCATCCTAATTTGAATCTCCAAATGGAAAGAGACTCTCCCCTAAGGGATGTCTCTTCCTCTTTGGATTCCAAATTGGATGCTTAAACATCCCAATCTCAAAGTACTTGATACATTACAACTTAATTTACGTTCAAATTACATTAATTAAAATTAAAAATCTAGACTCGATCCTGTAGGGTTATCCTAATAATCAGCATTTATATTTGACATCCCAAGCAGTTAATATATTTGAAATTTAAAATACTCAAACCAGCCACACTTAGCCATGCTCTTTTAATTTAAAGGGGCTTAGCATATTTTCTCGAGCACCTGCGTAATTTATTATTTATGAATTTTCCCCTTTTATTTAATGCCCTGCATGAGCATGGCCACCTACATAAGATTGAATTAGTATAAATCATTCCTAACCTAAGGGTAGATCTAACGTACAATCAAATCAACACAGAATGTAGTAAATAAGTAAACAATCACATCAATATTAATTACTTAGATCTAGCAACCAGCATGTAATGAAAACCATAGAAAACCCGGCACACGTAAGTAGCAGAAAAGTAAACACCAACCTAGCCTAAGACTAGAGTTGGTTGTCTAGCAAACCATCTACAATGTGTGTAGGAGGCTGTGTGGTTTTGATATGTCCAAAATAGGCACTTGATTGAAGTTGCTTGATGTTCTAGTTGGTTAAAGGTTTAAGGGAGAATTTAATTAAAGTTTAAATCTTAATGATTTGAACCTGATTTTAAATTAATTTTGCTTATTTGTTGGATATCACCTTTGTTGCACACCGAGGATGTGAAGTTTATTTCGCCTTCCTTGGGGCTAATTTAATAGCCTGGTAGGCCTGGGTTACCTAGTGGTATCCGGTATGATTAAATGATTTGAGTTTGATTAAGATTTGAAGATTGACTAATTTTTGATTGAATTTGATTGGTTGTTGGTTTTAAAATTAAGTTGATATTTTCTGGAATTTTTGATGATTTATTGAATTTTGGAATTTTCTGGATTATTTTAATGATTTAATTCAAGGGTCAAAAGTTGACTTTTTGATCTAAAGTGTTTTATGGAAAGTTAATATTTTATTAAAATACTAGACCTTAATATGATCAGTTAGACAGTAAGTATGCTAAAATTAGATTTTTTTACATTTTATTATGAAGGTTTGAAGTTTTGACTTGATTTTGAACTAGGTTTGACCAAAAGTTGACTTTTTCAAAATTGATTGATTTCTAGAAACTTAACATTTTTGATAAATATTATACCTTAAGATGAGTCATATGCCTTTGAGTTTGCTCAATTTGGAGTTCATTTTAATTAGTTATGAATTTTTGAAGTTTTGCCAATTTATTGAATTTTCAAAAATTGTTTAATTAAAGCCGTTTTTATGATTTGAATCCAAATGACTTCCAAACTCCTTGAAATCAACTCCAAAGGTCAGGAATGACCTAAGGAGTGATCTTCAAGTGTTTGGAAAATTTCTGGAATTTTTAATTTTTTTTAATTAATTAAATTAATTAAATATTGAATGTCGATTAAACTTAAATTAAAGTTAATTTTAAAGTCCAGTCAAGGGGCTTTTATTTTTTAATGATTATGTGTTTAATTCTGGTCAGTTTGAAGTATTGTTTAAAATTTTTGGGTTTAATTTTGATTTCTTACATTTTCTTGAAATTTTAAAAGCTTAATTGAGGTTTAAAGTTGATTAAGTTAATTAAGGGGCTTAATGATTTCAAAATTCTATGGGAAATTTTCTAGGGCTAAGAGTGTCACTATGTTTAAGTGGTTTGAGTCTCAAGTCAATAGGAGGTCAATCCTAATTATTGAAAATATTCTAAGTCCTCTAAATGAGTCCTCAATTATTGTCCTTAATGATGTCATTAAGTTTAATGGGTTCAAATCAAAGTCACTAACCCTTGACATAACATATGCAAATACACATATTAAGCAATCAATCCTAGATCTAGGAGAGCCCTAAAACTAGGTGGTGTGTGCACCTTAAGCATGCAAAGGATAAAGTATGGTTTAATTAATTAAAAGATAATCAATGAATAATTAACAAATTAATTATCCATTGATTACCCATCACTCCACATTAATCATGTTTAAGCATACTTAATCTAGATTTGAAATTTCAAGGGATCTCTCATACATTAAAAATTTAAATATATATATTTTTAAAATAATACTTTAATATATATATATATATATATATATATATATATATATATATATATATATATATATATATATATATTTACATATGTTTGAAAGTAGAGCATTTAGGATTAATATTTCAAAAATTTCATTAAAATAATTTCAAAATATCATAAGATAATTTTTACAATAGATTGAGAGATCTTCTGATTTTTTAAGATTATTTAATATATATATACACATAATGTTAATGTCTAATTGAATAATACTTAAACAATTAAGTAATCAAATAATTAAAATATTTAAAATAGGTTGAATATTTTAAATCTAAATTTTTTTTAAAAATTGAAGCATATTAAATTATTAATAATTTGATATAAAATAATGAATTTAATTTGATTAAATTTGAATTATTAATAATATTTTGAAGATTTTAATAATTAAATATGTTTAAAATAATTAAAATTAATTAATATAAACAAAATAATTTTAAATAATAATAAAAAAAGCTCCAAAATGCTATCTAGATATGAGGAAGACATCTAAAATAAATTTTGAGAGATTTCAAAGATAATTAGATTATTTTTAATCAAATATTAATTAGAAAATTTCAAATATTAAATATTTGAAATTAATTAAAATCTATTAATTATTTCAACTTGATTTTAATTTTAAAATAAAGAGCTTAAAAAACGAGCAGTTTGATATATTATACTAAATTTTTGGATTAAAATTGAATTTTTAATAAATTTTTAAAGTTTTTTGAGTTTAAAATAGGTTTAAAATTAATTAAACCTTAATTATTTATTAATTCGCGGGCGGGAGGCTACGTGGCAGAATCCCATTGGCAGATAGAAACGCAGGCAATGATTGCCTGGTGGTGCAATGATTGCGCTGCCAGCAATCATCGCGTGATGATTAACCCGTGGGAATACGGATCACTAATCCACATCAGCAGGCTGTGTGGACCGTCCGATGAAACCGCGGAATGGAGGAACAACTGAGATTAAATCCGTTCATTTTATCTCAGCTAAGCAAGATCAAACGGCGGGAATTCAATCCGCAGTTCTGAAATAATGGTCCAGATCAAGCGGATCGAATTCTAACCGAATGGATCCATATACGCAACGAGGCGGAGCATGGTTTGGCGAGAGCTTAGCCGTTGATCCGATGATCAATGGCTAAAGAAATGTACGCCAGGACCAGACTGCGAACAAGCCCTAGAACCTACTTTTAAGCTTGTTTACGAAATCGGTTCGATCAATTCTCTTCAAATTTGAAATTTATATCAAGGATATGAACATATTTTGTGGAGTGTTGTTTTAACATTTAAAAATTCATTTATTCAAATGCTAATTAAGCCTAGATGTCTTAAGCTAGGGTTAGAAAATTTTACCTTGATAGGGGACGGTTTGAACCGTTCAAGGATTCTCTGAAATTGTTGTCTGTCCACGCTTAATTTTGCAGAAGAAACCCCAAGCTTTTAACATCTGGATGGGGAGTTATATGCCTTGGATGGGTTTAAGGCTTGAACTCGCCAGAGAACCGTTGCCGACGAACTTTGACCGGCTGGTTTAGGCTGGAAATAAGTGGAAGGATGTCTGAGAAGCTTGAACAAACTGAGAGTGGGAGTTAAGAGCTTGATTTAAGTGAGAGAAGGCTAGGGTTCGAATGAGCTTGCTTTCATCCCTTTTACCCCTATTCAAGTGACCTGGACCCCTTGCACGGCTAGGATTGCTTTGGGGACATCCCTTGATGCTTGCCACTTGTCCCCTAGGCAGTTAGGGAGCAGGGGAATAAAGGACTACAAGGACAATGAATGGGAGAGCTCTTTTTGTCCTTAAGTGCAGATGGGGATGATCCAAACCGTTTGATTCTCATCTAATGGCTAGAATATGTCCTAAGATGTTTCTAGAGCTTGATTAAATGGCTGGATGGGTTTAAGATAGATTACATTGGGTTTAAGAAAAGTTTTGACTAGGTTTGACCCTCCAAAATGCTTAGTTTGAACATTTGACGAATCCAAAACCATTTGGACTGCTGAAGTGGCAGTGGAGGGAGTCTTAAAGAACTGTTTGAGATGGTGGAATGATTTAATATTGAATGGAGTAGTTTGAGGAAGGAAATTTAGACATTTAAAAGGAATTTTTGATCATTTGTTGACTGATTTGACCAGTCAAAATGTCAAATCAACTACCCTTATATGAAAGGTGACAACAAGAGCTGATTGGAGGGGTTTGGTTGAATATTAAAACATGAAGTTAAGATTTGAAGGAGACATAAGGTGTTTAAATGATTTAAACCAGCTTCAATGAGTTGACTTAGCAAAATCTTGACTGGGTCAAGGGTCTAGTCAAAATCCAAATCATTGGGGAATGTGTTCAGAAAAGTTTGACAAAGTTTTAAATGCAATTAAGACTTGATTCAAAGTGTAAAAGCTTAAAGGTTAATCTGGTCAACCTAGCTTGATTTGGTCAACTCGATTGACCTAGGGTCAGGGGTTGAGCTCAACAGGTTTGAAGTGATGAATGGGGTCTGGTGGAAGTGGTTTCAAGGTTTGGAATGGTCATCTAGATCAAATGACATATTTGGGCCCTTAATGGGCCTTTAGGTCAACCCTAGTTGACTTGGTCAACCATGTGGGTCTAGGGCCTAGAAATGGGCTCAACAGATTTGGTTTGACATTTGGAGACCAATGAAGGTGGTCCCAAGGTCTGAGGAGGTCATTTGGTCAAAATGACCTATTTTGACCCTAAAGGGCCTATTTGGTCAACCTGTTTGACTTGGTCAACCAGATTGACCCAGGGGCTGGTTTTCGGTTCAATGGGTTTGGTTTGATGTTTGAAAATTGTTGGAAGTGGTTCCAAGCAATTTGGAGGTCATATGGTTTGAAAAGTGCATTTGAACCCTTAAGGGGTATTTTGGTCATTTTGACCCTTGGTAAACAGGGGGTCAAATTGAATCCAAAAAAATGCAGTTTATTGCTCAATGGGTCATAATCAGGGGTTTGGAAGTGATTTGAAGCTTTGAAGAAAGCTCCAGGATCAAAATCCACTGGGTGGCATGTCCAGTGGCATGGACTGTAAATATTTGAACGTTTTACAGCCTTTGGATTTTAATTCAGTTTTTGGGGTTAGAGACCTCAGAATGAACTCAAATTTGGAGGATTGCATCTAGAGAGATGTCACATCAGTGTGGAACTGATAGACCTTGAATCAGAGGTCATTTGATAGGGTTTTGAAATGTTTAAATATTCACTGGAAAAGGCTTTTAGGACTTAGACCTTTAGCCTTGGAATTTGATCTGGATTTCTGGTTTAATCTGGATTTTGAGTTTGAATGATTGGATTTGAATTACCCAAATCATTTATGACCATTTAGAGATCATAAGTGATATGATAGGATTAAAGCTTGATCAAAGGTAGAATTAATGTTTGAACTAGAGTTTGGATTTTGAATTGGATTGAATTCTGGATTTTGATCAAGGTTTGAATTAAGGATATGGATTAAAGTCTGGATAGAAGTTTGGATTAATTTGAATCTTGAATAAATTGATTTAAAGTATGGGTTGGTCTGGAGTTTGAATAGATTTGAGGACTGGATAGATCTAAGGTCTAGGAGAATCCTAAGACCTAAATTGATATAGGGAAATCCTAGGGTCCAGAGTAGATCCTAGGGACTGAAGTCTAGGAAGATCCTAGAGTCTACGAAACCCTAAGGTCTGGGATCTAGAAGAATCTTAGGATCTAGAGTAGATCCTAAAGTCTGGATTCTAAGAAGATCCTAGGGTCTAGATAGATCTGAAGTCTAGGAGAATCCTAAGACCTAGACTGATCTAGGGTCTGGGTAGATCCTAGGGTTAGAAATCTAGGAGAATCCTAAAGTTTAGAAATCCTAAGATCTAAGGTCTAGGATGATCTAGAAATTGAATAGATCTGGATTGGCTTAATGTTGAGATTGATTTGAAGCTTAAATGGGTTTGAAATCAAAATGGATTTGAAATCTGAATTGACTGGAAGTCTAGATTGATCTAAGATCAGATTGATCCTAGGGTCAAGATTAAATTGAAGAGATCCTAGGGTCTAGAGCAGATCCTAGGGATTGAAATCTAGGAAAAACCTAGAGTCTAGATTGGTCTTAAATTGTGTTGATCTGGGGTCTGGATGGGTCCTACTGACCTCATATGAAAATGAGGTCAATAAATGGACCCCCAATATGTGTAATAGAATGTAGTTCTATTACACATATTAGTGTTGACCGAATAGAATGGTCAAATCTGGAGTTTTGATCCTAAGGGAAAGAAAAGTCTATCCCTGGGAAATTAAGTTTGAGTTGATATTAGGGTAGTGCTAGGAAAAGCGTACTCTACCACTAGTGGGTCTGGTCCTAAGGGAAAGGAAGAGTCTATCCCTAAAGGAGAAGAATGTCTAGGAGATCCTATAGGAAGAGGAAACTCCTAACCATAAAGGATTGAATCTAGATTTGATTGTAAGGGAAGGGAAAACCTAACCCTAGAAGATTGAGTTTGAAATGGTGCTAAGGTAGTGCTGAGGCAGCGTACTCTACCACTAGTAGATCTAATCCTAAAGGAAGGGAAGTCCTAACCTTAGGAAGAAGAAGTCTGGATGATCGTATAAAAAGGAAAAAAATCCTTACTACAGAGGATCAAATTGGAATTTGATACTAGGGTAGTGCCACGAGGGGTGTACTCTACCACTAGTGGATCTAATCATAAGGAAGGAAAGGAATCCTATCTTTATAGGAAAAGCAGACTTGGGCCATTGTATAGGAAGGATGAACTCCTAACTATAAAGGGTCGAATTTAGATTTGATTCTAAGGAAAAGGAAACCTTATCCTTAGAAGATTGAATTTGAAATGATACTAGGGTAGTGCTGAGGCAGCGTACTCTACCACTAGTAGATCCAATCCTAAAAGGAGGAAAATCTATCCCTAAAGGAAAAGAGGGTCTGGATGACTATATAAGAAGGAAGAATTCCTAGCTATAGAGGATTAAGTTTGAATTTTGATACTAGGGAAGGGCCATGAAGGGCGTACTCTGCCACTAGTAGATCTAATCCTAAGGGAAGGAAGAAGAACCTAACCTTAAAGAAAAGAAGATTTTAATTTTGCAACTTGAAATTAAATCAGGACGATGCCATAGGGGACTTACTCCATCACTGGGGAGTCTAATCCTAAGAGAAAGAGAAATACTTACTCTAAGAAAAAGAGAACTGGATGATCTCATAGGAAAGTAGTATTTCTTCCTATAGAAGATCAGGCTTGAAGTTTTGAATTTTGAAACTAGAATGGTGCCGCAGAGGGCGTTATCCATCACTAGTAGATCTAATCCTAAGGAAAGAAAGCACAATGACTCACATATACCCTTAAGAAAAAGAAAACTGGAGGACCCTGAGGGAATGTAGCATTGCTCTATGCAGAAGGTCAGATCTAGATTTTAAATCTAGGATGGTGGCACAGAGGACGTGCTCCACCATTGGAAGATCTAATCCTAAGGAAAGAAAGCACGATGACTCACATTTGACCTTAAGGAAAAGAAAACTCGAAGATCCTGTGAGAAGGAAGCATTGCTTCACATGAAATCGGATCTGGATTTTGAATCTAGGATGGTGCCACAGAGGGCGTGCTCCACTCTAGAAGATCTAGTCCTAAGGATAGAAAGCACGATGACTCACATCTGTCCTTAAAGAAAAGAAAACTGGAAGAAGCTAGGATGGTGCCACGAAGGGTGTACTCCACTGCTAGCGGATCTAATCCTTAGGAAAGAAAGCACAATGACTCACATCTAACCTTAAGGAAAAGAAAACTAGAAGATTCTGTGAGAAGGAAGCATTGCTTCACATAAAATCGAGTCTGGAGTGATCGTATGTAAAGAAAACTTGCTTTACATAGAGGATCCATTATGGGTGATCATATATAAAGGAAAATTGCTTTATATAGAGGATCAGGTCTGGAGTGATCATGTGTAGAGGAAGCTTGCTCTACACAGAGGATCGAATCTGATTGATCGTATGTGAAGGAAACTTGCTTCACACAGAGGATTGAGTCTGGATGATCGTGTATAGAGAAAACTTGCTCTATATAGAGGATCGAGTCTGGATTGATCGTATGTGAAGGAAACTTTCTTCACACAGAGGATCGAGATCTGGATTCTAGAATTTGAGATTTGAAATTTTTTTTTTGAATTTGAATTGATTAAGTTTTGAATTTAAAAATATTTGAATTTGAAATTTAGTTTGACGAATTTGAATTTGAAGGGTCTTGACTCTGGTTTGATTTGACTTTGGATTTGAAATGTTTTGAATTTGATTCAAATTGGTTTTGAATTTGAAGAATTTTGAACTTGATTCAAGTCGGTTTTGAATTCTTAAAAGTTTTTGAAATTTGATCTTGCATTTGATTTTAACTTTAAAAGGTTTTTTAATTTGATTTTGTGTTTGACACTCATCTGGTATGGTACTTCCTGAAGGGCCTCCCAATATTTAAAAATATTGGGTGGCATTCATCAGGGTTGATCAGTCAAAGGGAAACTTCCTTAAAGATCGTCATTGAAATGAACGATCCAGTCAATATTGATTCAAGCTTTTAATCAGAAGTGGTCTCCAAAAGACTACGACCAAGTCTCCTACTTGGGGAGTTCTAAAGTGACACAACCTATCAATATCTCGAATCAAATATGACTTAAAGACTTTCAAACTTTGTTGAGCATGTATTGATTTTTATTTGATGCCCTTGAGCTCCCTGAATTGGAGTCAAGCACTCTACTCAATTAGAGTTTGATTTTAAACAGCAAGTCTCAGCTCAGGAAACTACGCTTCTAGATCAGAATGATCTAGGACCCAGCACAGGATGTGGTTTGATTATGAATGACAATTTCCAGTATTATAAAATACTCCTCTAGTGGGATTGAACTTGGACCCAGTATAGAGTGTAATTTTATAAAGCAGGCCTTAAAGGAAGGATGCCTATGTGGAAGGGCTTACACACACTTCTCAAGGACCAAATTTTGAATTTTCATCAAGAGTAGAAGATTCATTCTTTTTATTAGAAAACTTCCTCTAGCTATTTGGACCTTGTCGGAATGACAAACAGGAACAAATTTAGAAGTACAGTGATTAGATGAGTGACTCTAACTAGTTTTGAAAAGTTTGAGAACTTAGGTTTTGTTGACCCAGACCAAGTTTCATAGAAACTAAACTAGGCTTCCCCTTAAATATTTGAATTAGAATCAATTCTAAAGTAGTTTAAGTTGATTAAGAAAATTTGATCTTTTTAATTTTCTTGCTCGGGAGATTTTTGTATCTTGAAAGATTATCGATGCACGGTAAAAATTCTGGATTCAAAATTTATCAAAGTCAAGTAATTTAAAGTTGATTGGGTCTTTTGAGATTTAAGGATCTAGAAGAAGGGAGCCTCTTTCTTTTTTTTTTGGTGGCGCACATTACGTATCTTTTAATTTATAGTGTATTTTACACTATTTCTTTTTTTTTTTTGAATTTTGGCACATTGGCACATTTTTTTTTAAATTTATTTTGATTTTGAGAAGAGGCTACACCTTTATTTCAATGTAAGGACGAATAAGAGAAAACTCATTCTCTTATGCAAGGACGAATAATCCTCAAGGCAGGACCCAGTCTTTTAAAATGGATATTGGCTTGACTTTTGAAAATTATTGAACATATTTTAAACATGCAGGAGATATCTATTAAGATAGAAAATTGCTAGAAATTTGAGAAAATTTTTATTTCAAAAATTAACTTAAGTTTAACATTGATTTTAGTTCAACAGTTCAATCAATCCCACAAAAGAGGTGGGAGGGAGGGGTATTCAAATATTTGATGGAGTCAACAACAACTTTCTCCTGTTTAAAACTCAAAATAGAGGTCTATTTTTATTAAAAAGATAACTCAACTATCTTGAAGGTCTGAAATCGGTACATTTGAGAAATTGAAGGCTTTCCTTAAAAAAAAAAATTACAAATCTAGGTGGCAAGACCCTAGTAGTATGAAATTAAATTCCTACGATCTCCTTGGAGGGAGAGACTATTATTGGGTCTGCACTATCCTTAGAAGATATTGCATCACTTTAATCCAAAAGATTTATCTCGATAGGACCCCGTTGAAAGTTAAATTTTAATGGTATCACTATCTGATATAATCTTAGATTATTTCCCCTCTCTTATTACTAGTTGTCTAGTAATTAGGAGAGTGGCACCCCGAGTAGTTTCTACACCTCCTCCTCTCTAATTGATGTAGTGGGACACGTGTAGAAATGTGACCTAACATCATCTAGTAGAGTGGACGGGTCATAGCCTTCAACTAGGGGCCTAGGGCCTGGTGCTTGTGTTTTTTCAGTTCCGACTTGATTAATTCTCGCCATGTAGTAGTCGAGAAAGTGTATTGAAGATCGCGCTCTCATCTCTACAACCTCCCTCCTTTGAGCAATAGGAGATGGGTGGAAATGATTTCCACCTGGGAGGGGGTATGTAGAAGGAGAAACGAACTTTTTAGTAGCCTTTGACTTGACGTGCTTTAAGGCTTTCACCTCAGCAGTCTTTCTGGCCTTAACAGCCTTCTTTCTGACTCTACGAGGTAGTTCTTCATTTTATTCTTGCTGACCTTGCTGACGACAGGGGTAATAGAACTAGACCCAATCTCAGGCTGAGATGATAGCTCTTCTATCTATTAAGTTCTGGTTGTTATCCTCCTCAGTAGAAGATATAGTGGGTAAAGGGGTGACAACAGCCTCCATCTCAGAGATGGGGGAGTCAACTCCTGACCCTAAAGTAATCTCAACCAAGGGGACATTCTTTCGTATTCTGACAGACAGATCAATCATTTCTTCTCCATTGACTGATAACTTGAAGTCTTGGAATTGTATTTCAAACTGGATGAAATTACCAGATGCGATTCCTTCGACTATCAAATTCCTATCCCGAGAGAAGATGAGTTTCCCAGCCATTTGAGTGCTTAAATCCTGAAATTAATGAACAATGATTTGAATTAGCTAATCTTGAATTTGAATTTGAATTTTAAACTTGATTAATGTTATTCAAAATTTGATAATTCAATCATGTTAAGTTTAGATTCAAAACAGTGGTTCGTAGAGTTGACAAGGACTTAAAGGTTGAACCTGACACTTTCGCTACACCAATTAACTTGGGGCAAAATGTCAAAGTTCAAATTCGAATTTGAATTCAAAATTAAATTTAAAATTTAAGGTGATAATCAAATTCAAACTTAAAGTTGAGATTATATTTTGAATCAAAGTTGGATTTGAATTTGAGTTTAAGGTTGAAGTCGAATGGACCTTTCTTCAAATTTTGTGACTCAACAGATCGAGTTTCACTCAATCATATAGGTACAAAAAATTGATATGAAAGATCCAGGGATCAAGCTAGACCCTTTTCATTTCACCAATTGGCTTGGGTTGAAATGTCAAAGTCCCGATCAAAATTAAATTGACTTTAAATTAGAAATCAAATTCAAATTTTAGGTTGAAATTATATTTGGATTCAAAGTTTGAATTTGAACTTGAGGCTCAAGTCAAATGAATCTTTCTTCAAATTTTATGACTCAATAGGTTGAGTCTCACTCAATCTTGTAGGTGCATAAAATCAATATGAAATATTCGAGGATTAAGTTAGACTCTTTTCATTTCACCAATTGGCTTGGGTCGAAATGTCAAAGTCCCGATCAAAATTAAATTGACTTTAAATTAGAAATCAAATTCAGATTTCAAGTTGAAATTATATTTGGATTCAAAGTTTGAATTTGAACTTGAGGCTCAAGTCAAATGGATCTTTCTTCAAATTTTATGACTCAACAGGTTGAGTCTCACTCAATCATGTAGGTCCATAAAATCGATATGAAAGATCCAGGGATCGGGCTTGACTCTTTTCGTTTCACCAAATGACTCAGGTTGAAATGTCAAAGGCCCAACTTAATCAAATTTAAAGTTGAATTCAAGGTTGAAATCAATTTTGAATTAAATTAAGATTTAAGATTGAATTTGAATTTGAGGTTAAAACTGAACAAACCTTCTTCTAACTTTGAAACTCAACACAATGATTTTATTCAAATATGTAGGTTAACAAAATTAGCCTGAAGATCCTAAAACTTGACTCTTTGTACCCCACCAAGTAATTTAGGGGTGAAATGTCAAAGCCTAGAATTGACTGAAGAGTTTTAAATTTGCATTGCATATATTCAACTACAACAGAATATTATAGAAGACACATAGCAATGATGATTGAAGTTGATTTGAAAGATTTTCCTTAACTTTTGAAACTCAAAATATTGAGTTTTATTTTCAACATAATGGTTAACAAAATTTAATGAAAAATCTAGAGACCTGGTTTGACTCTTTCACCATACTGACTAGCTTGGGGTGAAATGTCAAAATTTAGGTTTAATTAAAGAAATTTTGAATCTAAATTCTAAGATTGAGGGATTTTTTTGTAAATTGTGACACTTAGCATACAGAGATTTATTCGCATGCGAGTTTATAACATATACAAAAAGATTTTGACAGGCTTGGCTTGACTCTTTTGCTCTACAAACAAACTTGGAGGCAAAATGTCAAAGCCAGACTTGGAGGGAGGTTTCCTACACTCACCTCTCTTTTCACATGTCTTAATTGAGTTGGCCACACTCACCCAAGGAATAAATGGGTGGAGGGACCAACGAAAGAAAGGTAGTCAAAACTACCGATGCAATAAAATTCGTAGTGCTATTAAAGATGGAGAGAGGGATTTTCCCCAGCGGAGTCGCCATTTTTTGATGTGGTTGAAAAATGTATTTTGAAAAGGTTAATTATCTTTGGGAATAATTTAAAATTGACATTTAAATTTGAATCCTGAAACTGAACATCTATTAGTGATAATATACTACCTCAAAAGGTAGAGATAAAATCTCCTAATGAGTTCGAATTTAGAATTACAAATTTGATCCTGAATATCGTAACTTGATTTAGGAGGGAACTACATATGATCCCAAAGGATAAAAAATGAATTTCAATCAGATATCTGGCTAAAATAATCTATATAGAGTATGGTTGATTTCATATTCAAAATTATATCAATAAATGATATATCTTCCCAAAGGAAGAAGATATCACTTATGGTTAATTATTTGAACATGGCAATAATGATCGCCATTTTTTGTTTGATTTCCCAAAGGTAATTAATTAAAAGTTTTGAAAATTTGATTTTTAAAAATCTGGTATGGGTTTCTAAATCTCCTACGAGCGCAAGCCCTCGTAGTTAATTACATCGTAGGAAACCAAAAAATTTCCTACGAATACTCTCGATCGAAACAACGATACGAATTTTATTTAAGATTTCAAAGGTTGATGTCAAAGGAGGTAGGGACTGGAATTTCAACAGGGATTGGATCAAAGTTGAACAGCTATTTCTGGAGTCAAAGGAAGAAGAGTAGGAGGTGCCTTGAGATTCTGAATTACTCCAAAAATACCTAAAACTATCCTAAGTGTTGGGCTTGAATTTGATTGAAAGATATATTTAGTTTGAATGATCAATTTAATTAGAAAGTGGGAATTAGATTCCCGGAAGGTTGAGGTCTTAGGATTGAACATCTGCCTCAGAACCTAAGTCTAAAATTGGGTACTGAAAATCAGTGACCCAGATCCTAGCTAATGCAATGCAGTCTTAGACTTACCCAGCCTGGATTGGGGAGCCAGCTAAACCACCTAAACGCTTTAAAACCATGTGTCTGATTTATTATACAAGAGTGGTAGAAACATTGATTAAGATTGGTTTAAAGAATTGGGGTCGACATCTAGAGCAGATCCTAATTGACCCCTTAACATATGTTGGGTAAAATGATTAAGCTAAGAATACAATTAAAGATTTAGACTCAAATTTAATTTGTTACTAAAGCAATGCATGCTAGTTGACTCAATGAAATGCTTAAATCAACATGTAGCAGTTTTAAAATCAGGCTTAAAAATAGGTTTTATCCTAGAGATTGCACAACATCCCCTTGGACACAACTGCACCCTAATAGGTCAGGTGGTCTGCCGGAACCCGCAGGCAGGAAGGTGCCTAACACGGATGAGAAAAGTTAATATGAATGCATGAAAAACCCCCGACGAGTCCGGGCTTACTTCTTAAAAGCGTTAGAGTTACTATCTGAGCCTAAAGTTTTTAAATTTTGTTTAAGTAGAAATAGTTTATGACCGTACCCTCACGAGCCTCCGATCGAATTCCAGGCTAAATCAAATACGACATGCAGGATCGCCAAATAAACTACTAAAAATATGTGGGTCCTTAATCGCAATCAATATTAAACAATCCTCATTTAATTAAATCAATTAAATTAAAACTCAAATTAAAAGTCCATAGGCAAGTGCCTTTTAATTATACAACCCAGGGTCTGCAGGAAAAGTAAAGTGGCCGGGTACCACTGACTACAGCCCGGATTCTACTCCTAAGACTCAAGTGACTTTGAGAATGGGTCTTCTTGTTCTTCACTTCTTCATCTTCTTGTAACACCTTGGATCGTCGGGTCCGAATATCCAAATGAAAAGAAACTCTCCCTTGAAAGTGGGTTATTTTTTCTCTTTGGATATTTAAAATTCATCCTAATTTGGATCTCCAAATGGAAAGAGACTCTCCCCTAAGGGATGTCTCTTCCTCTTTAGATTCCAAATTGGATGCTTAAACATCCCAATCTCATAGTACTTGATACATTACAACTCAATTTACGTTCAAATTACATCCATTAAAATTAAAAATCTAGACTCGATCCTGCAGGGTTATCCTAATAATCAGCATTTATATTTGACATCCCAAGCAGTTAATATATTTGAAATTTAAAATACTCAAACCAGCCACACTTCTCCATGCTCTTTTAATTTAAAGGGGCTTAACATATTTTCTGGAGCACCTATGCAATTTATTATTTATGAATTTACCCCTTTTATTTAATGCTTTGCATGAGCATGGCGACCTGCATAAGATTGAATTAGTATAAATCATTCCTAACCTAAGGGTAGGTCTAACGTACAATCAAATCAACACAGAATGCATTAAATAAGTAAACAGTCACATCAATATCAATTACTTAGATCTAGCAACCAGCATGCAATAAAAACTATGGAAAACCCGGCACACACAACTAGCAGAAAAGAAAACACTGGCCTAGCCTAAGACTAGAGTTGGTTGTCCTAGAAAACCATCTAAAGTGTGTGTAGGAGGCTATGTGGTTTTGATATGTCCTAAATAGGCACTTGATTGAAGTTGCTTGATGTTCTAGTTAGTTAAAGGTTTAAGGGAGAATTTAATTAAAGTTTAAATCTTAATGATTTGAACTTGATTTTAAATTAATTTTGATTATTTGTTGGATATCACCTTTGTTGCACACCGAGGCTGTGAAGTTTATTCCGCCTTCCTTGGGACTAATTTAATAGCCTGGTAGGCTTGGGTTACCTAGTGGTATGCGGTATGATTAAATGATTATAGTTTGATTAAGGTTTGAAGATTTATTAATTTTTTATTGAATTTGATTGGTTGCTGGTTTTAAAATTAAGTTGATGTTTTCTGAAATTTTTGAAGATTTATTGAATTTTAAAATTTTCTGGATTATTTTAATGATTTAATTGAAGGGTCAAAAGTTGACTTTTTGATTTAAAGTATTTTCTAGAAAGTTAATATTTTATTAAAATATTAGACCTTAATATGATCAGTTAGATAGTAAGTACGCTGAAACTGGATTTTTCTATATTTTATTATGAAAGTTTGAAGTTTTGACTTGATTTTGAACTAGGTTTGACCAAAAGTTGACTTTTTCAAAATTGATTGATTTCTGGAAACTTAACATTTTTGATAAATATTAGACCTTAAGATGAGTCATATGCCTTTGAGTTTGCTCAATTCGGAGTTCATTTGAATTAGTTATGAATTTTTGAAGTTTTGCCAATTTATCAAATTTTGAAAAATTGTTTAATTAAAGCCCTTTTTATGATTTGAATCCAAATGACTTCCGAACTCCTTGAAATCAACTCCAAAGGTCAGGAATGACCTAAGGAGTGATCTTCAAGTGTTTGGAAAATTTCTGGAATTTTTAATTATTTTTAATTAATTAAATTAATTAAATATTAAATGTCAATTAAACCTAAATTAAAGTTAATTTTAAAGTTTAGTCAAGGGCTTTTATTTTTCATTGATTAAGGATTTAATTCTGGTCAGCTTGAAGTATTGTTTATAATTTTTTGGTTTAATCTTGATTTATTATATTTTCTTGAAGTTTTAAAAGCTTAATTGAGGTTTAAACCTGATTAAGTTAATTAAGGGGCTTAATGATTTCAAAATTCAGTGGGAAATTTTCCTAGGGCTGAGA
The DNA here is from genome assembly GCA_019925795.1 of Dendrobium chrysotoxum. NCBI lineage: Eukaryota > Viridiplantae > Streptophyta > Magnoliopsida > Asparagales > Orchidaceae > Dendrobium > Dendrobium chrysotoxum. The sequence continues at coordinate 35,886,579 of CM034302.1, read as the reverse complement.
GTGTCACTATGTTTAAGTGGTTTGAGTCTCAAGTCAATAGGAGGTCAATCCTAATTATTGAAAATATTCTAAGTCCTCTAAATGAGTCCTTAATTATTATCCTTAATGATGTCATTAAGTTTAATGGGTTCAAATTAAAGTCACTAACCCTTGACATAACATATGCAAATACACATATTAAGCAATCAATCCTAGATCTAGGAGAGCCCTAAAACTAGGTGGTGTGTGCACCTTAAGCATGCAAAGGATAAAGTATGGTTTAATTAATTAAAAGATAATCAATGAATAATTAACAAATTAATTATCCATTGATTACCCATCACTCCACATTAATCATGTTCAAGCATACTTAATCTAGATTTGAAATTTCAAGGGATCTCTCATACATTAAAAATTTAAATATATATATTTTTAAAATAATACTTTAATATATATATATATATATATATATATATATATATATATATATATATATATATATATATATATATATATATATATATATATTTACATATGTTTGAAAGTAGAGCATTTAGGATTAATATTTCAAAAATATCATTAAAATAATTTCAAAATATCATAAGATAATTTTTACAATAGATTGAGAGATCTTCTGATTTTTTAAGATTATTTAATATATATATACACATAATGTTAATGTCTAATTGAATAATACTTAAATAATTAAGTAATCAAATAATTAAAATATTTAAAATAGGTTGAATATTTTAAATCTATTTTTTTTTAAATAGAAGCATATTAAATTATTAATAATTTGATATAAAACAATGAATTTAATTTGATTGAATTTGAATTATTAATAATATTTTGAAGATTTTAATAATTAAATACGTTTAAAATAATTAAAATTAATTAATATAAACAAAATAATTTCAAATAATAATAAAAAAGCTCCAAAATGCTATCTAGACATCAGGAAGACATCTAAAATAAATTTTGAGAGATTTCAAAGCTAATTAGATTATTTTAAATCAAATATTAATTATAAAATTTCAAATATTAAATATTTGAAATTAATTAAAATATATTAATTATTTCAACTTGATTTTAATTTTAAAATAAAGAGCTTAAAAAACGAGCAGTTTGATATATTATACTAAATTTTTGGATTAAAATTGAATTTTTAATAAATTTTTAAAGTTTTTTTGAGTTTAAAATAGGTTTAAAATTAATTAAACATTAATTATTTATTAATTCGCCGGCGGGAGGCTACGTGATAGAATCCCATTGGCAGACAGAAACACGGGAAATGATTGCCTGGCAACGCAATGATTGTGCCGCCGGCAATCATCGCGTGATGATCGACCCGTGGGAACGTGGATCACTAATCCACGTCAGCAGGCTACGTGGACCGTCAGATGAAATCGCGGAATAGAGGAATGGCCGAGATTAAATCCCTTCGTTTTATCTCAGCTGAGCAAGATCAAACGGCGGGAATTCAATCCCGCAGTTCTGAAACAATGGTCCAGATCAAGCCGGACCAAATTTTAACCCAATGGATCCATATACGCAACGAGGCGGAGCATGGTTTGGCGAGATCTTAGCCATTGATCCGATGATCAACAGCTAAAAAAACGTACGGCTGGACCAGACTGCGAACAACCCCTAGAACCTATTTTTAAGCTCGTTTACAAAATTGGTTCTATCAATTCTCTTCAAATTTGAAACTTATATCAAGGATATGAACAGATTTTATGGAGTGTTGTTTTAACAGTTAAATAATCATTTATTCAAATGCTAATTAAGCCTAGGTGTCTTAAGCTAGGGTTAGAAAATTTTACCTTAATAGGGGACGGTTTGAACCATTCAAGGATTCTCTATAATTGTTGTCTGCCCACGCTTAATTTTGCAGAAGAAACCCCAAGCTTTTAACGTCTGGATGGGGAGTTATATGCCTTGGATGGGTTTAAGGCTTGAACTCGCCGGAGAATCGTTGCCGGCGAACTTTGACCGGCTGGTTTAGGCTGGAAATAAGTGGAAGGATGTCTGAGAAGCTCGAACAAACTGAGAGTGGGAGTTAAGAGCTGGATTTATGTGAGAGAAGGCTAGGGTTCGAATGAGCTTGCCTTCATCCCTTTTACCCCTATTGAAGTGACCTTAACCCCTTACACGGCTAGGATTGCTTTGGGGACATCCCTTGATGCTTTCCACTTGTCCCCTAGGCAGTTAGGGAGCAGGGGAATAAAGGACTACAAGGATAATGAATGGGAGAGCTCTTTTTGTCCTTAAGTGCACATGGGGATGATCCAAACCATTTGATTCTCATCTAATGGCTAGAATATGTCCTAAGAAGTTTCTAGAGCCTGATTAAATGGCTGGATGGGTTTAAGATAGATTACATTGGGTTTAAGAAAAGTTTTGACTAGGTTTGACCCTCCAAAATGCTTAGTTTGAACATTTGACCAATCAAAAACCATTTGGACTGCTGAAGTGGCAGTGGAGGGAGTCTTAAAGAACTGTTTGAGATGGTGGAATGATTTAATATTGAATGGAGTAGTTTGAGGAAAGAAATTTAGACAATGTAATTTTTGACCATTTGTTGACTGATTTGACCAGTCAAAATGTCAAATCAACTACCCTCATATTAAAGGTGACAACAAGAGCTGATTAGAGGGGTTTGGTTGAATATTAAAACATGAAGTTAAGATTTGAAGGAACACATAAGGCTTTCAAATGATTTAAACCAGCTACAATGAGTTGACTTGGTAAAATCTTGACTGGGTTAAGGGTCTAGTCAAAATCCAAATCATTGGGGAATGTGTTCACAAAAGTTTGACAAAGTTTTGAATGCAATTAAGACTTGATTCAAAGTGTAAAAGCTTAAAGGTTAATTTGGTCAACCTAGGTTGACTTGGTCAACTCGATTGACCCAGGGTCAGGGGTTGAGCTCAAAAGGTTTGAAGAGATGAATGGGGTCTGGTGGAAGTGGTTTCAAGGTTTGGAATGGTCATCTAGATCAAATGACCTATTTGGGCCCTTAATAGGCCTTTAGGTCAACCCAGGTTGACTTGGTCAACTAGGTGGGTCCAGGGCCTAGAAATGGGCTCAACAGATTTGGTTTGACATTTGGAGACCAATGAAGGTGGTCCCAAGGTCTGAGGAGGTCATTTGGTCAAAATGACCTATTTTAACCCTAAAGGGCCTGTTTGGTCAACCTGGTTGACTTGGTCAACCATATTGACCCAGGGGCTGGTTTTGGGTTCAATCGATTTGGTTTGATGTTCGAATATTGTTGGAAGTGGTTCCAAGCAATTTGGAGGTCATATGGTGTGAAAAGTGTATTTGAACCCTTAAGGGGTATTTTGGTCATTTTGACCCTTGGTCAACTGGGGGTCAAATTGAATCCAACAAAATGCAGTTTATTGCTCAATGGGTAATAATCAAGGGTTTGGAAGGGATTTGAAGCTTAGGAGAAAGCTCCAGGATCAAAATCCACTGGGTGGCAGGTCTAGTGGCATGGACTGTAAATATTTGAAGGTTTTACCGCCTTTGGATTTCAATTCAATTTTTGGGGTTAGAGACCTCAGAATGAACTCAAATTTAGAGATTTGCCTCTAGAGAGATGTCCCATCAGTGTGGAACTGATAGACCTTGAATTAGAGGTCATTTGATAGGGTTTTGAAATGTTCAAATATTCACTGGAAAAGGCTTTTAGGACTTAGACCTTTAGCCTTGGAATTTGATCTGATTTCTGGTTTTAAGCTGGATTTTGAGTTTGAATGATTGGATTTGAATTACCCAAATCATTTATGACCATTTAGAGATCATAAGTGATATGATAAGATTAAAGCTTGATCAAAGGTAGATTCAAGGTTTGAACTAGAGTTTGGATTTTGAACTGGATTGAATTCTGGATTTTGATCAAGGTTTGAATTAAGGATATAGATTAAAGACTGGATAGAAGTTTGGAATAATTTGAATCTTGAATAAATTAATTTAAAGTCTGGGTTGGTCTGCAGTTTGAATAGATTTGAGGTCTGGATAGATCTAAGGTCTAGGAGAATCCTAAGACCTAAATTGATATGGGGAAATCCTAGGGTCCAGAGTAGATCCTAGGGGCTGAAGTCTAGGAAGATCCTAGAGTCTAGGAAACCTTAAGGTCTGGGATCTAGAAGAATCTTAGGATCTAGAGTAGATCCTAAAGTCTGGATTCTAAGAAGATCCTAGGGTCTAGATAGATCTGAAGTCTAGGAGAACCTAAGACCTAGACTGATCTAGGGTCTAGGTAGATCCTAGGGTTAGAAATCTAGGAGAATCCTAAAGTTTAGATATCCTAGGATCTAAGGTCTTGGATGATCTAGAAATTGAATAGATCTAGATTGGCTTAATGTTGAGATTGATTTGAAGCTTAAATGGGTTTAAAATCAAAATTGATTTGAAATCTGAATTGACTGGAAGTGTGGATTGATCTAAGATCAGATTGATCCTAGGGTCAAGATTAAATTGAAGAGATCCTAGGGTCTAGAGCAGATCCTAGGGATTGAAATCTAGGGAAAACCTAGAGTCTAGATTGGTCTTAAATTGTGTTGATCTGGGGTCAGGATTGATCTGGGGTCTGAATGGGTCCTACTGACCGCATACAAAAATAAGGTCAACATGCAAATTTTTTTTTTTAAATTTTATTAATATTCCTAAGCATAAAAACAAACATAATTTTAAAGGACAGTAAAATCAATAAAAAAAATAATATGAATAAAATAAAAATACACAAAGAAAATTAAATAAAATCCTCTTTTACTCATCCTCCTCTTTTATTACTACTATTGTTGGCTATGGCCACCTATAGGGCTCATAGATAAGAGTTCTAGGGAAAACTAGTTGATATGGACCTTAAAATAACTTGTAGTTTCAAAATATTTCCACTATTCTTTCTTTGAATTGTGAAGCATACTGAAAATATCGTTGTTGTATGTACATCATATAGTCTATTATGTCACTCATTTCTTACTGCCACTGTCTACTCTCATCCATATAACTTTGAAAACCAATAACTTAATCCATAAGATTAGCTACCTAGTCTCCTAAAGTCGTAGGGGGTTTTAGCTTGGGCTAATTGGGCTGACTACTTTCCTCAAAAGGTTCTCTAGTAGGGGTCTTAAAAGATAAAATTTTATTCTTGGTTAGTGTAAAAATGGTGAAGAGCTGCTCCTCCCCATGCTCTCTTAAGACCCTTGCCTTAATAGAAAGTGTATAGACTAAGGAGGTATGCCCAAATCCTATAGAGGTGGTGCTCCTAATCATATATATGAAGGATTGATAAATGACTTTCCATGTATCTATAGTAAGGCTAGTCATAATTGTATATTTTAGAAAGGTTTAGTCTTTAATTACCTCACTAATATTAGTACTTGACATTAACCTCCCAAAAATGAAGTAATACTAAACCTTTGAGACTTGGGTGAGAGAAGAGGCTGGAAAGTTTATTATTTTTCTCTCTCTAATCTTACATTGGGTGCCTGATGGGGGCGGTGAAGTAACCTAAAGAATTGTAAAAATGATTTAGGGCTCTATCAATCCATAAATAATGCATAGGTTTTCTTTGACATAAAAATTATAAATATTTCACTTAATATACGTAAGTATATATGCTGAATCAAGTAATATAGTGATAGAGTAAAGTATTGATCCCACGAGAAAAATTGTTTACCTACAAATACTAGTACTGTCTACTACAATCACAATAATTATCCTACTCAATAAAAATAAGTTTTAGTAGAGATTCAATCACTTAATTTAAAATCAATAAAAAATTTTAAATGAAATACTTTTTGGATAAAATAATATGGATTGATGGAATGTAAATAAAATATGTTTCCTAGTGATTCTCTTTTATATTAATACTAATCAGAGCATATGCATCATCGATCGCTTAGTCAAGAATGAAGAGATAAAGAACAGATTAAATCTTCCAACCTTAATAAAGCTCTAAACTCCCATAGTCTGTCGCCCTAAGAAAATCTTAGAATAGTAAGTAAAAAATATACTTTTAACACCACCTCATGAGAATTCATCTCTATAAATTTGGTATATGTCAAGCACTATGCCTATGCTTGCATCATACCAATCCGATATACCTAGTTGTGCCAACTTTCATATTCTTAGGCTCCATATTACACCTGATATGAGGCCACTATGTAGATTAAATAAAGACTTGGTATATTAAAAATATTATTAAATTATTGATGAAGAGAATTCATTAGCACTCTACATTCCATTTCCACCATCAATCCAAAATTAGAGAATTTAACTAGACATAAAGAACAAGTGAAGCAAACTCATTTTTATTAATTGTACAAAAGAAAGAAAGTACAAAGAAAAATATATCACTGGATGGGCTTAATAATCTTCTGTACACTCCTTCTTGAACTTATAGAATTGCTTCCATAAATATTGACCAAACATACTTATGAAGTGGATCTAGTACTCCCTGGATTTTTAGTTATCACTCCTAAGAAAATTACAGAGAAACACTATGAAGACTAAAATTAACTAAGTAATTAAACTCCTTTACTAACATTTTAAATGGAATTTTTATAAAATAAATACAAAAAATATACTCTATCTTTGTAGCGCTTTAGACACTTGTGCCGCGACTCCCATAAAATGAACTAACACCGCAATGCTCAAGAATTTCCTCCTGTGGGGTGCTTACTAATGTGGACCTACTATTTAATGAATTGAGGTGTTACTTCACTGGAAGATTGTGTCATGGTTGGTTACAACTATAGCACTACTCCGTTGCTAATGATTGAGTGTTGCGGTGTCTATATGACACTCCCTTTAGCTTAGCGGCACTGAAAATTAGAAATGTGATGCTGTGCAGACAAATACTGGGCTTAGCAATATTGATGCCTCTGACACCGTGGCACTAATAAACAGGGACTAAGCACCGCCATGTCCATATTGGGCACTCTGGTGGTGTCAATGATGGCGCCATGGTGGTATAGTGTTCAACGCCGTGGCACTATATGATACTTGAAATTTCATACATTTTTTGTATTTTTCTACACAACTTAATTAAAACATCATAATTTTATTGATAATTTAACATATAAAATATAATACTATTTACACTCATCAAATTCTCCCAAGCTTAAACTCTTGCTTTTTCTCAAGCAAATAAAATTTTGTAATTTTGATTAAGTGATTAGCCAAAATAAAAGTTACAATCTAAAATTACTAAAATATAAGATAATACATCACTGTCTAGAATTAGTGAAAATGAACAAGTCTATACTTCTAGTATGGAAAAATACTAATAGTTAAACTAGTTAATCATTCAAGTTATAACCTAATTTAAAATTATAAGTTATAGATTTAATTATTAACTTTTAATTTTTAAAGTGAATAATTGAGTTTTAATGATTAGATATGAGTGTAGTTAAAATTATACTCACCATCTCTTGTATTAGCTCTCCTATCTTATCCTTTTCAATTTATGTATGTATTTTCAATCTTAAGCTTTTACTGATACTAATTTTTAATGTACTCATCTTTTTCTTTTGATTCTTTTCTTTTTCTTTCTCTTTTTCTTTTCTTTGAGAACTATTTTATAGTTCTTTTTCTTTTTTTTGTGGAGTACATAATTAATGATTTTGAATATCAACTTCTGGTTTTGGCCTTCATATAATATTAATGATTTTAATGTAAGGACTTGATAAGATTATTAGTTCCATCTTCAGGTTAGCTATGATTTTAAATTTTAATCTATGCATATTTAATTTTTAATACTAATATTCATCTTATAACTTTAATAGTTAATTTCATAAAGATATAGCTTATAAATTCAAATTAGGATAATAACGCAAATGGTTGAATGAGTTAAGTATTAGTTTTTTCAACCTATGAAGTATAAATAAAGTTCATTCAAAATAAGATATAGGGCTTTATTATTATCTTAATTTTATATAATTTTTAATTATTATTTTTATAAGAGTTAATTAAATCAGAATATAAAAGTAATTTGAGGACAATAATAATTTAAGCATGAAGGAGATTTGCTGATATGTAAATAAAACACATAAGCAAATACTACAAACACATGCTTTTATAAGAATGATAAAATACACATAAAATATATATTGAATGCAAAATATGACATAACATTCATAATATAATGCGTACTAGCATAACACATACACGGGTTACCTCCGAGAAGCGCTAAGTTTAAAGTTTTCCGCTAGACTATAATGAAAATGCAAAATAAAAAATAAAAATAAAAATGTAATAAAGAACAAAATAATAATCTCTCTCTCTCTCTCTCTCTTGCCTACCCCTCAGAATCAGGGTCTTCTTCTTCTACTTCCTCTTCCTCATTTCTCTCTCCAGATTGCCACATAAATGGATGGTATTTAGGTGAACAAAGAAACTCATATTGATTGGGCCTTTCAACGAATGGGCTGCTTCTGAACATCCTAACCAGAGCTTCATTAAAATTAGATGTATACCTATGATGTCTCTCCTGCTGGTCCATGGTAAGTGCCAGTCGCATATTCATCTCAAACTATCAATCTTTAGTTTCCTTACAAAATTTGGTCACTCTATCCATCTTCTCACTTATGTCTGCCACCTGATCACTCAATAATTTTGGAGTCCCAACACTCCTTTTACTACTACTGTTACCTGCTCCACTAGAAGATCTAGGCTCGTTGGGTCCATCTCTTCTCTATTAGATTGTTTAAAGCTCAAAATTTTACCCCTAGTAAGAGTACTTGTGGGAAATATTTATTCCTCATTTTGCTCTCCCCTCACTCTAGTAGCCACACATAAGGTAAAAATTAAAGAAGGATGACCCAAACCAACAAAGGTGGAGCCTTTCATGATGTACATAATAGAAGACATGATTAACTTCCTAACATCAATAGTGTAACCTTTTTGAATGGCATAATTCAGCAAAGATCTATCCTTGGTCACCTCACTAATGTTTTTGCTAGGAAGCATATGGGTAGACATGAAGTAGTACCAGGCCTTGGAGGTTTGGGTCAAGTAGGAAGCAAGAAAATTTATAATTTTTTATTCTCTAGTCTTCCACCTAACCCCACTATTTGGTCCACAAAGTTAGTCTAGAATTTCCTAGAAATTAAATGGTGCATGAGTAAAAGGAAAATATTAATCAAATTCCATTACTTGTAACTAAAGGATTCTATTAATGGTAGAAAAATCAAATGGAACCCATTTCTCTCTCACAAAGCACCTATAATAAGAAGACTCCTTCCCATTTGCATAAAATTCTCTAACTACATTCACCATAGTTGTATAAGGTTATTCACAAAAATTGGCCCAACCATTATTTGAAATAGTTTGTAAGATGGGTTGGGTTGGGTCAAGAAATCCATGCTAAGGGATAAGAGGTCTAGAGACTACCAATTCAGCAAACCCAGACTTAGCTGCCTAAGAAATAAATTTGAATTTATTGTAGGTTGTAGCTCTCTTCTTCCCTAATCTAAAATTCTTAGGGGCCATTACTATAGAGAGGAGCTTGAGAGTAAGAGAAGAAAAGGATTGAATGAAAATGCAAGGTGAAATGAGATGAACATCAGAATGGCTATTTATAAAATGTTTAAGTCCTGCAGTGTTGAGAGGTATGGTGCCGCAATGCTCAATGCATGCGTTAAATTACAAAATGGTCAATTTTAACTATTATAATAGTATATGCCATGTGGTGCAGCAGCTCTGGTTTTGGAAATTCAAATAACTTTTAGGAAATGACCATCGCTATGGCATTTCCACGTGTCAGAGGAGCGGTGGTAGAGTCAAGTTCCAACTGCAACACTGTTAATGCTGCAGTTATGATACTAAATTGGTGCAACGGTGCTAGTTGGAGCACTGTGGCACTTACCTAAAAGTACATAATAAAAAGTTGTGATCGTACGATTCTCTTTTGACTCTTTACAGAAGGTGCTTGTTAAATGAGTAGACTTGGCACTACTCAAGAGATAAGTGCTGCAGTGCTAGTCATATTAAATAATTTACTCTGTAATTAGTTTTATAATCTATAATTATGAAAATTATATAATTTAGAAGATAAGCACTGCAGTGTTACAACTTATAGCACTGCGAAGCTAAGATGAATGAATGCACAATTAACTTAAATAAATAATATAAAATATAATATAATGCATATGACAAATATAATGAAATGAAAATGTAATAATAACTATAGTAATAGAATATGAGTAGGTCTAATTATGCAATTAATTTAACAATATAATAAAATTTCAAGTAAAATAAAATCTTCCTCGATAACGATGCCAAAAGCTTAATGGGGGTAGTGGAGTAACCTAAAAAGTTCTTAAAATAATGCAGGGCTCTATAAATCCATAAATAATGATTAGGTTTTCTTTGATATAAAAATTATAAAAACCTCACTTAATATACACAAGTATATATGTCGAATCAAGTAATCTAGTGATAAAATAGAGTATCGATCCCACAAGGAGGAATGTTTACTTGTAAACACTAGTACTGCTTACTACAATTATAATAATTATAGTAAATAAAAATAAGTTTTGGTAGAGATTCAATCACTTAATTTAAAATTAATAAATTTTTTTAAATGAAATACTATTTGGATAAAATATTTTGGATTGATAGAATGTAAATACAATATGTTTCCTAATAATTCTCTTTTATATTGATGCTATTCAGAGCATATGCATCACCGGCCACTCAGTCGAGTATGAAGAGAAAAAAGATAGATTAAACATTCCAACCTCAACACCACTCTAAACTCCCATAGTCTGTCACCCTATGAAAATCTTAGAAGAGTAAGTAAAGCAAGTACTATTTAAACCCCCTCATTATAATTCATTTCTATAAATTTGGTATATGTCAAGCACTATGCCTATGCTTGCATAATACCAATCCAATATACCTAGTTGTGCATGCTTTCCTATTCCTAGGCTCTATATTACACTTGATATTAACTACACATATAGCCACTATGTATTAAATGAAGACCTAGTATATTAAAAATATCATTACATTATTGATGAAGAGAATTGATTAGTTCTCCATATTCCATTTACACTATCAATCCAAAACTAGAGAATTTAGTCAAACATGAAGAACAAGTGAAGTAAACCCATTTTCATTAATTACATAAAAGAAAGAAAGTATAAAAGAAAAGATATCACAGTATTGGTTCAATGATCTCATTTACACTCCTCCTTAAACTTAGAGAATTGCTTTTACAATCATTGACTAAACACTCTTATGAAGTGGATCTAGTGCTCCCTGAATTCCCTTAGTTGTCACTCCTAAGAAAATTATAGAGAAGCACTATGAAGGCTGAAATTAACTAAATGATTGAACTCCCTTAATAATATTACAAATGAACTATTTATAAAAAAGCATAAAAAATGAACTCTAGTACCGCAATGCTCTTGACACTTGCGTTGTGATGCCCATAATATGAACTAATACAGTAGTGCTAAAGAATTTCCTCCTTTGTAGTACTTGCTGACATGGACCCATAGTTTAATGAATCAATGCATCACATCATTGGTAGATCTTGTCGTAGTTGGTTACAACTATAGAATTGTTGACGGTTAAGCATTGCGATATCCATGTGGCACTCCTCTTGGCTTGGCGGCATTAGAAATTATCCCTATAGCCCTATGTAGATAGAGTCTAGGCTTTGCAGCACTTACTCTTTCGACCCATGACACTGCAAAATAAAGACTAGGTGCCACCATGTCCATTTTGGGAGCTCCGATGTTGTCAATGATGGCACTATGGTAGTATAGTGTCTGACGTTGTGGTACTATATGATACTTAAAATTTCATGCATTTCCTATATTTTTCTTACACAACATAACTAAAACATCACAGTTTCACTAGCAATTTAATATATAAAATATAACTTTATTTACACTCATTAGTGCCATAGTGGGTAATAGTAAGGACTTTAAGAATGTCATCATAGTCTACTAGGCATTAATAAAAATGCATAATCATTAAAATAGAAGTTATGGATTCCATAAATACTATTGGTAGTGACACTATCAAAGGGAACCCATTTCCTCAAGGCAAACATCTTATTGTCTTGGGTGTCCTTTTTATTAAAAAAAAATCAATGACAGTAGGGACTATACATGTTATAGGATCTTAACAAAATGTTTCCCAGTTCCTATTTACTAATATATTCTCAACTGTTCCCCCAAGACTCCTAAACCATCTCTTAGGGATAAGTTGATTGTAAATAATTAAGTGATTGTACCTTTCCTTAAATATAACATTATTAAACCTCTGCTTATCATATGAAGGAGAGGAGGAGGTTGTTGTTTTCTTTCCATTAATAATCTTATAAGCCACTTGAGCTAAATTTAGTTAAGAGTAAGCACTAGAGGCAAAAGGTTTTGAAATAGAATGTAATGTGAAATGAAATGTATCTCTGATTTGCTTATATAATATTTACAACTATATAATGCTAGGTATTAGAGCACTGTGATGCCTGGTCAGTGAAATAATCAATCTGGTCAATGAAGAGATGAGCCCTATGACACTGTTGTTAAATAGTGCAATGCTGCTAAACTTTAAACTTTATAACCACCACCACCACCTCCTCCACCTGATTAGGACTCTCCATACTTTTAGTTTGCTCTATGTTTTTTATTTTCTCCTTTTTATGATGTCAAAAGTTAAAGTTCGTGAGGGTGGTTAAACCTTATAGAACTAGCCTGAGGCTAACCAGGGGGGGTAAATTAGTATTTTAAAAAATCTTTAAGCATAAAAAGAAAAATCTTTTTTGAAGAATTTTTGAATATTTTAAACATAACCAATCAAAGAGAAAGTAGATAACCAAAATCAGAGATTTAAATCACAGATCAGATCATAGAAATAAATGAAAATAAATGTAGAAAAAAATAAGTAGAAAGAACACAACAAATTCATAATGTTTCAGTCAAATTTGACCTATGTCCACTCCCTAGAACCTCCCATTCATGATATTACACTAATCAGTTAGTATCTCTCCTTTTGCTCCCACAGCAAGGCAGATAAGCCCTTACAAGATCCTCTCTCTCTCTCTCCCAAACTCTCCCTCTTCTCTAAGTTCTCTTGGATTAGAAAAATAGCAAAATATTATTTTGATCATCAACTATAGAAGAGCTTAAATAGGAGGCCTTAAAAAGTGTCCTAAATTTCAACTTATCGTCAAAGATCATCTAGGATGATCTGTCGATTATCCTGTACGATCAGTATAAAAATAACCTTTAAGCTAGGATGATTACCATTGTTCTGGATGATTAGAAGAAATAATTTCTACATATCATCCGGGATGATTATAAGATCATCCAGGATGATCAGTTAAATTTGAGTGGTAATCGACAAATTATCCTGTAAATATCTCAGGACATCTAGGACGATACCCTGGACGATCAGAAGAAAATCATGGTTTTTGTCTTGGATGATTGGAGATCATCCCATAAAAGAATAAAGGATCATATGAGGATCAGGAAGATCATCCTGTATGATGTGATTGATCTATTTAACCATAATTAGTCTCCTAATTAAGGGATTATTTTAGGCATAATTATAATGAAAAATCGAGGAGGATCAGGATCATCCTGTGCGATTAGTGCAATTTTTGAGTTATAAAATCTTGCCTAAATGAGTTTGGCGGATGAGTATTTTTGATTTAAGCATATCATCCAAGATGATGGAGGATCGTCTAGGATGATTTGCACAATCAGGTTTACTTGACCCAGATGCCCTAATTAGGGTTTCTATTTTTATCTAATCGTCCAGGACAATTTTGGATCGTCTAGGATAATTTTGGATCGTCCTGCATGATATGATACAAAAATATAAAACTCTCTGACTTAATAAATTTCTCCCCCTAAGTGTGTGTGTGCAAGGTTACTTAGCATCAGGATCCACCTTATTACATTTGACTCAAGAAAAGATAAAAACTATTAGAATTAAAATTACAGACTGACACAGTCCTAATCTATCCAATCTTGAGCTGGCTTGAATTACAATTGATCTTGTGGACTTAAAAAGTTAGTATGCAGGGCAACTAAAATAGTTGTGCAGTAGTAACAGTAGTAGAGAAATAGGAATGTTTTTTATCATCAAAATTATAATTCTTGAATCTAGATTTGCAATAATCTCCCCCTTTTTGATGATGGTAAACATTTGTTAGATAATTTCAAATCAAGTAGATATTGAAAATTAAGTAGACATTTTTTTAATTTTAAAAAATGAAACACAAAATAAAAGAGAATAATATAAGCATAGCAAAGCAAAATAAATTTTACTAAAAAAAGCAAATAATACAACATTAACAAAATAATACAACCCTAACACTACTCCCCCTTTTGACATCACGAAAAGGAGGAAAAAGAAAAATAACCACTAAATAGAATATAGTATAGAAATAAGTATAAACTCATAAACAAATACAACAAAAACTAGAAAGAGGAAGTCTAATCTAGTAGAGGTGGTGGTGGCTGAAAGGATCTGTGAATGGAAGTAAGCTGCTCCATGAACTAGGTCATATCCTGGTCATGGTGCTGCTACTGCTAGACTACATAGGCATTAAATCTGGCCTCCCAGTGATCGAATTACTGTACCAACTGATTAAATTGAGGCTGCTGGTTGATAGGGGCAGGTGCAGGAATAAGACCTTCCTCTTCTTCCCCAAGCTCCTCATACACACGGGGATGACGAGTACTGTGGATGGTGTGGAAGGAGATATTTTAGTAGAAGATCGGGTGGTGATCAGGTGGAGTAGGGAATTGAAGGTTATATTTGTAATCAAGAACATATGCAATTTGGTGTCCGAGGGATAGGTTTAGGTTTTCTTTTGTGGCCTATATCCCTAGTACATGTTAAGTGCTCGATGTATCTGATAAGAAGATTAGCAGCATTAAATTTGTGGTTGGCCATGATATAGTAAGTGGTGTGTGAAAGGATGGGAGTGATGTGAATCATATCTCCAACTTTTGGAATAACTGAGTTGTGAAGGATGTGCTGGATTATTCGTGTATCATTGACTAGGGAATTGACAGAGGATTCATGAAAGTGAGTATTGGTAATCCTAAGGGTGTTGTTGACATGGGTCTAGTTGAAGTTAGGATCAGAAGCTAGAAGATGGAGCTTATCTCCAGTGGTGGGTAGTCAAAGAAATTCATAGAAATCTTGATACATTATTTCGACAGGACGGTAATTAACATAGGCCTAAAGGGAGGTGAAATCAAAATTGAAAAGGAGACTGCCAAAAAGCTCAAATATGAGTTCAAAATTAAAAGGGAAATCCAGAGTGAGAATGAAACCCAGGGTTATGTTGGCGAAAAGGTGTAATACCTAAAAATTGAGGGTGGATTGATTTGTGATTTTTGAGGGGTTGATGCCAGTAGATTTGAAGTGGGCATATCCTGCTTTATCTTCTTTTTCAGTGAATTAAGGATCGACGGCACTCCTGGAAGAGCTTCCTGTAAGTGGAAGAGCTTCCTGTAAGTGCACGAGATCATTTGCTGCCAACCATATCAAGAAGTGGAAAGCTTGAGTGAGATAATCATTGAAGTGTTTGGTGAAGAATAAGGTTTTAAATGGCTATTTAAATAGATTTGAGAATATCATCCAGGACGATCGTTGGATCATCCAGGACGATCAGCTCAATTATTATCATCCAGAGTGATTGGTAAAAAAGGTGGCCATATCATCCAGGATGATTTGATATCATCTAGGATGATTAGAAGCAGGCGATCGTCCTGAGGAGTCATTCTGGATGGTCATTGATAAAAAGTATTATCCAGGATGATTAGGTGGATCATCTAGGATGATTAGTATTAATGGATCATACCAACCAAATTTAAATCATCGAGCATGTTTGCAACATGGATCGTCCAAGACGAACAGGTGGATCACCAAAGATGATTACTAATAATTAGTTCAGACCAGCTGTTGGATGTGTGATGAGTGGTGATTTAATCATATCATTTAGGATGATGTGGATTATCCAGGATGATGTGAATAAAAATTAGAAAAAAATGAATAATGGAGAGGAATGATTAGAGGATTCTAAAATAAAAAAATTCAAATCAAAATACCAGAAAAAATAATAATAAAACAAAGAAAAAGAAATGAAAAAGAAAATAATAGACAAAGTTTTTTTTTTGAACCGATCAGCTCCAGTGAATGATAATTTTTTACCTCAAATTTAAATTTAAAAACTCGAAAGAAATGAATTGACCATGCTAAAATCCAAAAAAAGTTGGAGAATTAATTTTTGTAAACCTTACCTTGGACACCTTACAGGTTTAAATTCCTTTTAAATAAAAATTTAATTTAGAAGAAAAGAAATTAGATAAGAAAAAGTGATCCTTTCAAACTTCATTCTAGAAAAAAATATATGATAAAATAGTATTGCAATGTAAAGAATCAGAAATGATAATTTTCAATCTCAAGTGCTTAAAATATTAAGTGGCATAAAGATTCTTCTAAGATTTTTTAAAGATTTGGAAGAGAAGGAAGCTTAATTCTTTGTGGGCTCATTTTGTGCCCCTTTTTTTAGTTATTTGGTGCACTTTGCACATCTTTTGATTTTTGATACACTTTGTGTATCTTGTAATTAATTGGCGAACATTGTGCATCTTTTTAGTGTTGGGCTCATTTTATACCTTTTTTCATTTGATTGGCGCACTTTGAACATCTTTTACGATCTTTGTTTCTTTCAACACCTCTAAAAGACTCTCAGTTGTGAGATTATCTTCTAGATATAAGAGAAAAAAAACTCACTCTCTTAGATAAGAAAAAGTAAACCACAAAATAGAATCATTCTCATATGATAAATATAATCACCTGATTAGGAAAACACGAAAGTGATTCAATGATTTGGAACACTACTCGTATTAGATAGATTACTATAGAAAGATAAAATAGATCTCTATTTTAAAGTCCAACTTTTTAATTTTGAAAAAGATTTTGATTTAAAAAGAAAAATACACCATTAAAGGAGTTAGAGGAAGAGAAATAATCATCAATGTTTCTTCCTTTAACTGTTTTAGAGAAACCAATCACTTCTTACAAACTTCTAAAAAAATAAGGCAAAAATCTCATTTAAAAGTAAGTTCATCTGCAGAAGTGAGCAGTGATCTAATTTTAAAACTGAAAATAACAACATGAAATCAAAAGCATAAAGCAAAAATTCAAAAGGGAAATCAACAAACACATAAAGCCTAGCAAAAAGACATACACAATAAAACTTACAGAAAGAAATAAACAAATACACAAAATAAGAAAAATAAAAATATTGACAAAATGTATCATTTTCAAGCATAAATATCTATCACACCTAATCTGGATCTTAAGGTGCTAAAGGTTTTAAAGGCCAGTGGTTTTGTGAAGATGTCTTTAAGTTGGATTTCGGTGGCTATATAGTGTAGCTCTATGTCTTCTTTGATAACATGGTTTCTAATGAAGTGGTGCCTGATGTCTATGTGTTTGGTGCTGGAGTGTTGGATTGGGCTCTTAGAAATACAGATGACACTAGTGTTATCACATAGGACTGGAATTATGCCTACATGAAGTCCTAAATCTAGAATTTGTAGCTTTAGCCAAAGGACTATGGCCACATAATTTCCTAAGGCTATGCATTTAGTTTCAACAGTGGACAGGGCAACTGAAATCTATTTTCTACTGGACCAGGAGACTAAGGATTATCCTTTGAATTAATATGTCCCAGAGGTGTTTTTCTATCAACTTGACATCCTATAAAATCTAAATTTGAATATCCTATGATTTTGAAAGAAGTGCTATGCGTAGGATACTAAATTCCTAAGTCTTGGGCCCCTAAGAGATATCTAAGAATTTTCTTAACAGCAGTCAGGTGGGACTCTTTTGGATCAGCCTGAAATCTAACACATAGACAAATACTAAACATAATATTAGGTCTGCTAGCAGTCAAGTAAAGCAGTGATCTAATTATTCCTATATATTTCTTTTGATCAACTGATTTTTCATTTGAGTCTTTATCTAATTGAACACTGGAGCTCTTGGGAGTGTTTATTGGCTTGCCTTTATCCATTTCATATCTCTTAAGGATGTCCTTAATATATTTTGATTGATTAAGAAAAGTTCCATCATTCATTTGCCTTATACTAAACCCCAAAAAGTAGAACAATTCTCCGATCATACTCATCTAAATTTTTTTACTCATTATTTTAGAAAAATCATCACATAAACTTTTATCAGAAGATCTAAATAGTATATCATCAAAATAGATCTGGATAATGAGTAATTCATCTCCTACTCTCCTCAGAAAAAGGGTGGTGTCTACGCTCCCCTTAACAAACTCTCTTTCTAGTAGGAATGTGCTAAGCCTCTCATACCACGCCCTAGGTACCTGTTTTAATCCATACAAAGCCTTTTTTAATTTGAAAATATGATTTGGTAATTAGGAATTCTCAAAGCCTGGGGGTTGCTCTACAAACACATCATCTTTAATTATCCTATTTAAAAAGGCACTCTTGACATCCATTTGGAAAAGCTTAAATCCCTTATAACAGGTAAAGGCTAGTAGCACTCTAATGGCTTCTAATCGGGCTACCGGGGTAAAAGTTTTCTCAAAATCAATCCCTTCTATTTGGTTGTACCCCTTAGCCACTAATCTTGCCTTATTCCTAACGACCACACTAGAATTATTCATTTTATTCTTAAAGAATCATTTAGTTCCTACTACACTCTTGTCCTTAGGTCTTTCTACTAGCTCCCAGACATCATTCTTAACAAATTGGTTTAGTTCCTCTTGCATGTCTAGGATCCAGAATTCATCAGAAAGGGCTTGATTAATATTGGTGGGTTCAGTCATTGAGATGAAGGTAGAGTGGTTTACTTTTTTTCTAAGTCCATGCCTAATTCTAACACCTTCAAAAGGGTTTCCTAAAATTAATTCTTTTGGATGACTCGAAGAATATCTCCATTCTCTATGCAGTGTAACTTCAGATTCTACCCTTTCCTCCAGATTCATAGATTATACTGCTTGGGTAACTTCTACAACCTCCTCTTCTTCTACCCTAAAACCTCCACAATTATCAGATTCATCAAACACAATATGAGTGGTCTCCTCAACAATCAGAGTTCTTTTATTGAGGACTTTATAGGATTTCCCAACACTTGTGTAACCTAGGAACACTTCTTCATCAAATTTTGGGTCAAACTTTCCTAGTTGAGACTTCTCATTATTCAGAATGAACACTTTACATCCAAAGAGACGAAGGTTAGAGAGGTTGGGTATCCTACCCTTAAGAATTTCATAGGGTGTTTTATTCATCTTAGATCTAAGATTTACCCTATTCAGAATATAATAGGTTGTATTCACCGCTTCTGCCCAAAAGTATTTAGGAAGTGAGTATTCAGCTAACATGGCTCTAGCAGCTTCTACTAGGGCCTGGTTCTTTGTTTTAGCTACCTCATTCTACTGAGGGGTCTTAGGAGCTAAAAAATTATGATCTATCCTTTGCTCCTTACAGTAGGTTTCAAATTTTTCATTTTCAAACTCTCCACCATGATCACTAAAAATAGTCAGAATTTCACAATCTAATTTCTTCTGAATCCAAGTGGGGAAAGATCTAAATTCCTTGAATGATTCACTTTTATGAGATAGGAATCTAACCTAGGTGAACCTTGAATAATCATCAACAATTAAATGCCAAAAGACTTTCCCTCCTAAGCTTGAAGTGCTGACAGGTCCAAAGAGATTCATGTGAAGGACTTCTAAGGGTTTACTAGTGTTAATATCTTTGATTGAGTGGAAGAAGGATTTGACTTGCTTCCCTAACTGGAAGGCATCACACAGGTGATCCTTAGTGAACTCTAGTTTGGGGATGCCTCTCACTAAGTCTTTTTGGGTGATCTTTCTAAGGCTTTTCATGCTTGCATGACACAATCTCCTATGCCACAGCCATGATTCATCAATAATTAATTTTAAGCAAATAGCAATATCAGCTTTAAAGTAATTTAGATCCAGTATATAGATATTATTGATCCTTTTTCCCTTCAAAATAATTTTATCATTTAAGCTTATAATTCAGTAAGTTGGCAAAAATTTTATGCTGAAGCCTTTATTACAGAGCTGGCTGATGCTGAGCAGATTGTGTTTCAATCCATTTACAAGCAAAACATTATTAATGATGAAATTTTGAAAGTCTAAGTAGGTTGTTAAACCTAATGCAATTATCCCAAGGCTAACCAAGAGGAGGGGGGGGGGGTGAATTGGTAATTTAAAAAATCTCTTAGATTGTTGAAAGCTGTTTCTAGAAAACTTAATTATCAATCCCTAAAATATGTAGTTTATTAGGTATGATTATCATAAAATATTTTTCAACCATAATAAAATAAAGTGCAGAAAATAAAAAATGTAGTAAAAGTAAAAGTACAGAGGAACTCCAAATTTTATAGTGGTATGGTCCAATAAGACCTACATCTACTCCTTGGAGACTCCTTCTCCATTTATTGTACTACTCCCCCAGAACAAGGCTGAGAGGCCTGTACAAACTCTCTTCCACTAACCCAGTGCAGTAGAGAACTGACGCCTTTTACACCCTCCAAGTGATGGCAACGTACCAACCCGTCCTTTCTCACCCTCTTAGTGACTACAGAGTACCGACTTCTTTCTCACCCTCCTAGGGAATGTAGAGTACCGACATCCTTTTTCACCCTCTTAGTGATGGCAGAGTACCAATGTCCTTTCTCACTCTCCTGGTGATGGTAGAATGCTGACATCCTTTCTCACCCTCCTAGTGATGGTAGAGTACTGACGTCCTTTCTCACCCTCCTGGTGATGGCAGAGTACCGACATCCTATTTCACCCTCTTGGTGATGGTAGAGTACTAGATCTCTTCCAAAGATCTTCTCTCAAGAGTCTTCAAAGAGGTAGGATAGATATTTGAAGTAAATACAAAGAGATCCTCACCTTTGGGCAATCTTGTGAACCCTTCATACTTTCTAGTTGCAAGATCTCTCAAGTCTCACTCCTAAACACTCTCCCAAAACACACTCTCTATCACTCCGAAGAGAAAATTCATAGAAGAAGTAGGTGTGTAAATTTTTAGGACCCTTATATACAAAAGACACGAAAAACAATCCTAAAAATTGAAAATTTCAAGTTGAATAGACTTAGATCATACAGTTTGATCATACTTCATATGTACGATCAGTTCAAAAAGTGGTGTATGGTGTACGATGCTGTATGAACCTCTTTTGTACTATGATCGACGTATGCACGAATGAACATCATACAATACGATCAGTCCAAAATTGTTGAGTTCGTATAGGACAAAAATGTACAAACTTTATTTCATACTCTATTTGGCATCCAGGATGAAACTACTTCGTACAGTACGATCAGTTCAAAATTATTGAGTTCATACAGGATGAACGGGTACAAACTTGATTTCGTACTCTATTTGGCATCCAGGATAAACCTACTTCGTACAGTATGATCGTTAAAAAATTTTCAAGTACAGATTCTATCAACCCATTTTGGGAGTAACAGTGAAATTGTCCAGTACAATTCTATAATCGTACAGTACGATGAGTTTAAAAATAAAGGTTTTGTCTCACTCCCCCAGAGTGTATATGCACGGATATCCAATTATAATCACACTCTCTCATACTCAAGAAAAATAGAAAAAAATATAGACTTTATAACATGAACTCCTAGTCTAATCTATCTTGAAGCCTTTGGCAGTTTGGAGTATGATTTTCCTGAAATGTTAGTATACATAAACAACACAAATAAAATTTATCTAATATATGGTAAGAGAAAGAATAATTAACACAATAATATTTTGGTATCATCAAAAACTCACATGTAATATAAAAATATAGTTTTAAAAACTAAGATGCAACAATTTTTTAAATCACCAATTATACCTGATCCCACCACTCTCCTGGTGGTGTTGTCTCCAAGTGTTACCTTGCCTCTTACCCTGGCCTCTAGCGAAATGAATTGATTTGAATCTCCAGTCATATGCCTTAAACATCCACTATCTATGTATCATATGCTCTCATAAGGCCTTTTGTGAGAGTACACCTACAAAATCATCAAATATTAGATTTGGGAACCCAAACAGGTTTGGGTCCCTTATGATGAAAAGAAGAATGAGATGCATGCATGCTATGCTGTGAATTTTGTACTTTTGGTCTCCACACCCAATGTGTACTACAATGAACAGTGCAAGTGTGGGAGATATGTCCTAACATGTCACAAGAAAAATATCTAACACCAGGAAAAGGGTTTACCAATCTATTTGGTTATGGGCCTCTTCCTAGGTTTGATTGATACATGTTTTATTGATGGGTTATATAAAAGTTCAAAGTGCGCCAAGAGAGGGGGGGGGGGGGGGGGGGTGGGGGGGCGTGAATTGGTATTTTAAAAATAAATCCTAACAAGAGTTTTAGTTTTTTTTGTGGATTTTTCTTTTTTCTCTTTTTTTTTTCAATTTAGAAGATTTAGCTAATCAAATGCGAAAGCTAAAGATTTGTTCACAATTATGACAGTGGTGACACAATTCCAAATCTTGCAATAAATAATTAAAATTAGATTTTTTACCAAGTAGTTAGCACAGTGGATAAATGCAAGAAAAATTAAAATGCAAAAAATACAGAAAGAGCACAACAAAATTTTTTATAGTAGTTTAGTCACTTGACCTACGTCCACTCCCTGGAGTCCTCCACTCCGAGATTGCACTACTAAAAGTTGACTCTCCTTCTGCTCCCACAATAAGGCCGAGAAGCCCTTATAAACTCTCTTCCACCAACCCGATGTTGCGGAGTGCCATATGCTATGCCACCCTCCTGGTGATGGCAGTGGACCTTCTCCTTTTTCTCCCTCCTGGAGAAGGTAGAGTACCTCGAGGATGTTGACTTTGAAGCCTCTATCCCTAGAGAGCTCCCACAAGACTCACCAAGGTCACAGGAGGAGCAAGCTTGCAGCTAGCTCGGAGCAACCATGTGTTCCCCTCACACTACTTCTCCCTAATGCTCAAGCTCACCTTCTCCTTCCTCTCATAAAATCTGGATCTCTTCAAAAGCCCCCTCTCAAGAGTTCCTTCCTCTGTCAATAACAGCCTCAATAACCCCTTACTGAATAAGAAAAACCATTTTAAAATTAGGCTTCAGAAAACCCTAATGATTAAATTTGGATGATGCTGTTCATACAGTATAATCTAATATCATACAGTACGATCAGTTCAAAACTAGTTCCATCCAATACAAAGGCAGATGAATAGTTCACAAATTTTACGAACATCATATAGTACAATCCAGAGATCATACTAAATAATCATTTTATTTTCAGCTGTTCGTATAAGACGACCTATTGGATGATCAAATTCATCTCTATACGTTGTCGCACACTGTACACTTCATATAATATGAAAAGTTCATTTTAGATTATCATCTTGTATGTGTTGACCTCATTTTTGTATGAGGTCAATAGGACCAATCAAGACCTTAGGATCTTTCCAATCCTTAGGATTCAATTCGGACTCTAGGATCAATCTGATTCTAAATCAATCCTGATCTTAAATCAACCTAATTTCTAGACTATTCTAGATCCTAGGATCTTTCTTAGATTTTAGATCTTAGGATCAATCTAGACTTTAGGATCCTCCTAGAATCTAGACTTTAAGATCTATTCTAGATCTTAAGACTCTTCTAGATCCCAGGATCTTCTTAGACTCCAGACCCTAAGATCTATTCTAGACCTTAGGATTCTGCCAGAATTTAGATCATAAAATCTTCTTAGACCTTAGGATCTACTCTAGACCCTAGGGTTATCCCAGACCCCAGACCCTAAGTCTTCTAAACTTTAGGATCTTCCTAGATTTTAAATCCTAGGATCTACTCTAGACCCTAGGATTTCCCTAGATCAATCTAGGTCTTAGGATTCTCCTAGACCTTAGATCTATCCAGGTCTCAAATCTATTCAAACTACATATCAATCCAGACTTTAAACCAATCTAGATTTCAGACCTATTCAAATTTCAAACTAGTCTAGATTTCTAGGCAATTCAATCTATAGATCAAACTTCATTTAATCAAACCTGTGATCAAAATTCAATCCTATATAATCTATCATAATTAGCCATATGATTATGAGAGATGAAGATAATTCAAATCCAAACAGTCAAGTTCAAAATCTAGCTTAAACCCAGATATTCAAACCCAAATTCTAAGGCTAAAGGTCTAAGTCATGAAAGACTTTTTCAGTAAATCTTTGAACACTTCAAAACCCTATCAAATGACCTCTGATTCAAGGTCTGTCACTTCCACACTAATGTGACATGTCTCTAGAAGCAACTCCCCAAATTTGAGCTCATTCTGAGGTCTCTAACCCCAGAAACTGGATTAAAATCCAAAGGCTGTAAAACCTTTAAATATTTATAGTCTATGCCACTAGACCTACCACCGAATGGATCCTGACCTTGGAGACTTCTCCAAACCCTCAAACCATTTCCAGACCCTTGAGTATGACCCATTGAGCAGTAAACTGCATTTTGTTGGACTCACTTTGACCCCCAGTTGACCAGGGTCAAAATGACCAAAATACCCCTATGGGGTGTAAATGGTCATTTGAACCAAATGAGCTCCAAATCAAATGCAATCACTTCCAGCAAATTTCAAATGTCAAACCCAATCTATTGGACCAAAAATCAGCCCCTAGGTCAATCTAGTTGACTAAGTCAACCAGGTTGACCAAACAGGCCCTTTAGGGTCAAAATAGGTCATTTTCACCAAATGACCTCCTTAGACCTTGGGACCACTTTCATTAGTTTCCAAATGTCATTTTAAATCTGTTGAGCTCAATCCCATACCCTGGACCCACCTGGTTGACTAAGTCAACCAGGGTTGACCTAAAGGCCTATTAAGGGCCCAAATAGGTCATTTTGACCATATGACCTCCCCAGACCTCGAGACCACCACCAGCAGACTCAGAATATTATTCTGAACTGGTTGGACCCAATCCTTGACCCTGGGTCAACTTGGTTGACTAATTCAACCCAGTTGACCCATTAGGCCCATTAAGTGCCTAAATGGGTCATTTGATCCAAATAACCTATTTAAATCCCAGAAACACATCCACTAGACTCCAAATATCAAACCAAGTTCATTGAGCCCAAATCCTGGCCCTTGGTCAACTTGGTTGACCAGGTCAACCCAAGTTGACCAGTTTAAATCCTTAAGCCTATTTCCACTCAATCAAGCTCTAAATCAACTCTAAATTCTCTCAAACTCACATAATCGTTTTTTTAGTGATTTAGAATTTGATGGAACCCTAGGCCCAATCAAAGTTGACTTGGTCAACTTAACCCAAGTTCAATCAAATGTAACCCATTTGGTCAAATTCCTTAAAGTATTTATTTGAAACCTTTTAAATCTTCAAACCTACATTAATCAATGCCTTGAATTTTTTTAAACCCACTTTAAGTCAAATCACATTGAACTTGACTTGGTCAACTCAATAAAACCAAGTCAACATACCTTAAACCCTCACATTTTCATTCAAGCTTAAATTCTCTAGCCTCAAGTCCAACCTAAATCACTGTAATCAATTGACATTCACACTTGGCTGCCACCTCAGCCTCTAGGGACCATTGACTGGTCAAACTAGTCAATAACTGGTCAAATAATCATTAAATGGTCAAAATCCCCATCTTAATTCCTCTCTACTTTAATTCAAATTCCTCTAGCTGCTTAGACTCTTTCTAGAGTCTTCTTAAATCATTTCCTAGCCCTTAGATTAGGATCAATGGGCTGCTATCAATTCCATATGCTCATATGGAACAAAAGGGGTCTTTACACATCATCAGTCCTTGTGTCCTTAATACCCCCTGCTCCCACCAACTCCCTGGACAGATGGCAGCATCCTAGCAACCTACCAAAGCAATCCTAGCCGCCCATTCAAGTAGAGGGCATCTCAATAGGGGAAAATACCATAAGGAAGCCTCATTCAAGACCTTAGCATTCTCTCACTATTTAAGCTCCTCCATATCTAGCCTCTAGGTTCCCTGAGCTCCAAACTCCTCCTTCATTCATTCCCGATCAAAACCCACTATCAAAGTCCCGCTGGCGAAGACCCTCCGGCGAGCTCAAGCTATAATCCATCCAAGGTCCAAAGCAGACGATCTAGAGCATTTCAGACCATGGATTCAAGAGAAGAAATATACAAGGATAGTCTACAAGCTCAACCGAATCAAAACTATTGAGATCTAACGGTAAAAATTCATTAAACTCTTAGATTTAGGTCATAGAGTTCAGTTTTAAATAGCTTCTTATAGAGAAATTTTTAAACCAAAAGAATTGTTCCACATGATTTCTGTTCATATAGGCAATCTGGGTTAAAAATTTTATCCAATTTGGTTAACCTGATCGAGCACACGAAGCAAAAAAACCATTCTAGGGTTTCAGTTGAGCTTGGCTCAATTGTACATTTTTTGGACTGTTGATTGTGCGATCAACGATCCAGATCGAGGCCCTCCGTAGTTTCGTTCGACCGCGTGGAGAGATCTACGGTTCTGCGTTCTGTTTGGCTTGATCAGAGCAATCAAACCCAAGCGCGGACGATCCGACGGCTGATACGCGACGCTGACGTGGTTAAGTCAGTCGCCGCTGCCGCTACAATCATTGGTAATGATTGCGCGGCGGCGCAATCATTGCCAATGATTGGACGCAGTTTGAAGCGGCCAATCAGAGGCAGCCACGTGGCTCCCGCCGGCGCCGCCAAAACTTTTAAAATGATTTAAATTATATTTTTAAATCATTTTAAATAAAAAAAGAAATTTTTTTAATTAATATATATATATTAAATTAATTATTTTGAATTTAATTAATCAATTTTAAAATTAAATATTAATTTTAATTAATATTAAATTATTTAATATTTTAATTAATGTTAAATACTTTATAATCTTAATTAATATTAAATAATTTTAAGACTTTAATTAACATATAACTTTTAATATTTTAATTAATATTAAATAAGTTATTAACTTTAATTAATATGACATAATTGTAAAACTTTAATTAATATATAATTTTTGATATTTTAATTAATATTAAACAATTTATTACTTTAATTAATTTTAAATGATTTAATATGTTAATTAATATTAATTTGAATTAGAAAATTTTAAATATTATTTAAATATCTTAAAATTTTAAAATAATTTAAAATATTCAAATATCATTTAATATTTTAATTAAGTATTTAAATAACTAATCAATATCTAATTAATGTTAAATTTAATATTAATCTTAAAAATATTTGAAAATTCAAATAAAATTTAGTTAAGTTATTTAATATTATTTAAATGATTTATAACATTTTAATAATTAAATAATTAATTAATATTCATTAATTTAATTAATTTATATTTAACAATTAATTAATTGTTTTAAAATATTCTAATTTTAAAATTAAATTAATTTAAACTATATTTTATATTTGAATTAATTAAATACTTGATTATTAATTAATATTTAATTAATAATAAATAATTTAAGTATTTTTGAAAAGTCTATATATATGTATATGCTTAAATAATTTTAAAATTTCAGAAAATTCTTAAGATTTAAGTTAACTGATTTTAAAATTATTTAAATCATTAATTAATTTAAAATTAATTAAAATTCCTTTTAAATGATTTAAACTTTAAAAATTCATAATAAATTCATTTTAAATCAGAAAAATAAGTATAATATATCAAAATTTTCAAAAACTTGAGCACTTTAATTTGAAATTTACTTCAGACATCAAAACTTGATTAATTTTAAATATTTTTTATTTATTTAATTATCTTAGTATTTAATTAATATCTAATTAAATACTATATCAATTATTTTGAATATTAAAAAATTTATTTTCAAATAATCTTGGTAGATCAGTAGATCTCTCATTTAGAAATTGAATTTACCCTAGTCATATCTTAAGTATTTTAAATTTAAAATTTATGTCTATATATAGCTTTATTTATAGATTAAACATATATTTTAAAATTATTTTAAAATAATATATATATACTTAAATACTTTAGGTTGAGAGATCTACTTTGAAATTTTAAACATAGATCAACAAGTTTGAATAGAAATCATGTGGGAGTGTTGGTGAATGGTTATGCTCTAATCATTCACTAATTATTGTTTTACATTTAATTAAATATTAATTTATGCAGGCTTAAGGACATATACACACCACCTAGTTCTAAGGCTCTCTTAGACTTAGGAATTGATTGTGCTTTATGCATGCTATGTATATGTTAAGTCAAGGGTTAGAAACATTAATTAAAACCCATTAAACTTAATGACATCATTAAGGACAATAATTAAGGACTCATTTAGAGGACTTAGAATATTTTCAATAATTAGGATTGACCTCCTATTGACTTGAAACTCAAACCACTTGAACATAGTGACATTCTCAGCCCTAGGAAAATTTCCCACTGAATTTTGAAGTCATTAAACCCCTTAATTAATTTAATCAAGATCAAAGCTTAATTAAGCCTTAAAAACTTCAAAACAAAAAATTAATAAATCAAGATTAATTCTAAAAATTACAAATAATACCTTAAACTGACCAAAATTGAACCCTTAATCAATGAAAAATAAAAGCCCCTTGACTGGACTTTAAAATCAAGCTTAATTTAATTTTAATTGAAATTTAATATTTAATTAATTTAATTAATTAAAAATAATTAAAAATTCCAAAAATTTTCCAAACACTTGAAGATCACTCCTTAGGTCATTCCTGACCTTTGGAGTTGATTTCAAGGAGTTTGGAGGTCATTTGGATTCAAACCCCAAAAAAAGGCTCTAATTAAACTAATTTTAAAATTTCATATAATTGTCAAAACTTCAAAAATTCATAACTAATTCAAATAAACTCCAAATTGAGCAAACTCAAAGGCATTCAACTCATAATAAAGTCTAATATTTATCAAAAATATCAAATTTCTATAAATCAAACAAATTTGAAAAAGTAAACTTTTGGTCAAATCTATTTCAAAATGAAGTCAAAACCTAAAACCTTTATAATAAAATCTAGAAAAATCCAATTTCAGCATACTTACTATCTAACTGATCGTATTAAGGTCTAGTATTTTAATAAAATATTAATATTCTAGAAAATACTTTAAATCAAAAAGTTAATTTTTGACCCTTGAATTAAAGGAATAAAATAATCCAGGAAATTCCAAAATTCCACAAATAATTAAAAATTCCAGAAAACATCAATTTAATTTTAAAACTAGCAACCAATCAACTCTAATTAAATTTTAATTAACTTCCAACCTTAATTAAAGTCAAATCATTTAATCATATCGGGTACCACTAGGTAATCTAGGCTTACGAGGCTATTAAATTAGCCCCAAGGAAGGTAAAATAAACTTCACGGCCTCGGTGTGCAACAAAGGTGGTGTCCAACAAATAATTGAAACTAATTTTAAAATTAATTTCAAGTCATTAATATTTAAACTCAAATTAAAACTCCTTTAAGCCTTTCAACCAACCAGAACATCGAACAACTTTAACTAATAATCCTACTTAGGATATATCAAACCCACAAAACCTCTACACACACTTTAGATTGTTTGCTAGGACAACCAACTCTAGTCTTAGGCTAGGCCGGTGTTTACTTTTCTGCTATGTGCCGGATTTTTGAGCTTTCACTGCATGCTGTTTGCTAGTAATAGAATTGCTGTGATTGTTTATTTATTTACTGCACTCTGTGATATGATTGATTGTACGTTAGATCTACCCCTAGGTTAGGAACGATTTGTACTAATTCAATCTTATGCAGGTGGCCATGCTCATACAGGGCATAAATTAAAGGGGGCAAAATTATAATTATTAAATTGCACTGGTGCTCTAAAAAATTGCTTAAGTCCCCCTTTTAAAATTAAAAGAGCATGGCCAAGTGTGGCTGTGATTGAGCATTTAAATTTTAATCTATTAACTACTTGAGATGTTAATATTAACTGCTGATTATTAGGATAACCCTGCAGGTTATTGAGTCTAGATTTTAAATTTTATTCAAATGTAATTTAAATATATTTGAGTTGTAATTGTTAAGTGTTTTGAGAATGGGATGTTTAAACATCCAATTTAGAATCTAAAGAGGAAGAGACATCCCTTAGGGGAGAGTCTCTTTCTATTTGGAGATCCAAATTTGGATGATTTCAAATATCCAAAGAGAAAAGATAACCCCCTTTCAAGGGAGAGTTTCTTTTCAATTGGATATCCGGACCCGACGATCCAAGGAGTTACAAGAAGGCGAAGAAGTGAAGAACGAGAAGACCCATTCTCAAAGTCACTTGAGTCTTAGGAGTAGAATCCGGGTTGTAGTCAGTAGTACCTGGCCACTTTACTTTTTCGGGAGACCCTAGATTGTATAATTAAAAGGCACTTGCCTATGGACTTTTAATTTGAGTTTCAATTTAATTAATTTAATTAAATATTGATTTTTTGATGTTGATTGCGATTAAGGACCCACATGCTTTTAGTAGTTTATTTGGTGATCTTGCATGTCGTATTTATTTTAGCCTGGAATCCGATCGAAGGCTTGTGAGGGTACGGTCAAGAACTATTTCTACTTAAACAAAATTTAAAAACTTTAGACTCAGATAGTAACTCTAACGCTTTTAAGAAGTAAGCCCAGGCTCGTCGGTGGTTTTTCATGCATTCATATTAACTTTTCTCTACCTTGTTAGGCACCTCCCCACCTGCAGGTTTTGGCAGACCACCTGACCTATTAGGGTGCAGTTCTGTCCAAGGGGATATTGTGCAATCTCTAGGATAAAACCTATTTTTAAGCTTGATTTTAAAACTGCTTCATTTTGATTAAAGCATTTAATCGAGTCAACTGGCATGCATCGCGTTAGCAATAAATTAAATTTGAGTCTAATTATTAATTGCATTTTATTTAGACATTTCACCTAAATAAGTCAAGGGGCCAATTAAGATTTACTCTAAATGTTGGCCCCGTTCTCCTTAAAACTAATCTTAAATAATGTCCTTAACCACTCTTTTATAAAAGACTTGACACATGGTTTTAAAGCATTTAGGTGATTTAGCTGGCTCCCCAATCTAGGCCGGGGTAAGTCCAGGACTGCAGTGCATTAGCTAGGATCCGGGTCATTGATTTTCAGTACCCATTTTAGACTTAAGTTCTGAGGCAGATTTTTAATCTTAAGACCTCAACCTCCGGGAATCTAATTCCCATTTTCTAATAAAATCAATCACTCAAACACTAAATCTCTTTCAATCAAACTCAAGCCCAACATTTAGGATAGGTTGGGGTATTTATGAAGTAATTCAGAATCTCAAAACACCCTCTACTCTTCTTCCTTTGACTCTAAAAATAACTGTTCAAATTTGATCCAGTCCCTGTTGAATTTCCAACCCTTAACCTCCCTTGATATCAAACTTTGAAATCTTAAATAAAATTTATATCAGTATTTTAATCGAGAGTATTCATAGGAAATTTCTGGTTTCCTACGATGTAATTAACTACGAGGGCTTGCGCTCGTAGGAGATTTATAAACCCAGACCTAATTTCAAAATCAAGTTTTTCAAAACATCAATTAATTATCTTTGGGAAATTTAAAAGTCAACGATCATTATCGTCATTTTCAAATGATCGATTGTTGACCTCATTTTTGTATGAGGTCAGTAGGACCATTCCAATCCTTAGGATTTAATCTTGACCCTAGGATCAATCTGATCTTAGATCAATCCAAACTTTCAGTCAATTCAGATTTCAAATTCTTCTTGATTTCAAACCCATTTAAACTTCAAATTAATCTCAACACTAAGCCAATCCAGATCTATGCTAAGCATGCTAAGACCCCCTTTAAAATTAAAAGAGCATGGCCAAGTGTGGCTGGTTTGAGCATTTCAAAATTTTAAAATATTAATTGCTTGAGATAAATTTTAACTGCTTGGGATGTCATTTTTAAACTGTTGATTACTAGGATAACCTTGTAGGATCGAGTCTAGATTTTTCAATTTTGATCAATGTAATTTGATATGAATTTGAGTTGTAATGTGTTAAGTACTTTGAGATTAGGATGTTTAAACATCCAATTTGGAATCCAAAGAGGAAGGGACATCCCTTAGGGGAGAGTTCCCATCCATTTGGAGATCCAAATTAGGATGAATTTCAAATATCCAAAGAGAAAAGATAACACCCCTATTCAGGGGGAGTTTCATTTTATTTGGATATCTGGACCTGACGATCCAAGGAGTTACAAGAAGACTAAAAAGTGGAGAACGAAAAGACCCATTCTCAAAGTCACTTGAGTCTTAGGAGTAGAATCCGGGTTGTAGTCAGTGGTACCCGGCCACTTTACTTTTCCTGCATACACTGGGTTGTATAATTAAGTGGTAGTTACGACATGGACTTTCAATTTAAATATTTATTTAATTAATTTAATTATTTGATTGATTTGATTGATGTTGATTGTGATTAAGGACTCACATGCTTTTAGTATTTTATTTGGTGATCTTGCATGTCGTATTTGATTTAGCCTGGAATCCGATCGGAGGCTCCTGAGGGTATGGTCAATAACTATTTCTACTTTAACTAAATCTTAAAAACTTTAGGCTCAGATAGAAATTCTAACGCTTTTAAGAAGTAAGCCTGAACTCACCGGGAGTTTTTCATGTATTCATATTAACTTTTCTCTACCTTGTTAGGCACCTCCCCGCCTGCGGGTTCTGGCAGACCACCTGACCTATTAGGGTGCAGTTCTATCCAAGGGGATGTTATGTAATCTCTAGGATAAAACGCATTTTTAAGTCTAATTTTAAAACTGCTACATATTGATTTAAGCATTTAAATAAGTCAACTAGCATGCATTGCATTAGATATAAATTAAATTTGAGTCTAAATCTTTAATTGCATTCTTAGCTTAATCATTTTACCCAACATATATTAAGGGGCCAATTAGGATCTGCTCTCCTTAAATCTAATCTTAAACAACGTCCCTAACCACTCTTTCAGAAAGACCAGACACATGGTTTTGAAGCGTTTAGGTGGTTTAGCTGGCTCCCCAATTCAGGCCGGGGTAAGTCCAGGATTGCATTGCATTAGCTAGGATCTGGGTCACTGATTTTCAGTACCCAATTTTAGACTTAGGTTCTGAGGCAGATATTCAATCCTAAGACCTCAACCTCCGGGAATCTAATTCCCACCTTCTAATAAAATTGACCACTTAAACCTTAAATCTCTTTCCATCAAATTCGAGCCCAACACTTAGGATAGTTTGAGGTGTTTCTGAATTATTTCAGAATCTCAATACACCTCCTACTCTTCTTCCTTTGATTCCAGAAATAAGTGTTCATTTTTGAACCAATCCCTGTTGAATTTCTAGTCCCTGAACCTTCTTTGATATCAAGCTTTGAAATCTTAAATAAAATTCGTATTGCTATTTAATCGAGAGTTTTCATAGGAAATTTCTGGTTTCCTACGATGTAATTAACTACGAGGGCTTGCGCTTATAGGAGATTTAGAAACCCAGACCAGATTTTCAAAATCAAACTTTTTCAAAACCTTTAATTAATTATCTTTGGGAAATTAAAAAAAAATGGCGATCGTTATCGTCACATTCGAGCACTTAACAATGAATGATATTTTCTTCCTTCGGGGTGATATATCATTTATTGATATAACTTTGAATATGAAATTAATGATAATTTATCCAGATTATCGTAGCCAGATATTTGATTGAACTTCATTTTGAACCTTTGGGATCATATGTGGTTCCCTCCTGAATCTAACTACGATATTCAGGATCATATTTATAATTCTAAATTTGAACCCATTAGGAGATTTTATATCTACCTTTTAAGGTAGTATATTATCACTAATGGATGTTCAATTTTAGAATTAAAATTTAAATATCAATTTAAATTATTCCTAAAGATAATTAAAATTTTCAAAACTACATATCTTTTTCAACCACATCATTGATAACAGACGATATCCTCTTTCTTTGGAAAGATATATCATACTATTATTATAACTTTGATTATGAAATTAATGATCTATTTACTAGATTATTATAGTTAAATATTGGATTAAACACCATTCTGATTCTTTGGGATCATATGTTGTTTCTCCTTGAGTTTGACTATGATAATCAGATAAATTAAAAGATTTGTAATCTGAATCTGTTAGAAAATGATATGTTTACCTTTCGAGGTGATATATCATTCATATTAAGTGTTCGATTATAATATTAAAATTTTAGAAATTAAACTTTCCCAAAGAAAATTAAATACTTTTCAAAACATATTTTTTTAATCACAGTATGATATAAATATCGTCTTGGATGAATAGTTCAAAAAATCATGGTTTTATTTGGTACGATCAATGGGATAACAAAAATCATCTCTGTACATCATACAGTACGATTCATATCGTATAGTACAATTGACTGTAATTAAGAAACCAAGATTTAATTGCCTGATTATGGGGGATAATTTTGGCAAGATTTTAAATGATCGAACAATACGATTAGTTCAAACATCAAATTTTAAATTCTTACCCAACTTATGCTGGCGGCTAAGGTTTTTAGGTAGAAACAAATCATACAGAATGATTAGTTTATAAAATTAATTGTTCAGAATTAACCATTAAGCTTAAGTTTAAATGGCATATCATACAGTACAATTTAAAATCGTACAGTACGATTTAAAATCGTACAATATGATTTGCTTCTTAAAATGATTTAGCCTTAAAAAAACTCTCCCGCTGTATATGTGTGCATGGTCACCCCTTTTGTATACATACTTTTGTGGCAGACTAAATAAATAAAAATTAAAGAAAATAAAAATATAAATTATTATAGATCCTAGTCTACCTAGTCTTGAGTCTCCAGTAGTCTTGAGCGATGTATATCTTACCTGAAATGTTAGTGCTCACAGACAAAAATAAATATTTATATTTTTTTAGGAATGAACATATTAATTCATTTAATATTATTTATCATCATCAAAATCAAGTGCTAGGGATCTTGGATTGCAACATTATAAAATTCTTCAAGTAAGGGTGGTGTTTTATTTTTTTTCTAATGCAATAATTTTTTCTCTTAGAAACTCATTTACCTTTTTATAGCCTGACACTTCCAGTTTCAATTTATGCTCATTATAATCTATATTCCATACAATAGTTTCTAATTCTTTAAAAGCTTTTTCTAAATCAATATGTGATGTTTTCAAGGAATCAAGTTTAGCAGTAAAATCAAGATGATTTTTGTTTAAAGAATTAAATTTATCTAGTAAAGCCATGTGATTGATATCTAGAGTGGAATGATCTTTCCTTAGGATTTCATGCTCTTTCTGCTTATTTAACGATTCAACTTTGAGGCCAGCATGTGTTTTCTTGAGCTTCCTATATATAGAGTGAATTCTTTCAGAAACTTCAAATAATTGATCATATATAAGCTCACATACCTCTTCTTGATTAGAGTGATCAAGATGATCATCTTCCATTAAACAAAGGTTTGTTACGTCCTCTTCTGCTTGAATTTCAGAGGTGTTTGATGTTGAGTCAGCCCAAAAAGCCTTTGGATATTTTTCTTTTCCTTCTTGAACTTAGGCTTTTCCTCACCCTTCTCCTTGCTTGGGTGAGCATTTAGAGTTTGACAATCAGACTTCAGATACCCTGGCTTTCTACATTCAAAATAAATAACATTAGAGGAAACTTTAGAATGCTTATTATTCTTACCTTTATTGCACTTTTGATGATGCTTTTATTTTTTTTTCATAAGAAGCACTTAAATTGCCTTGTTATTAAAACCATGTCCTCATCATCAAAACTAGAAACATCAGTGTCAGAATCATTAGCCTTCAAGGCTATAATTTTTTTCCTTTTTCTTTTCACCTACATCAAGCTGCCTATTGTTCACTCCTTGCTCGTAAGTAATTAGTGATCTATGTAAGTTATCAATTGAATAAGTATTCATATTCTTAGATTTAGTAATGGCAGTAGTTTTTGCTTCAAAGGAAGAAGGAAAACATCACAAAATTTTGTTTACTTTTTCATAATTCATAAGCTCTCTTCCTAAGGCATGTAAAGAAGTAATAATCTGTGAAAACCTAGTATATATTTTAGAAATTGATTCACTAGGTTTCATGCAAAAAAGTTCGTAATCATGAAGCAAAATATTCAACCTAGATTATTTAACTTCAGATGCTCCTTCATAGGTAATGCATAATCTGTCCTAAATTTCCTTTTGTGTAGTACTAGTAGAGACATGCATGTAGTCTTCAGATTTTAATGCACAAAAGAAATAATTCAGATATTTGGTATTAAAGTTATGCTAAGTCTCTATTAATTAAAGTACATAAAAGGTAATTTAGTTTTAATGCCATCTACTAATCTAAAAGGTGCAGATTATCCATCCTTAACAAGTAGCCACATGCGATAATCAATCGATTATAAAAAGGTGGACAAGCAAGTTTTCCAAAAATCAAAAGGTATATTATCAAATAGACGTGCTTGTGTGATTAAATAACCTTCCGTAGTATTATGATTACCAAAGTGCCATTGATCGAAATTCAAAAGTTTTCTAAAATCTAATTTTATGAATACCGCCCTGACACCACTTGAAAGTTCATGAGGGTGGTTAAACCCTACAGAACTAGCCCGAGGCTAACCAAGAGGGGGGTGGGTGGGTGAATTGGTATTTTAAAAATTCTTTAAGCATAAAAAGAAAAATCTTTTTTATAGTTTTTTTGAATATTTTAAACACAACCAATCTAAGTGGAAGTAGATAACAAAAATTAGAGATTTCAATCATAGATCAGATCATAGAAACAAATGACAATAAATGCAGAAAAAAAGGTAGAAAGAACACAACAAATTTATAGTGGTTCTATCAAATCTGACCTACGTTTGCTGCCAGAACCTCCCTTTCTAGATATTGCACTAATCAGTTAGTGTCTCTCCTTTTACTCCCACAGCAAGGTGGAGATCAAGCTCTTACAAAATCTTTCCATTGGCCCAGTGAGGCAAAGAACTTTGAATCTTTTTTCACCCTCCTGGTGAAGGTAGAGAATCCAGAATTACTCCCTCCTGGAGTAGGCAGAGAACCTAATGATCCTTTTACTCCCTCCTAAAGTAGGCAAAGGACCTAGATCTGATACTAATGATCATCTCCCCAGAGACACCAAGGATCTAAGGATGAAGAAGGAAGAAGATGATCGAATCCTTGCTTGGAGCAACCTTTATGAATCCCCACACAAACTCCCCCTCACAAGATCCTCTCTCCCTCTCCCCAAACTCTCCCTCTCCTCTAAGCTCTCTTGGATTAGAAAAATAGCAAAAGATTTTTTTAATCATCAACTATAGAAGAGCTTAAATAGGAGGCCTAAAAAAGTGCTCTAAATTTCAACTTGTCATCAAAGATTGTCTAGGATGATCTATCAAATGTCCTGTATGATCAGTATAAAAATAGCCTTTAAGCCAAGATAATTACCATTATTCTGGATGATTAGAAGAAATAATTTCTACATATCATCCAGGATGATTACACGATCGTCCAGGATGATCAGTTCAATTGTAGTGGCAATCAACATATTTTCTCGCAAACATCTCGGGACGTCCAGGATGATACCCTGGACGATCAGAAGAAAATTATAGTTTTCATCTTGGATGATTGGAGTCCGTCCTACAAAAAATATAGGATTGTCCAAGATGATCAGAAAGATCATCCTGTACGATGTGATTGATCAATTTAACCATAATTAGTCTCCTAATCAAGGGATTATTTTCGGCATGATTGTAATGAATTATCCAGGACCATCAGAATCATCCTGTATGATTAGTGCAATTTTTGAGTTATAAAATCTTACATAAATGAGTTTGGCGGCTATGTAATTTTGATTTAAGTATATCGTCCAAGATGATGGAGGATCTTCCAGGATGATTTGCTCAATCAGGTTTACTTGACCCAGATGCCTTAATTAGGGTTTTTGTTTTTATCTGATCATTCAGGATGATTTTGGATCATCATATACAATATGATCAAAAAATAAAAAACTCTCTGACTTACCAAATTTCTCCCCTTGAGTGTATATGTTCAAGGTTACTTAGCATTAGGATCCACCTTATTACATTTGACTTAAGAAAAGATAAAAACCATTGGAATTAAAATTACAGACTGACTCAGTCCTAGTCTACCCAATCTTGAGATAGTTTGAATTGTAATTGATCTTATGGACCTGAAAAGTTAGTAGGTAGGGCAACTAAAAGAGTTGTGCAGTAGTAACAGTAGTAGAGAAACCTGACTATTTGTTACCATCAAAATTATAATGCTTGAATCCAGATTTGCAACAAAAAGGGGGAGTAGTTTATTGTTGGTAGATTGTACTCTATGTTTGATGATTAATCTATTATTTCTTTTTTTTTTCATTTCCTATTACTTTTGTGTTATTTCTTTATGCATTAAAAAATAAAAAATAATAAAAAACATTCTCTATTTTTGAAAGATTCACCTAGTAAGGGAGAGTTTAGAAAACAACAAAAATATATTTGAGATATTTACCAACAATATTTGCCATCATAAAAAGGGGGGAGATTATTATCAATCTGGATCAAAGTCATATGATTTTGATGATAAAAATATTATTGGATTTATTTCTATGCTATCTCCTGTTAACTACTATTATTATATATATATTGTTTCCTATGCACTAACATTTTAGGTCCACTGTACACTTGCAAGTTTGATCAGCTCAAGATTGGGTAGACTAGAGTTAAGTGTGTAGTGATATATCTATATTTTTAATTCTTATATTTTTTTACTTTTCTTGAGTCAAATCATATATTTGGTCGATACGAAGCTTGGTAACAATGCACACACACACTCAAGGGAGTGAGTTAGTGATAATATATGAAGTTGAATTTTCTGAACTAACCGTACTGTACGATTCGTATCGTACTATACGATCAGCTAACCACAAAATCATTAAAATGGCTAATTATAATAATTAATGCAAGATGAACTAGTCATACTGTATGATGAATATCATGCAGGTTGTTCAGTTGAAATTAAGATCCCAGTTGCCAATCACAATTTAAGTAATATTTTAAAATTCAAAATTTGTACTCATAGTACTGTACGATAGGTATCATATTGTACGATATAATTAAATCTTGCCTAAATTAATTCTATGATTAGGGAATAATTTTAGATTAATTGATCCAATCAGATCATACATGATAATTTAAGAAATTATAATGTATGACCAAATTCCTGTATGGGATGATAATTTTATCATCACTAATCGTAGGTGACAATAATCCAAGTCATTTGAACTAATCATACTAGATGATTATTCAAATCATCCTAGATGAGCAGCTCAATTCTTTAAACTGATCGTATAACATCTAGCTCTTTGTACAGTACTGATAGGAGTGCTTTGAACTAATTGTACTATATGATTAAAGTCGCCATATTTAAATTTAGGGCTTTTTGTTAGGCCTTAATCTCTCTTAAGTGACTTGTTTCAAGGTCTTTGGCTGCTAAGTGTTCATGAGAGGGAGCTTTGAGAAGAAGTTCTAGAAGAAATTATGGAAGAAGAGGAGTGCTTGTGTGTGTGTGAGAAGTAGTGTGAGTGGATCACACGGTTGCTCCAAGCAAGTGTCTTGCCTTATTCCTCCAAGTATTTGTCTAAGTGTCTTGGGTCGCTCTGGGAAGAAATTTGTTAGCCCAAGGTCGTGGTTCTCTTCCATCACCAAGAGGGTGAGAAAGGAGTTTAAGGTTCTCTGCCTTCTCCAGTATGGAGAAAAGATTGAAGGTCTGCTATTGTCACCATGAGGGTGACAAAGCTTCCGACTCTCCGACGCATCTGGTTTGGTGGAAGTGATTTGTGTAAGGGCTTCTTTGCCTATTATGGGGGCAAAAGGAGAGTCACTATAGTTATAGTGCAATAATCAGAGAGGAGGACTCTGAGGAGTGGACGTAGGTCATTATTTGACCGAATAACTATAAATCTCAGATGTGTTTGTTCTGATTTTTATTCATATTTTTTTTACATTTTAATTATGTTATAATTGCTTGGTGAAAATCATACTCAATGCTTTTTTCTACTGATTAGAATATCATCATCATTGCTTAGATGTTTTGGTAAATTCATTCGCTTCCACAGTAAGTGAAAATTGTTACTTATTTTTTAAATATTAAAAAATCCAAAAATATTATCTTTGTTTTTAAATTAAGCAATTAGTTTTTAAATTCACCAATTCACCCCCCTCTCGGTGCGCCTAGCGACAAGTTCACTTAGGCTTAACATCCTTATAAAAATTTTTAATTGGTATAAAAGCGGTCCTCAAAAATAGAGTTTTAGAAAATCTAGAGGAAAATGCTACATGGCACATTTCAGAAATAGGAACATCATAGAGGGATACTCTATTACTTGTCTACCTTTATTTGACAATGTACCATTTGATTTTTGGAAAATATGCATGTTACTTTCTTGTAATCTATTAAATTTTTCTTGTGGTTTTTCGTACAAGAGGGTTATTCTGCACCATCTCATTTTATTAATGGCATTAAAAATTGAGTTGCTGTTTAATGAATAGAATAATGAGGATATAGACTTAGCTTAATTAAATGCAAAGTGTTTAAACTATTTTTTTATACTCTTAAGTCAGAATATTATATGAGAGTCTCTATATGTGCCATTGGCAAGGTAATCTGGGAAAAATTGTGCATCACTTATGAGGGAACCAGTGAAGTTAAACAATTTAGGTTGAACATTCTATTGTATGATTATGAACTCTATCTTATGAAACCTAGTGAAATTATTTCAAACATGTACACTAGGTTTACACATATCGTAACATCTTTACATGCTTTAGGAAGAGAACTTTTAAACTCAGAGAAAGTAAACAAAATTCTTAGATGTTTGATTTGTAACTATGATGCTAAGGTTTCTACCATTCGTGAATTAAATGATCTTAATGTTTATTCTATAGATAACTTTTTGGGCTCGCTCATTGCCTATGACCAAGGTGTGAGTCAAAGATTGCAGGATGTAGGAGACAAAAAGAAGAACAAAGTGGTAGCACTACAAGCAAATGAGTCAGAAAGTGACAGCTTTGTGGCTGAAGGAGAGGATGATGTAGCACTGATGAAAAGATGATGTAGCACAGATTATATGGTAATTTAAAAGCTTCTTAAGAAGAAAATAAAAGTATTAGTAATGAAATAAAGGTAAATCAAATAAGAATTCTAAGGCTTCTTTTGATATTATTTATTTTGAATGCAAGAAGCCGAGGTACTTGAGGACGGATTGCCCCAAACTAAAAGCTCACCTGATTAAGGAGAAGGGTAAAGAAAGGATAAAGTTTAAAAAGTGCAAGCAATGTACTCAAAAAGCATTTTGAGCAGACTTCACTTCAGATTCATTATAAACAAAAGTAGAAGAGGAGGTAACCAATCTGTGCCTTATGGCAGATAATAATCTTGATCATTCTTATCAAGAAGAGGTATGTGAGCTTTCTTATAATGAGTTATTTGAAGTTTCAGAAAAAACTCATAGTGCATATAAGAAGCTCAAGAAAATGTATTGTAGTTTGAACTCTAATTTCTTAAATTTATAAAAAGAACTTGAGTGCCTTAGAATAGATCATTCTGCATTATATAAGGATCATATGTCTTTACTTGATGAAAATGATGCAATAAACAAGAAGCATGTTGATCTAACTAATGCACATGAATCCTTGATGTCAAAGTATATTGAATTGCAATGATTATTTAAGGAACTAGAAGCACTTGCATGTTAATTAGATAGTAGTGAGCATGCATTGAAACTAGAAGTGGCAAGCTTAGAAAGTGCTAATGAGTTCCTAAGAGCAAAAGTAATGCACTTCAGAATAATAAACTATCACTTGCATTAACACAGTGGCATAACTCATCATCGTGGTATGTATCATATACCCCTATGAAGAAGCACGATAACCTACATAGATTAGTAAATCCTTTTCTTGGTGTTAGATGTCATTCTTATGGCATGCTAGGACACATAACCTACAGTTTCACTATCCATCGTAGGACATATCTAGTGTCGAGGACAAAACTACTTGCATCATATCATAACACGCAAACATCTCATTCATCAATGCATAAGGTGAATCCCAAACTTACTTGGGTTCCCAAATCTAATGTTTAATGACTTTGTAGGGAAGCTCTGAAAAAATTCCTAGTAAGAGCATGTGGTATCTGGACAGTGGATGCTCGTGGCACATGATTGGTAATTTGAAGCAGTTCATCACACTGAAGGCCAAGTCAAGAGGCAAGGTCACACTAGGGGAAAACGCCATTAGGAGAGTGGTTGGCTCAGATGTAATTGGTAATTCCAAAAATTTTATCATTGAAAATATTTTATTAGTTGATAGCCTAAAGCATAACCTACTGAGTATTAGTCAATTGTGTGATAAGGGCTTTGATATATGATTTTTATCTGCAAAATACACGATTAGCTTAAATGATAAATTTATTTTGGAATGAAAAGGGAAAATAACATTTATATGCTTTATTTGAACTATATTGAATATTCCAATTCCCTATGCTTGAAAATTATAATTGATGAATCTTGGCTATGGTATAGGAGACTATGTCATGCAAGCATGAAGACCCTTAGGAATATTACCCATAAAAATCTAATTAGAAGCATACCTAAGTTAGGCTTCACTAAGGATTACCTTTGTGATGCCTGTCAATTAGGAAAATAAGTTAGATCTTCTTTTCATTAAATTAAAGACATCAACACCTTTAGGCCACTAAAATTCTCCATATGGACCTCTTTGGACTAGTTAATACAGCTAGCCTAGGAAGGAAATTTTATGGATTTGTAATAGTAGATAACTGTTCATGATTCACTTGGGTTAGATTCCTAGCATAGAAAAGTTAATCATTTGAAGAGTTTAGAACCTCCTCCACCTGGATACAAAGAAAATTAGGATGTGAAATATTAACCATTCATAATAATCGTGGCGGAGAGTTTAAAAATGAGATATTTGAATCTTTTCGTTATGAAATAGGGATAGAACATAACTTTTTTGCCCCCTAGTGGAGGGAATAGCTGAGAGGAAAAATTGAACTTTGGTAGAAGCTGCAAGGGCCATGTTAGCTAAATATTCTCTCCTTAGATATTTTTGGACAGAAGTAGTAAATACTGCTTATTTTGTTTTGAATAGGGTGAATATTAGATCAAAGTTAAATAAGACATCCTATGAGCTCCTTAAGGGTAGGGCACCCAATATTTTTCACTTACACATCTTTGG
Organism: Dendrobium chrysotoxum; assembly: GCA_019925795.1. Lineage (NCBI taxonomy): Eukaryota > Viridiplantae > Streptophyta > Magnoliopsida > Asparagales > Orchidaceae > Dendrobium > Dendrobium chrysotoxum. Next base: position 35,843,258 of record CM034302.1, on the reverse strand, counting down.
ATTTAGACGTTTTATCCTGATCAATGGTAAATCACCCTTAATAAAATTTAATCTTAAGTCTGATGAAGGAGTCTTATTAGGTTATTCATCTGTAGGTAAGGCCTATAGAATCTTCAATAAGAGGACCTTAGCAGTAGAAGAGTGTACCCATATTATGTTTAATGAATTAGATAGGACCTCTGAATCTAAACTAGAAGAAGAAAAAGTAGAGGTAATTCAAGGGGTAGAAGCCATTGACCTAGGAGATAGAGTAGAACCTCAGGTACCCTTGCCTAGAGAATCGAGATACTCATCTAGTCATCCTAAAGAACTGATCTTAGTAGATCCATCTGAAGGTGTTAGAACTAGGCATGGACTTATGAAGGAGGTTAGTCATTTTGCATTTATCTCCATGATAAAACCCACCAATATAGATTAAGCCTTAGTTGATGAATTCTAGATCCTAACAATGTAAAAAGAGTTGAATCAGTTTATTAGGAATGATGTTTGGGAGTTAGTGAGTAGACCTAAATACTAAAGTGTTATAGGAACCAAATGAGTTTTTAAGAACAAAATAAATGACTCTGTCATAGTAGTGAGAAATAAGGCTAGATTAGTAGCTATGGGGTACAATCATATTAAAGTGATTAACTTTGAAGAGACTTTTGCCGTAGTAGTTAGACTAGAAGCTGTTAGAGTGCTCTTAGCCTTTTCTTGCTTTAAGGGATTTAAGCTATATCAAATGGATGTTCAAAATGCTTCCCTAATTGGGGTAATTAAAGAGGATGTATATGTTGAGTAAACACCAGGCTTTGAGAACTTCAAATTTCCTAATCATGTATTGAAACTAAAGAAGGCTTCATATGGGTTGAAGCAAGCACCTAGAGTCTGGTATAAAAGGCTGAGCACATTCATTCTAGATAAAGCTTTTGTTAAGAGTAGTGTAGACTCCATCCTATTCCTAAAGAAAGGAGGAGACCAACTCATAGTTCAAATCTATATTGATGATATACTGTTTGGATCTATAAATAAAAATTTTTGTGATAAATTCTCAAAAATTATTAGTGAGGAGTTTAAGATGAGTATGATGGGAGAGATAAACTATTTTCTTGGATTTAGTGTAAAGCAGAAGGACAATGGAACATTCCTTAGTCAATCAAAATACATCAAGGATATCCTTAAGAAATATGAAATGGATAATGCTAAGGCAATAAACACTCCGATGAGCTCTACTTTTCAGTTAGATAAGGTCCCAAATGGAGAATTATTTGATTAGAAAATGTATAGAGGGATAATTTGATCACTCCTTTACTTGATTGCCAGTAGATCTGATATTTTGTTTAGTGTTTGTCTCTGAGCTAGATTTCAGGTTAATCCCAAAGAATCCCATGTGAGTGTTGTTAAAAGAATTCTTAGATATCTTTTCAGAATCCATAAATTAAGAATCTGGTATCCTAGACATAATACTTCTTTTGAGATCATATAATATTTTGATTCAGACTTTACAGGTTGTAGGGTTGATCGGAAAAGCACCTTTGGAACATGCTAATTCAATAGTCTTTAGTCTCCTGGTCCATTATAAAATAAAATTTTGTAGCCTTGTTTACTACTGAAGTAGCATATATAGCTATAGAGAGTTGTGTTGCACAAGTCCTATAGCACAAACAATAAATCTTAAATCTTGGACTACTTGTAGGCACCATTCAAATCATGTGTGATAACACTTGTGCCAGTTACATATCAATGAATCCAATCCAACATTCAAGGACTAAACACATAGACATTAGGCACCATTTGATTAGAGATCATGTGATAAAAAGGGATATAGAGCTACATCATGTAGCTACTAAAAATTAATTTGCAAATATATTTACAAAACCCCTAGCTTTTGAAACCTTTAGCACCTTAAGGACTAGACTAGGTGTAATAGATATTCATGCTTGAATCAGGATGTTTTGAAATTGGAAAGATAAATTTTTTTTGTTTTTGTATGTCTTTCTTTTGAATTTATTTTATGATGGTTCGTATTGATACTTTTGTTTTTGTGAAGGAAAATTGAAAAAATTGAAAAAATAAATATTATTGTGTGTTTTTCTTCTAAATTGTTTTATGATTTCTTGTATTATTAGTTTTGTTTTTATGATTTATTTTATATTTTTTTATGAAGCTTTCTTGATCATCACACACCACTTTTTGAATTTTGCTCACATAGTATTATATGATATTCACAAAAAAACATAAAATCACTGATCACAGCACATCCAATGGCTAATATTGATCAATCATTAGTGATCGTACTATATGAATTCCTACTTCATACTGTACGATACACGTGGTAAGGGATGTTGGATGAATTGAATTAGTCCGGTATGTTATTTAATATCGTGTCGTACTATATGAACACATGTAAGTATTGGATGATAAGACCAGTCAATGATCGTTTAGGCTAATGCTTCGGGATAAACGCCTTCTCTCTAATCATTCAGTATGAATCTGATTGTACTGTTTGATAAGACCACCTTTTTGACTGATCGGACTTGGCAAAATTGAATGCACTTGATCATACTATACGATGTCTCTATCATACTGTATGATAGGGTCATTCTATTTAAAGAGAGAAAATTTAAAGCTTTTCTTCACTCATTCCATTTCACTCTACTTACCTCCTCCCTAAAGATCTTTTCCTTTGAAATGGTAGGAGGAAAGCGTTCACAAGCTTTAGTCAGAATTTCTTCTCGATGACTTGTGGATCCTCGATTTGCCAAAGTTGCTAACGAATAGGCTTACAATTGATACAAAACTGTCGGGATCATGCTTTCCAAGATTATAAACTAGGAAGTTTTAAACTTCCATGTACTCTCTCTTCACTCACACCACTCTTCTTTTCATTTTCACACCTGACTACCCATTTAATTCTGAACTTATTTTCAATCTTTTTGCTAGTCTCCAAATTAATAGTGATGGTACTACCCTCCAATCTTGCATCAATAGGAGGCATGTCAAAATCACCTACCAAAATTTTCTTGAATTCCTCCAACTTTCTACAATTGGTAAAAAAGTTCACCTTGTAGCTTCAAATACTGACAATGATTTTACCCTTGCAAATACTACATGTAGGAAATCAAATATTAAATACCATATCCCCCATGTCTTTACCTTAGTTCAAGATGCTAGAATCTGCCATCATATCCTTTGCAACTCTATAATTACAAAAGCTGGGGATCAAATTCACATCACACCTCTTTTATCCATGACTACCTACTTCATAATGGCTAAGATAGATTTCAATGCAATTGATCTAATCATTCAATATCTTAAGAATCTTACCTAAATTCAAGATCCTAGACATAAAAAAAGCCAAATATTGCCTTAGGTCACATAATTACTTTCGTCCTTGAATCCAAATATAACTTCCAATTCCCTGCAGCACGATCACCTTCCAATTTTTTTATTCCAGTAGCTCCTTCCACGTTCCTCACAGCACTCACCACCATAATGTTCACTATGTAGACAATGAGCCATGGGTAGTAGAGGGAGGTATAGCACTAACACTAGTTCCAGCACCAGCACCTGTCCACCAGCAGTCTTAGTAAGATATGCTGGTCCAGAGGTTTGACTAGTGGGAGGCTAGTTTTGACACCTACGTAGCAGAGTAGCAACAACAATATGATAATAATAGGGCTAACTTTGATAACTATGTAGCACAATAGTAGCAACATCATGATAATGAATGGCCTGGCTTAGAGAGTAGTTTGCCTCCATTCACTGATTCTTCCAACCACAATCACCACCACCTCCACCTGATCAGGACTCTTCATACTTTTAGTTTACTCTGTGTTTTTAGTCCTTATGTTTGTATTATTTTTATTTCTTAACTATATGAAATTTTTTCTTTACTATTGCGTCTTTTATTTTTGTTGTTTCTTTCTTTCTGTGATATCAAAAGGGGGAGTAGTTTGTTGTTGGTAAATTTTGTTGTTGGTAGATTATACTCTGTGATGGAATAATTAATATATTGTTTCTTTTTTTTTCATTTCCTATTGCTCGTGTGTTCTTTCTTTATGCATTTAAAACACTCCCTATTTTTTAAATATTCACCTAATAAGGGGGAGTTTCGAAATAAGTAAAAATATATTTGAGATAATTTCCAACAATATTTATCATTATAAAAAAGGGAGATTATTGCAAATTCGAACCCAAGTCTTTTGATTTTGATGATAACAAATGTTATTGGATTCCTTATTATGATATCTCCTGTTAACTTTTATTATTGCATATCAGCTTTTTCCTATGCACTAACATTTCAGGTTCACCATACACTTGCAAGTTTGATCAGCTCAAGATTGGATAGACTATGGTTAAGTATGTCATGAAATGTCTGTATTTTCAATTCTTATATATTTTTACTTTTCTTGAGTCAAATCATGTATCTGGTGGATACTAAATTTGGCAACCATGCACACACACACTCAAGGGAGTGAATTAATGATAATATTAGAAGTTAAAATTTCCAAAATAATCGTATTGTATGATCCATATCGTACTATACGATAAGCTAATAAGAAAATTATTAAATGGCTAATTATGATAATTAATGCAAGATGAACTAATCATACTATACGATGAAAATCATACAAGATGATCAGTTGAAATTAAGATCAGCCACTAGTCATAATTTAAGTAATATTTTAAAATTTAAATTTTATTCTTATCCTACTATACAATAGGTATCATATTATATGATGTTATTAAATCTTACCTAAATTAATCCTGTGATTAGGGAACTATTGTAGATTAATTGGTCCAATCAAATCGTACCTGATGATTTGACCAATCATACTGTACAACTCTAATCCTATATGGGATGATAATTTAATCATCGCCAATCCTATGGGATGATAATCTAAGTCATTTGAACTAATTGTACTGGATGATAATCTAAATTGTACTAGACGATCAGCTCAATTCTTTGAACTGATCATACATCATCTAGCTCTTCATACAGTACTAAGAGGAGTACTTTGAACTAATTGTACTTGATGATCCATGATCGTACTGTATAATTAGAGTTGACATATTTTAATTTAGGGATTTTTGTGAGGCCTTGTATTTAATCTCTCCTAAATGACTTGTTTTAAGGTCTTTTGCTACAAAGTGTTCTTTAGAGGGAGCTTTGAGAAGAAGATCTTGGAGAGCTTTGGGAAGAAGAGGGAGTGCTTATATGTGAGGGAGAAGTAGTGTGAGGTGATCACACGGTTGCTCCAAGCAAGTGTCTTGCCTTATTCCTCCAAGTGTCTGCCTAGGTGTCTTGGGTGGCTTTGGGAATAAATTCTTTAGCCCAAGGATGTGGTTCTCTGCCATCACCAGGAGGGTGAGAAAGGAGTTGAAGGTTCTCTACCTTCTCAAGGAGGGAGAAAAAGATTGAATGTCCATTACCGTCACGAGGAGGGTGAGAAAGCTTTCGACTCTCTGCCACACTAGGTTTGGTGGAAGTGATTTGTGTAAGGTCTTTTTCACCTTGCTCTGGCGGCAAAAGGAGAGACACTATTATGATAGTGTATTACTCAGAGAAGAAGACTCCGGGGAGTGGGCATAGGTCATTATTTGACTGAACCACTATAAATCTCTGGTGTGTTTATTCTGATTTTTATAATTTCTTGGTGAAAATCATACTCAATGCTTCATTCTACTGATTAGAATATTATCATCATTATTTAGATGTTTTGGTAAATTCGTTCACTTTTGCACTAAGTGAAAATTGTTACTTGTTTTTCAAATATTGAAAAATAAAAAAAATATTATCTTTGTTTTTAAATTAAAAAATTAGTTTTTAAATTCACCAACTCACCCCCCTCTTGGTGTGCCTAGGAACAAGTTCACTTAGGCTTAACATCCTTATCTAACTTTCAAGGCATCAATTCTTAACTCTTTTAACTCAGTTAACTGTAATAATCTTTTCCCCTTGGTATCCTTATTATTGTAGTTTAATTCTTTTATGACCTAATAAGCCTTGTATTCCAACTCTAATGGTAAGTGACAAGCTTTACCATAGATTAATCTATAGGGAGACATTCCAATTGGGGTATTAAATACTATCATATATGCCCAATGTGCATCATCCATCCTCAAAGACCAATCCTTTCTATTTGGACTTATAGTCTTTTCTAATATTCTTTCTATATTCCTATTACTAAATTCAGCTTATCCACTAGTTTGGGGATGATAAGAAGTTGCTACCCTATGCCAAATTCCATATTTCTAGATTATATTTTCTACTCTCTTATTACAAATGTAACTCTCCCCATCACTAACAATAACTCTAGGTATTCTAAATATGGCGAAGATATTTTTCTTTAAAAATTTGATCCAAACCTTAGCATCCATTTTGTGTGTTACAACTCCTTCAATTCACTTGAAGACATAATCAACTGCTATCAACATATATTAATTTCTAAAAGATTGCACAAAGGGTCCATAAAACATAATTCCCGAATATCAAAGATTTTAATTTCCAACATATATTTCAAGGTAATTTTATTTCTCTTTGAAATATTGCCTACCCACTGGCACTTATCACATTTTTTTAACATAATCATTTAATCCTTAACTAAGATAAGCAATTAAATTCTTATTGAATGATCTTGAAATAGTACTGAATCCTCCAAAATACCCTCCATATTCTGAATTATGACACTAACTAATGATATTTGCAATCTTCTCTTCCAGAACTTACACCCTAATGATTGCATCTTTAAACTTTCTAAAATGATATAGCACATCCTAAAAATAAAATCTAGTATATGAATTAATTTACACCTTTGGGTGTCAAATGGAATCATACCACTCATAATACAATTCACTATGTCAGCATACCTAGGCACACAGCTTGAGTTCAATGCAAATAATTTTTCATATGGAAAAAACTCATTAATGTCAAACTTTTCATACAAACTTATCCTTCTTCCTAACCACCACCTCTAACTCCTTACCACTCTTGAAATGAACAGCTTTGGGATTGACCTTAATATTTCTAGTAGGATTCCTTAGAGTCTACTATTTAGGGAATTAGCCAACTGGCCTAATTTATTTTAATATTCCTAATCACAGTAGCTTAGCTCTGAAGTTGGGTCCCCATCTGCAACGCTAAGTATTTGAAGTAAGGCTTCTTATCCATAAATTGGTTATTTAATTTAAATTTTAGAGGATAATTTTCCCTAGGGTTTCCAAAGTTTTGTGGAGGTTGGTTCTAGGTCCCTACATAGTTAGGTTAACTATTATTTTAATTATCACCCCAATTTTGATTATTTTTCTAATAAAAATTAGGGTGATTCCTCTAATAAGGGTTATATGTGTTAGAATAGGAATTATTCTACTTTGTATTATTAATAGCATTTAAAGCTTCTACTCTTGAGGAATTAGGGTCATTGGGTGGTCTAAAAGGAATCTCACCTCTAAGCATTGGTGCTCCTTAAATGGTACTAACTCAAAGATTATCTAATTTCTTGGATATGTTGGCTACTTGGGCAATTATAATGGATAAAGCATACGACTCATAAACATTGGCTATATTCCTAGGATTGTCTCTCTCTGAAGGCCATTAGAAGTTAATAGTGGCCATCTCTTTAATTAAAGCATAGGCTTCATTGTAGGGCTTGAATATTAATGAAGCTCTTATACTAGTATCTATGATAAATTAAAGGGTTGTACAAATCCGTTATAAAAGGTCTTGATAATCATCCAATCTAACAATACACTCTCCGGGCACTACTTAAGTAACTCCTTAAACCTTTCCTAAGATTTGTAAATGGATTCTCCATCTAATTAGGTGAAAAGGGTGTTGCTCTTTCTATTCTTAGGAAGTATTTCGCTAGAAACTTTTGATCCAAATTGCTCTAGGTAGCAATGGAGCATGGGGGTAAGGAATTCAACTTACTTTATTTATAAGGAAAATGGAACACTCTAAGTCTAGTGGCATCATTAGAGACTCTATTATACTTAAATATTGCACAAATTTCTAAGAGACTAGCAATATGAAAATTTGGATTCTCTACAAAAGTTCTCCCAAACTTTGAGCTTTGTATCATTTGGATTATTTTAGGTATAAACTCAAAGTTATTGTGTTAAATGTTTGTCCTATTAATGCTCTAATATATGTCATTGATTATTGGGTTTGCATAGTCTCTTAGTAGTCTAGGTTGGTCATTCTCATAAAATGTGTTAGCCATTAGTAAATACTTTTGTAACTTTTAAAATTTTAAAAATGTTTAATGGTTTTTTTTATATTTTTGGGTCAGACAACATTTCTTCTAATTGGGTACTAATTTGCATGCAACAATAAACACCATATAAAACTAAAAATCATAACACAATTTAACAAATGATAAAGCAACATTACACTAGTGAAGGAAATAACCATACAAACTCAAAATAGCTTGAATAATAATGAAGATATGGGTAAATCAGTAATCCTTCAAATAATCCAAAGTAAATAACAAGATGATACACCATTATCCCCAACAAAAATGCTAAAAAACTTTATGTCTTCATAACCCTAGCACTCTATGTTAATTAAGGATCTTCATAAGAAACTAAAGTGCACATGTTATGTAAAGTAATGCAATATTGAGTTGAGTATCATTCCTATGAGGATAGTTATAATGTCAAAATAACTTTATTACTATTATGATTTTCTAAATTTATCCTACAATGAAAATTAAATTGTGGTGCTAATGAAAGTTATCAGGTAAATCTATCTAGAGGAAATGCTATATTTAAGAACTTATGTTTAGTTAAGAAGTCATGCTCACATAGATTGTTCTCCTATTTTGTGTTGCTATGGATCGAGCATAAGATACTCCTTTTGTCTTTTGACCTCATTGGATTTTTTTAACAAAGATGCACTTCACTATGGTTTTCATATCTCCTTAAGGATCGTAGATTTCTCTCCACCATTTGTCTATGCATGGGAGAAATCTATTCCAATTACCATAATTGAGTCCACTATACCTACATCAAGAATATAGATCACGCTAAATTTTATAGTTGTTCAAGGCCTATAAACAATCTAAATGAAGCATGGAAGAATTAGAAATAACATTACATAAATATAAAATTTGAGATTATATCTATACATGTATGATTCTCAACTAAACATAAGTCAAAAAATTTATATTGGATAGACATTTTAATTAAGAAAAGTAAATAAATCTTTATTTTAATTAAAATAAAAGTACAAGAGAAAATAAAGGGTAGATAAAATAGGGTATATATTGCAAAAATTGATTACAAACCCTCTTTATAATTTGCTCCACTTCCGTTATTTTAGACACACACACACACACACTCTTCCCTGAACTAGAATTTGCCTAAGATTCCATACAAAAGTAAAATTTGATAGCACACCTAAGAAATTGGACCATATTAATTATATTTTTGACCCCTAACTATCATTAGCACCATGGTCCTATTAGTGGTAGCACTGTGACACTTCCTTTTTGAACTAACGCAGTGGCACTAATGTTCTTTGCCACCATGATGCTTTAATTGAATTGATGTGTCAATCCCTTAATTAATTTCTTTGCTGAGGTGCTCAGATGATTTGGTACTTGGACCCCCAGGTGAGTGCTATAGTGTTGATGAAGATCTGGTGCTATGCTGTGCTCTTTATCTTAAGTTGAATTTAGGCTTAAATGCTAAATCGCTGCAATGGTTTTGTGTTGAGGTGCTGGGCAGTTTTCATTAAGATTTTAGCTCTTTAAGTAAATTCTTCTACCAAAATCATCAATAAAGAAAAAAAGGATAGTATGAAGTATAACAATATTTTATCTAATAAGAGATTTCTAAAAAAATGCTAAAGTTTCATAATGAAAAATATAAAGGTAATAAAGTTAATAAAATTTCTACTGACATTATTTATTATGAATGTAAAAATCTAGGTTACATAAAATCGGATTGTCCATATCTGAGGAATCAACAAACTAAAGAGAAATCATTAGAAAAGGAGGAAATAAATAAGAATAAAAAAAGATCTCAAAAAACATTCTAAGCCAACTTTGACTTGGAGTCTTCAGAAAATGAAGCTATAGAAGAAGTTATAAACCTATGCTTAATGGTGAAGGACAACACATATTATTCTGAAGATGATCATGTATGTGAATTTTCTTTTAATGAATTACTTTAGTTTTTGAATAGTTTTATGTTAGTTATAAAAAATCAAATAGAAAATTTCTTCCTTGAAAAATGAGTATAATACAATATTAGATGAGCACTCAAATTTAGTTAATAAAATTTTTGGCTTGAGAAGTTAATGCATTGCATTACTAGATGAGCATTCTAGTTTAGCTAAGGAGTTTAAATTTCCAAAAAATGATTTGAAGGAAAAAAATAAGCAAGCATATTGAATTAGATGTTGCATACTAGATATTAAAAGAAGAAGTTTGTATTTGCGAGATAGTGAGCATTAAGAACATGTGAAACTTGGAATAGTTAAAAGTCTAAAAGAATATTTAATGAAATATATCTTAGAACTCAGAACTATTACATCTTGGTTTGCACTTTATAATAGAAAATCCATTCGGTCACTATATACATCTTCCTCTCACTAGGGAAAGATTCATTCATCACATGGACTAGCTCATTCATTTTTATGAATTATATGCCCATAGAGAGCCCACCTTAGTATAAAGTATGTCTAGAGGCCTAAGGCATCATAAGCACAAACATTACCTCAAACTCCTGGGACCAACTTTTTTTTTTTTGGGTTCTAAAATTTCAAGTTTTATCATGTTTTATAATTATGCCTTCATAAGCGGTCTAGCAAAGGCATGTGGATGCTCAATATAAATGAATAGAAACAATAACAAATTCATCACGTTGGAGTCCAATAGTAAATGAAGAGTGACCCTTGGTGATAATACAACATGAAATGTCATTGGTATAGGCACAACACGTAAATAAAATGGTTTTATAATTGAAAAAGTATTATGGAAAAATTAAAAAACATAGATTTCGTGTGTGGACTCCTATTTTTTTTAATTAAATAGTACATTGAATAACATACCTTCTTGGGAGCAAACATGATATTCTATAATGAATTCAATGACAAAAATAGGATTTTAGAAAATATTATTTCTATGGTCAAACATAATCCAGAGAATAACATATCATCTTGAGGGATGAATATGATATTCTATAAAAGGTGTTTAAAATGGGAGACAGATTATGAAATTGTGCCATTCTTGTAATCAAATGCAACCAAGAGAGTAATATATTATTTTGAGATACAAACATAATATTCTATAAAGGATTTGAAAATATGACTGGATTTTGAAAAAAATGCACCATTTCTATGATCAAATTCAATAAGAAAAATATTGTATTATATAAAGAGATAACAATAACAATCTACAAAGGTATTTAAAGACAAAAATAAGTTCTAAAAAGCTGATCTTCGCTTCCAATGATTTTTCTCCAACATTATGAGAAAAAGTGGGTTTTATTTTGATCTAGAGTTACCAATTCCTCATAAGGTCAATCCCTTATTGTTAATTACAACTTAAGAAAGAGATTTTTAAGAAAACTATTGATTAAAATGGTGACTCATATTCTTTGATTATAAAGTTTAAGAAAAGGATAAGAGTAGGAATTTCAAAAGGGACAACTCAATGTTGAGCAATTCTTCCGTAGTCAAAGGAGAAAAAGTAGGTGATATTGAATTATAGTAAACTTAAAAGTAACCCCACTTTATCATATGATGGGCTATATAATTTAAGATGTAAATTTAGTGTTTAAGTTAATTTTTTTTAGAATTGTGGGAATACTTTTTTTGGAGGATGAGTATCTCATGATTTTGGGTCTACCTTGATACCTTAATCTTAAGTGAATCACTATAGAGTAGGGAATTAAAACTAATCTAACAATATAAAAAATAAGGAAATGGGCATTATATCTTTGAATCTTAGAAAGAGTTTATGATGGCTCGACTCTTCTGGGCTTACATTCCTACCTAGAATAGGAATACCAAATAGACTTCTCATCATTACTTTAAAACCATGACCCTAATCTCATACATTATAAGATAGGTGAGATTTTAATAATTCTTAAGACTGTTGGGATGTTGGGCTAACATCTAATAAATTCTAAATGGCCCCCAACCATGAATAGTGGATTATATTTCTTGAGATAAAAATGTACTTAAAATTTTATTACTTTAATTAGTTCCTAATGCAATGTATGTTGATTAACTCTATACAACAATCATAATATGAAGTTTAAAAAGGCTTAGAAAATAGGTCTTATCCTAAAAGAGTAGAACTCCCCTAAGATAGAACTTTACCCAAATAGGTAAACGGATCAGCTTCTACTTTAGGTGAGGTGGCTCCTAAAGAAGGGAAAGAAGAATTTAATATACAACATGGGACCCAAGGAAAATCCCAGCTTACCATATAAACTGCTTATCTTGCTATATTGCTAAATTATTATTTAGTGATGAGTAAAAGAATTTTTATTCATAGGAGCCTAAACATAAATCTAGACAACATCGCGTACACAAAGATGCCTAAAAAATGTAGGAATTCTAGTGCGCACAAAAGGTAAACACACCACAAAATCAATGATTAAAGAAAATGTAATGTTTAGTGTGGTTAGTGCTACTTAATAAAAACCAAGGGGTACATGAAAATAAAGGTTGCCAAGCTCCACTACTAATAGCTTGAATTTTTATTCTTATAAATGATGCAAGTATTTTTTACAAAGGAAATTAGTTTGCTTATCTATCTTTAAGTCTCCATTTTGCTGATGATTCTCCTAAAAGGCTTCTAAAAGAAAGAAATCTCCTAGAGAGGAAGAGATTTCTTTACTTTTGGTTCCTTAATCCTTAGTTAAACAAATCTATTTTAATGACATTTACAACTCTTATATCAAATTATATTTCAAAATATTAAGACTCTACATACTTTTTGGATGGTTAGGGTGAAAATAAGTATATAAATAATAATATATCATAAAAATAATGCAATAAACTTTGCTCACATTTGAGCCATAAATATGTAAACCACGCTTTTAATAATTAGGGTGCTAAGTCAGTATATGCACTTGCACATAACATCATGTTAACATTATAATTTAACACTTTAGTCGCTTTCATAGCATTGCATATGCATAGCTACATGCATCAACTTAGATTAGCAATAATTTATCCAGAATTTTCCTAACTTAGGGTAATTTTGATGACCATCCCATTTCACACAATCATAATAGAAGTAGGAAATCTTCCAGCTACCATAATTAGCATTACACTCGTCTACCATAATGAAAATATTGTTCGTGGCATAAAAGAAATAAATATGAACCATGATCCATCCAAATATTGATCCTTATCTGATGCTAGAGTTGATTGTCCTAATAAGCCATTTATAGTGTATGTTAAATTGTAAGGCTCCGTGATCCTATTAGACTTCTTGGTTTTTAATTTCTAAATGTTTGATTTTTGGTCGGAGGTCTATGGGAGATTTTTATTTAAATTCAAGTTTTGATAAGTTAAATAATTTATTAAAACTTCATTTAAATTTTAATGTTATATTAAAGTTTAATTTCATAAGAATATATATACTCATGGGTTCAAAGTATAATGAACCCATGAAACTAAAAATTCCTAAACACCTAATGAGATGTAAATGCTCTAATTAAAGAAGAAAAACAAATAAATAGGCATCGCTGACCTCACTTTAGCTGAGGTCACTTCATCCACATCTACCCATGATCACCATGATCTATAGTCAACTTGATTTATAACTCTTTGATTCATAATCAATCGGCTTACAATCATTCCACCTACATACATTTAATCATCTTCAAGCAATCAATAAATCTACACAAAATCCAACTTCAATCATCTCTAGATGTCCAATCATATTTATCAAACATCACTTCTATAGTCAACATTCACTAAACTACAATCACCTAGACAAATACAACCCGACACTACAATTAGGTAGCTCGGTGCACTGACTCCTTAATCTCAATCATGACCCAAATCACTTCACTAGGAGTCTCTTAGAGTATATAACCCATCATTGGATGCTTAAGCCATTAAATTACCTAGTTAGCCCTAACCAAACTCCAAATAATTTTTGAACTTCATCAAATTCCTCTGAAGATCACTCCTAGTAAATTGGGTATGATTGGTCACTCTAACCCAGTCAATAATTGACTTGGTCAATTAAATCTAGATTTGGTCAAGCCAAACCAATTTTGGTTAGCTCAATGCATGTAATTCAAATTAAAATTTCTAATCCCTCAATATCACTCCATTGCATGTTTCGAATACATCAATCACTTTATGAGCTAATCTTAGGAAGATTTTCCTTGGATAACCCACCAATGGTGGTCAAACCAGGTCAATATAAGTCAACCTACTCTATATACCCTAATCAAACCTCCAAACCCCTCAAGACTCTTTCATTGCATGCTATAAATACATTCAATACTTTTATGAGTCAACCCACCATGAGTTTGACATGTTTAAGCCATCATGGGTGGTCAAACTAAAGCTTATTTCCAATACTTCACTCAAACATCTACACCACTCTCTAAAACCCCTAGACATTGGCACTAAAAGCAAACTAACTCCTCCTGAAGTCCACCTCAGCAAGGCTTGACCAGTTTACTGGTTAAATAGCCAACAACTACCTAAAATAAGGCTTGAATGGTTAACATTTTTTACAAAAGCATTTCCCTCAATGCTAGCTCAATTAGCTCATTTAAATACATTCCAAAAATTCCTAGACTTCAGCCTAACCTAGGCTAGTCCCTAGTTCAGCCCAAATGACCCTTGTGGTCCCCTCCCATGTAATAATGACTTAGGGTCATTTTCCTTCTATCCATCTCATTCTACGGCTACCTAATGGTATGTGCCAACTGTCTATCAACCAGGCAAGCTCCCTAATGCATCCCAAGCATCAAAGATCCCTCCTCTAATTGGAATAGCATAAAATACTTGAAACTCTCATACTCAGTACATTTACCCTACACTCACTCTCCAGGTACTCTAACTTTTTTTTTGCAATCCTAGAGCTTCTTCCATATTTTCCTAGTGTTTCCTAGTCATTTCGAGCTTACTGGTAGTGAGGTTGATAATTAACCAAAGCTTCTTCCATTCCCAAGTCATCCAACTCTTCACCCAGCCTTTGTTCAAGCTTGGCATCTCCTATATACTTGAAGAGGAGATTTTGACTAGGAGAACGAGCCCTTCCCTATCTTTTTAGATCACCTGTGCTGAGGTAAATACTAAAACCTAGGTATTTTCTTAGGGTTTTAAATAGGAACCAAACAAATGCATCAGTGTCCATAAGAAATGTCCCCCACTCTTCCTCTACTCAATCTCTATCTCTATTTAAAACTCCATCTCATTGAAACCAATATACTCAAAGCTTAAAGTTAAAAAATGATCTTAGGGTTTTCAGTTGAATCACAATGAAGACAAAATCCTCACCATTCATTTCTTCTGATTGATTTGAATGGTGTTGATTTTGTCATTCATGTGCTCCATCTGATTGCTCTATTCCAATAAGAACCACATGATTTGATCCTTGCCATACATTCTATTTCAGCTAGATAGAATGGCTCAAATCATTACCGCACTAGATAAATGGAAAACTCAGCAGATTAATATAGTTTGAGTTAGCCAATTGTGTTCCGTTGCGTGGAAAGCCGCCACCTCCAGGTGAATAATCCTGCTTTTTTTTTTTTTTGAGATGATGCACTAGGTAGAGATTTTATTAAAACAAAGATTTACTACAAGCAACCATCATATTCCTCCTTTAACAAAGAGATAAAGGAAGGAGGAACATTATTATCACTAATTACATCCCAATTGAAATCAGAAATAAGAGCATAGTTAGCACACATATCTGCTAACTTATTACATTCCCTATTCACATAAAGAAATAAGACTTCTTCAAACTCATTGAGAAAAAGTAGATCTTGATAGCTCACCAACTTCTCATTGTCTTCTTTTCACTCTTTGAAAACTTTTATTAAATGGATTAATGGACCAACAACTTTAGAAAGATATAACTAATTAAATTCTTAACCAAATTTAATGAATATATACTCTATTTGTTCATAATTTAAATTCCTATATTTTAAAAATAAAATGGGGTCAAAAGGATGAATGTATAGGGAGGAATTCCATGTTGAGTACTTATTTAATTTCATTAAATGCTCCTTGTACGTTCACCTGATTAAGCTCAAATTTGGATGAGATTGTTTGAGGGATATTTCTTACATCCTGTAATTTTTCTAGGATTATTTGATATCAACATTGCTCATACTTGAATTTACAAAAACTAAGGTCATGGTTTGAACTAGATTTTTGAATATTCATCATTAATTCAATTCTTGCCCAAGCATTGCATGTTAGGACTCTATGGAATCAATATGATGTGCTCTCTGACTTAAAAATAAATTCAAGATATTATCATGCATATTTTGAGAGCAAATGAGCTTTAATTAGTTATAGACTTTTATATATTGCTCTTCAAATAGGCATGATCTTAAGCTCAAATTTTTATGGATGTATTTGATGATGTTTCTTACATCATTTAATACTCTTGGCATAAATTGATGCATATTTTTTATGTGGTGAAAATTTCCAAGTTTATAGGTCATTATGTGACCAATAATTCACTAGATTCAAGCGATAGAGCATTAGGACACCAAAATTCTATGGTTTGTTTATATGCATGCAAGGGTTAGTCACACCAAGTTTCAAACTCATTTGAACCTTAGTGACACCTAAGAAAAATAATTAAGATTTATGTCAAGTGAACTTAGGAAAATTTTTTAAAATCATACACTAATCCAATAGGGTTAAAACCTTAAACCAGTGAACTAAGACACATTACACACCCTAGGAATTAAATTCTCTTCGATTTTACATTAGTAGACCATAGAAAAAAATATTAATAAAAAATTAGCCTTTATTTAAGGGCTGAATTTTTCAAAAGAATTATAATAAATCAAGGAAAATTCATAGAAATATAAAATCACCTTTAATAAGTTCTAAATCAATCCTACAATTATTGAAAAATAAAATTAAGATCCAAATTTGATTATATTATAATTATTAATTAATTAATTGTTAATTAAATATTAATTAAATAAATTCAATAAAATAAAATATAAATTAAATTAATCACCAACTTTAAGAGGTTGATACATTGGTCATCTTTAAAAAAATTTATCAATTTCATAAAGTTTGGAGTTAATTTGATATCAAAACTAAATAATCCAATTTATG
The DNA here is from genome assembly GCA_019925795.1 of Dendrobium chrysotoxum. NCBI lineage: Eukaryota > Viridiplantae > Streptophyta > Magnoliopsida > Asparagales > Orchidaceae > Dendrobium > Dendrobium chrysotoxum. The sequence continues at coordinate 35,825,980 of CM034302.1, read as the reverse complement.
TTAATAATTAAATTTTTAAATAATCCATTAATAACTTAATTTTAAAGATAATTAAAAAAAGAATAAATATAAATCAAATATACATAAAAAAATTCATATAAGACCAAATAAAATTTAGAGATTAAGAATTAAATTTAATTAAAATATTTGAATAAAATTTATTTTTCATGAAACAAACTTGGTAATTAATATTAATTTAATAAAAAAACATTTTAGGCTTAAAGCTTGCTTCATTTTTGGGGGCAATTTAGCATTAATTTTCAAGGTCTTTAATACCCTCTAAATCACCCAATAATCCCTTTGTATAGTGAATGATTCCTTTTAGGAGGGCACGCACATACTTCCTTAAGAGATCTTAATAAATTTTAATAACTAATTAAGGGTTCTATGCATTGTGCTAGCATCCACTTATGGAAGGCATGATTGTATAAAATTCATAATCCTTAATAAAACCTTAATAAAAGATTAACCTTATATATCATGCTTGATTCCAGTTGGAGGGCATATGTATTGATATGAAAGGTCCCTTCTCTATCCCTTAACAGACCATTAATAAATCTCTTAAAGGCTTTATGTGATCATCAATTCTATTTAGGGATGATTGTATTATATTTATAAGCCTTAGGATCTGTAGGTTTGTAGCCCTTGCACTTGGGGTTATTAATCTACAAATTCTTTACAACAAAATAATCAACTCTAACATTTAAAACTCAAATTATAAAGTCTAAATTTATACGAGATTCACTTTTAACTAAAATTCACTTTTGTTCTTAATAAACAAACACTTTGAATTGATGCAACTTAAACATTAAACTCCGATAGGACATACCAAAGCCGCACAACCTCCCTGACACACTTAGATGATTTGCTAGGACAATCAACTCTGGCCTACACTAGGCCGGTGGTGGAATTACTTGCTTAGTGCTTTGCTTAGAGAGCACCCTTGTCAATTTACTTCTTTTTAGTAATCTGAATGCCATGCATATTATTTCTATTAGTGCACTTAGGCTCTTTAAATACTTCATTAGATGTATTAAGATATTACACAACTGCTTTACACACTCTATATTTTTAAATGCTTATTACTTTTCATATAGTTCTTTATATTCCCTGCACAAGTCAAAGTACAATATAGCTAGGAGATTTTGAATATATGTATGAGTCATTATAAATATAATTTGTATATAGATTGAGTTGTACAGTGTCTTGAGTTATAAAAGAGTAAAATACACCTGCATATACATACATGTGGGCTCCAAAAGATGATATCCACTCCTTAGGAGGATAATCTATTTTGGAATTATATAAAAGACTTAGAGCTCAAAGATCTTAAGTTGATGTATTTGATTATACACATATGGTAGGCTTACAAACCCAGGTTTATTGTGGTGAAGCTTTGCCACCTTACTTTCCTACAGAGTTTGAGTTAGTTGTAAACATTCAAATCAATAAATGTATAAAATTTATTTTATATATTTAGTGTCTTTTATTTATATTATTTCATATTTTACACATTCACATGGGTTGTAGCTTATATTAGTTGGTAGTAGTTTTCATAAATTATTCTTGGTGTGCATGTTTCAGACTTGGTAGAAACATATATACTAATTAAAGGATGATGTAGTACTGGGTACTATAGACACCAACCCCTTTATCTATTCATGCATTCATTTGTACTATGTATGTTAGATCCTAGGACTTTTATGCCCACCATGGGCAAGGTAGCAAGGTTCTTGTTTATACTTAGAGGATGCTATGCTTTTCTTATTGGTATAGGGCCATTATGCTATCAAAATTTCTAAGAAATTTTGAAAGTTAGAAAGTTTAGTTAGGTAAATTAAATAAGATAAAATTTAGAGTTTTTAGCAAGTCATCTCGTTAGCGTCATTTGAACTTAAAGTTAAAATTACTCATATTGAGTCATTAATTTAAAGTTTGTTCTAATCCTTTGATCTCGTATGATACAGCTGATTTTTTTATGTAGTACATCACGGATGATTGCTTCTATACTGGGTTATTAGATGGCAACACATTCTAAGAAAGTATAAGCCCAAAGGTATTTTCACACCTCAAATTCCTTTTCAAAAAAGGAATAAAGAATGCAAGACATTTTATAAAATTTAAATATATTTTTTGAATAAGTGAATGATATTTTTTGAAATATATAAGGCATCTCACTTATATTTTAAACCCAGAATGAGTCTAATCTCCAGATGTGTTATGCTAAGTAATCTATTGTCTAACTTCTAGCATCAAGCTTAAGATAGTGGTCTCTATCTTGAATCTATGGAGGGGTCAAACACCTAAATTGGAGTACTTATTTTGTAGCAATTGATTTTTTATGTTATACTATTTTTTGTGCTTTTAAGATCCTTAATTAATTAAATTACATAATTAGCAGTTGATTCATCAAACATTTTATTTGAGGCACAATCTGATTCAATACTTAAATATACTATGGGCCACCAGATAGCTTGGATGAAATAATATATGTCTAAAGTTAGATTAGATAGATGTAATTCAAAACTCCAAACTACTAGGCAGTCTTATTCCATCTGGTTTGAATAAATTAGGGTTATTAAAGCAAAATAGAAGTAACAGATGGCCCTAAGTACGTCTAAAATCTCTACTTTGAATGTAGATCATCCATGTAAATTTTTTTATTCAAATATTTTGAGTGCATATATTGGCTTCAAAATGATCTAGTATGATCTACATGAATCAAAGAACTAATCTAATCATTAGATGTACATGGATTGATCATTTTCTTCATAAAAGTCCAGACCACTATTCAAGTTAGCTTGGGTTTAAGTTATACCTCAGAAAAATTTCTACTAATGGGGCTTTCGATTCATGCAAGTTTTCCTAGGTCTAGGGAAGAGATCTCCTTTAGAAGTTTAAGGGTGAAACAAATAGGAGTAGTTGGGTTTTAATTGTTGCCTTCTAGCCAATGCATGATTTAACCTGCACTTGGAGGGCTTTGGAACCTTAGGGAATAGAAGGGGAAGATTGGGTTTTCTTTGGGGAAGCTATGGGAATACTCTAGAGATAGCAAAGTGGAATGTTTCTATTATAGTGCTATTTTTTTTTAATTTTGGTAAAACTACATCTAATTTCTATGGGCCATGGAAATGGCTAAGATTGTGACCTAGGATGCTGCCAGTGGACCAAATAAGTTAATGGAAGAGATGTGGTGTAGGTATTCATTTTCATGCTAATGGGTTTTTAGTGGGTCAGGTTTTCTTTTATAATTTGCAATTGAGTTAAGCTAAACAATTTTTTGGCTAGGAAAATGATTTGGGAAGTTATATAATGCATATGGAATGAAATACAAGGCTTGAAATTGAGTAATATGGGTTTTAGCCAATTTGGATTTCCTTTGGGCTAAACCAAATGTTAACCCAAGTAAACCCAAGGGCAGGGGGGTTAGCTAGGGTATGATGCATAGGATGTATAGTAACTATTGGCATGAGTATAGGTCCAAGGGGTCATATGTTTTGAATTTACTTTGAAAAGATTAGCATATGTGTCATTTAAGAATTCAATGGTTGACTTGGTCAACATGGTCAAATACGGCTATTAAACTGCTCCATTAGCTTCTAACATGTTCAAGGAAATGATTTAGTAGGTTGGGACACCATGCCATCACTTGAATTAAGTTTAAATATGAGAGAGAAGTGTATGGGTCAAATGGGTGACAAATGGTTGACTTGGTCAACCATGGCTAACCAAGTACACAAAGGAGATTTCATTGAGTTTAATGAAGTGTATGAAGGGTTTAGAATATGCAAGTAAGGTTTATGATAAGCTTGATGCTAAGAATAATCATTTTGTATTATTAGGGCATTTTGGTAAATTTTTTTTAGTCCATGTTAAAGGGTTAACCTTGACTTAGTTTAAGCTTTGGATAATGCAAATAATGTTTTAGAGCATTCAAAATGCAATGACGAAGCTTAATGTAGGTGGGACAAACATGACAATAATTTTTTAGGTTTTAGGACCTATTGGGTATTTTAAAAAATATAAGTTAAATTAAGGGGCTATTTTGTTGGCTTAAAAAGAAATGCAATGCATTTAAAATAGTATGGAGTTGTTTTAATGAGTGTAAAATAAATGAAGGTTTTTATTTTTTTATTTATCTTGAAGAAATTTGAATGCAATTTAAAGTTCAGAATGGTGGTGGTTGGTGGGGGCTAAGGGTGTGCGGTAGTGACCATGGGGTGGTCGAGGGCGGCCAGTAGTGGCCATTGGGTTTCCAATAGTGGTCATCAACGGTGTTCAATGGTGGCGGTGGTGGCCACCGGTGGCTATGGTTGGCTGTGGTTGACCAATGGTAAATGATGGTCGACGGTGGCCTGCTATGGCTGGTGCTGGTTGGGGGTGGCCTGCTGTATGTGGTGGTGGTCACTAGTCACCTACTTGGGGTGGCAGTCAGTGGTGGTTACCAGTGCCCTACAATAATTCAGAGGGGGGGGGGGGGGGGGGTGGTGAATGGTGGGAGGTGAAGGAGGTGACGGTCGATGGTGAGTTTTTTATGCATTTAAAAATTGCCTAAATGAGAGGAATTCAAAATACACTTGAAATGAACTAGAGGGTGATTTCCTTTTACTTTAAAATTTTACTCCATATTCCTTTTTCCTTAAACCAAACACCAATATTTTCAAAACCCTTGCATTTGGATTACATTACAACCCTTTTACAGCAAATCAAATAGCACTAAAGGGTTAGCACTATTATTAGTAAAGGCAAAGATAAGGAAAGGCTGAATGAGTGGGAAAATTTATATATGACCTTGTAAGACAAAAATCTTATTTCTAGTCAAAGAGAAAGGATTCCAAAATGTGGGGACTCCATCCTATCCCAACAAACTAGAGAGTTCTTCTAAGAGAAGGAAGACAACATGTGATGACTTAGACCTATCTTTAGGTTAAGTTTAAGGTTTTGATTGAACTAGCATGTTGCCTAAAAGGCTTTCTTCAACATTAGCCTATCCTAATCCCAAGGAAAGAATGTTGGCATATGGGGACTTACACTTGACCTTAAATGAATAATATGTTAGTTCTAGGTAGAGGATGCAAAATGTGGGGACTCACCCCAAACCCTAAGAACTATGTTAAAGTCTACAGGATGCTGTATGAGGGCTCATACCTAAAAGATTACATGTTTGAGTCTATTGAAAGTTGTCGGAGGACTGATACCTAAAATACTATATGGCTGAGGTTAAAGGATACCGTAGGAGGACTCATACTTAAAAGATTCTATATTTGAGTCTACAGGATGTCGTAAGAGGACTCATACCTAAAATATTATATGTCTGTTGGGATACTATAGGAGTACTCATACCTATAATGTTGTATGTCTGATTCTATTTGATGTTATAGGAGGGCTCATACCTAAATACTATATATTTGAGGGTTTTAGCTCTAACAAAGGATGCCTAAGTGTTGGGACTCACCATAACTCTAAGAACCAAGGAAATGCAAAGTGACTAAATTAGGAATGTACCTAAATGGTGTTCTCTTGTCTATCCCAAGGAATGGGTTGCCTAAGTGTGGAGACTCGCACTTATCCTTAACAAGCTAATGGATTTAATTTTAGTCCTCAAGAAAACATGTCCCTTGGGAAAGTTATGCCTAACTCTTGGGAAAGATTGGTGACTAACAAAATTAGGTGTTCTAACCTATGCTTAGTGTCACCTTAGAAGTGGGATCTTAAGACCCAAGCCCTTGTTAATGGTACACCCAAGATTAAAAAATTCAAGGAGATTTAATTTTGAAATTTGATTTTCCCTCCCCATTAGAAATGATGTTAACAACTTACAAATATTCTACTAGGGATCATTAGCTTTTGTACACGTCATTTTCTTTTGAGATGGGAAAATGTTTTAAGCAATTTTGAATTTTCATGATTTTTTTAAATTTACTTCATGTAACATATAAAACATTCCACAAAGGAATGGTTTTGCAGTGTTTTTACAGAAGGGATTATTTTAGATAAATCACAAAATGAGAGAGTAATTTGAAGGTTTTTAGCAAATGAGTACTTACCAAAATACTTTAATAGCTCTAACTATATATTGGTAGTACTGAAGGGGTTTGGGTTTCAAGACTATAAATTTTGGCAACCTCGTTAATGACCAATTGCAAATCTACAAAGAACTTAATTTATTTAATTTCCATAAGGATTACTTATTCTATACTAATCATCAAAGCTTTATACTCAGATTCATTATTCAAATAATGCTTTGATAGGTGAAAAGAGTAACATAGTAATATCTTCTTTAGGGTTATGAATACCAACCCAATACACTCCTTCCCTAGAAGAACATCATGTAGTTCTTTCATCCTTTAGTAGGATGTAGCACCATTAAATTATACTTTCCAAGTAACGCTGTCCTTATCATCTAAACTTATAACATGCACATTTAAAATATCATTGTTTAAAGGGGACTTAAAAGGAATCAGATTAACCACTAAATTCTTTTCTAGAACTTAACTTTTTTATAGCACGTAAAGGTACAAATGCGATATTAAATTGAAGGGGAAACATAAACCATCATTCTAGATGTTCAGATAATGTTAGATGAGTCATAAGATATTGAGACGGTTAACTCTAGAGATAAGATTCACCTTATCAGCTAACATGTAGAGCCTTAACGTTTGTGAGGCAATAATCATGGCTAAATAATGTTTCTCAATTGGTGGATAATTAATCTAATTTGGAAATAATCAAAGGATTAAATAGTAGAGTCCATTCTTTGTTCATTCCTTATTAGTTTGGGTTAACAAGGCACCGAGAAATTCATCAAAATTTGCAATATATAGGATTAAATGTTTTCTTGTGATGGGAACCATTAAAATTGTAGGAATTATAATATATTGTTTTATATTGTCAAAGGCATTTGGAATTTGTTTTCCTAATGATATTGAGCATCCTTTTTACACAAAGTAGCAAATTTCAAACAATAGCTAGGAAGATTTTAAATGAACCTTCTTAAATATGCTAATCTACCTTGAAAGAGCTTAATTGAGTGAGACTCCTATGAGGTTATATATATAAGATGGTAATTATTTTGGAAGGATCATTTTCTAGACTATGATGCCTCATTATAAATCTTATAAACTTCCTTGATGTTACACTAACAACTCATTTTAGAGGGTTCATCTTTAGATCATATTGACACAAATATTCAAAAATATTTCTCAAGTCATATAGATGATCTTCTCGTTTATGACTTTAATGACCAAATCTTTGACGTAGCACTCCACCTCATTGTGGATAAGTTCATAAAAAATTTGGGTTATAGCCTTCTAGTGGGTTGCACCATCATTATTAAGTCTAAAAGGCATAACCTTATAATAGAGAAGCCCAACAAGTGTTTTGGCAATAGTGAATTTTTTATCTTTAAAGGCCATCTTGAACTTGTTATATCCTGATGAGCCATCCATGAAGGATAAAATCACATGTGATGAGACTATATCCACCACGTTTTTTAGTATGAGTAATTAAAACTCATCTTTTAGATAAGCCTTATTTAGATCCATAAAATCAATATTTACACGAATTTGACCATTCTTCTTCTTAACTAGAATGAAACTAGCCAACCAAGGGGATATTTTTCCTCTCAAATATAGTTGATATAAATTAGTTTTATAACTTCAGTGATAACTTATTATTCAATTTTTATGCATTTATATTGAGGGGATTATTTTACATGAATTATGTCAGGTTGGATTTCGAGTTTATGGACCTCTATTTCTGGAGATAATCCAAGCATTTCATCATAACTCCATATAAAATAGTACTTAAACTTTAAAAATAATTAACCAAGTAATTTGGCTCATCCTCACTTAATAAACAACTTATGAATGTTGGATGGGGATTTTCTTCACTACCATGTTTGATTTCTCTTAATTCGAGAATAGTTGATTTAATTTTCTCTTCAAATTTAGGCGCTGCATACCTAAATTGAGGATCATCCATATTATCTAAAGTTTCTAATTAAAATTTGATAAATACTTTAATAATCCTTACAAGGAGAACATTAGACTCTACATCACTAGTAAAAACCAAGCAACATGTATCATCATCCATTAGGAAAGCCAATAGTGTCAAAGCTGATGCCTACTCTTAATTTTGGTTTAACATATTCAATATTTCATAAAATTTTGAAATATTGAGCTTCACCTTTTTTCGAAGTGGATGGAGTTAAAACCTATTTAATTAGAGTTTTAACACTAAGAGAACACCGATAAAAGGGGCATTCCATTATTTCATTCATAGAAGGATCTTAAAAATGTACATAATGTTTACAACTTTTGTTAGTGGAAAGAAGAAACTTAGTAGGTCTACAATTAGTTCTTAGAAGAGGTGCCACCTTAATTTCCAACTTATCTAAACTATTGTAGGATAATTGGGTTAGAGCTATAGTTTTCACATTTTTTTAGCTTTTTAAAAGCAGACATATCAGGGGCATCCTCAACATCTGCCAAGCCTTACTTTCATTAATGTCTACTTCTAAAGAGATTTAAAATAGTGTCCTTTCATTGATAGTTGTACATTCAACTTCTTGTATGTTTTTCTTAAATACACATGATTTATCATCTAATCTAGATTTTAAATCAATGTGTATTACAGGCATTTATTCTAGCTTATATTCTTTTTCATAAATTAGTATTCATTTGTTTATCATTCCCTGCCTCTTCCTCTAGCTTTTTAGGCCATTCTACCTCCTTGTTGTACAAGAGAAGCAGGACACCAACAAATACTCTATTCAAGGAAGGGGTGATCTTCATTTTATTACCCTTTTCCTTCATTCTTCTCCACATGTATTGCCTCATTTTACTGATTTTTAGATAGTTTTGTATCCATGGAAATGACTGTTTTTCATTTAGTCAGATAATATATAGTATCATCATAGATCCCAACTTCATGAATAAAAAATACTTGTAAATCTCCTATAATATAATATTCAATGCCATCATGAGAATACTTAATGTATTTATGAAGGGAGGAGGGAACCATTCTATATTCATGGAGCTAATTTCAACCACGAAGATCATTAAAAGATGTTTCTGAATCAATGATACGAAACTTTACTTCAGTTTTAAGTTCCTCAATTTCTAATAATAAAATAACATAACCTAAATTACTCTCACCTTTTTCATTGAAAACCCATAATATTATCTTATTAGAGTTGAGCTTGAGGGTGTCTATCCTCAAATAAGTAAGAGTTCTGAGAGTCATAATGCTAATCGATGCACCTAAATTAATAAGAACACTTGATAATCTAAAATTATCCATATTTATGGATATATAAAGTGGATGATTATGTTCATCTATCCCCAAGAGAAATTCTCTATCAAATAATGCCACTTTAGAGGTCTTTACAAAATAGAAAGGCACATCGAGCTATATTATAGTTAGCTGAGCCATAAAAATGTCTTGGTCAAGTAAAGCCTTGATCAAAGCCTCTCTCATTTCCTTGAAAAGGACTAGAGCATCATATATGCTAAACTTGGTTGGCAATTTCTTAAGATAGGCTAGTACATTATAATCAACTTTGAGATTTTCACTATTCGTGGAGTTCTGAGAAGGCATATGCTAGGGTGGAAGTGAAGATTTTGGATTATCGATCACTTATTCCCCCTTAACCCTGAAAGAGGTATGATGTATTAGGATTTTTCCACTATGAAGATTGACCTACAATATCTTATCAGGAGAAGGGATATGTGGGTCATCTACCTGACCCTCAACAAATTTTACTTTTTGTTCTATTGAATTATCAAATTTTCAAATCTCAATTTCAATGCAAATAGGCATACCCTATGAATTTAGAATAGGGAAATCACAATAAAAAGTATCCAAGAGATTCTTTAAATTGATTAAGGTAAATATCATCATTTTGAGAATCATTATTAAAAATAATTAATAATTCATCTACAACATTCTCATCAATTAATACTCCTTGGGATTCACCACCACTCCAAATTTAGTATTCTTACCAATCCACTCCATAAAGTTAAAGCATTCTTCATGCTCGTGACCCAATATTTGATGGAAAGGGGAATAGTTTGGTTGCCCCAACTTATCTATTTCTTATAATATTTTATATTTAAGGAGCTTAAAGTCAATCTTTTTAAATAGATTCTTTAAATACGCTTGATAGCTTCTCTCTTTAATGGATAAGTCTTTCTTATCATGGATGCAAATTTCTCTTTACATTCTCTCCATTTAAGAAAGGCCACAATTAATATTGGGAAGTTGGTTGACTAACTTGAAGTCTTTGTGGTTCTTGAGTATGTGATACATAAGAAGGGTTATCAACTTGAACTTTGATAGGTTCTTTGCCATTGTCAACAACCAAAATTGACCCATATTTCCTTTCCAAGACTTCTTAAGTTTTTGGCTTCTGACTTCAGAAGATGGCGAATTAGTAAGGAATGTTAACGGTGAGGTTTTCTCTTAGAGACTGACAACTTTATTGAGTAATTTTTCAAAGGTTTTGATGGTAAAACCTTTTATAAGAAAATCCATTATTTCATGTACCTTTTAAAGGAGAATCTTAATCACTTTCTACTAATGCAATTGAGGTTCACACTTCATACTCAAATTCCTCCATTTGTAATCCACCAACTTCACTCAAGATTTTTATGTCTCTACTATCAGATCACCCACAGTAACATGATTTTCTTCTCACACAAATATTTCAATAAACAAGTTCTCTAGCTCAGTGAAAGTGCACACTAAGTCATTTGGTAATTCTGCATACCCGTCAAATGCTACTTGTGATAAATTGCTAATAAATTGCCTAAACTATAGTGATCACTGCCTTCAACATTGTGACATTTGGCCTTGATATGTGCTATATACTTTTTGGAGTTCTGGTGCCATCAAACATATTGATGGAAGGTAACACAAAACACTTTATCTATGAAACTACATCATATACCTATAGGTAGGGTCTACCCTTTGGAACATATTTGGTACAACATGATTGAGTGAGAGTTGTAACTCCCCAGGGTAAAATTTTAGATAAATTTTATATTTAAATCTCTTAATCAACTGAACATAGCTTATATGAATTCATCTATATAAATAAATCTAGTTGAAGAGACTAAAATCACATGCATCAAAATATAAAACTATATGCATTCCTCATAATTCATATATAATATCCAAGAGTTTAATCCATATATTCATCAGTTTACTTTTTAGCTCTTGAAAACAAAAGAATAAAACTAAAGAAAATATAGAAATAAAATAAAACCTGAATCTGAGATATGTTCTCACTCCACTAGATCTTGATCTCCCTTTCTTAAAACATGTAAAACCACTGAGTGAGCTAGTAGCTCAGTAGCTTACCAGAATATATAACTAAAATAAATGCAAGGCAATATAAATAATATACATGTAATCATTTAATCACTATCAGTATGAACATATAATTATAAAAACATATAATAATTAATGAAGTAGTAATAGGTCATACGATCAATGAACATCAGTCTAACTATATATCTTAAGAGAAATGATTAGTAACTAAGTGAACAATGATTAATAAATTCACGTAATCCTATACCCAATAATTATACAATAGTTTATATAGTATGTTATTACATTAATACATGTTTCATTTTAATATTCATGTAGTACAGTGTCTATGCTATGTATGTATATCTTGCAAATCATGTGATTCATATACATTAAATATCTTTGTATTAATTTTTTCAGTCTTATCAAATACTTATATTAATCATAATAAATATTTTATATAAATTATGTCATATTAATTTTGTAATTATTATATATATATATATATTCTAATTATAGGTATATATAAGTACTAAAGAAATAAAAGGCATCCAACTATCTGTGATATTTTCCTATGTCTAGTTTTGTAGGTAAATCCTATAGGAATCAGTCACATCACAAGTTTTTTAGGTCATGTGGCTTTCATATAAAAAATCATCACTTCTTGCCCATCAGTGTTTCATATCATATCGATTTATCTCCTTATGCTTCCCTTTTTATATCATTTAGGATTACACCACAATCCTTATTTTAAAGGAAAGCCTGTTAGCCCATCCTCTTGTACAGGGTAACATGTCTCTAGCCAACGTGAATCTATCATTCATATCTAGCTAGTCTTTCTTACATACACACATTTTATAGCATGTTCTGTTCACCATGACATTTTAATGTAAGTAAAATTTGCATATGAATTAAAATTAGTGAAATTTATAAGAAAATGCATTAAGTACTTTTTCACTTATATATATTCACATAACTACATTATAATAAGTATGCATGCCATATAAGCATTTAAAAAGATTTTTATCAATTATTTTCAAAATTTTAAAATATTCCAAATTAAGATTTTTCCTCGAAACTATAAAAATACCTAGTTAAAATTCAATATATTTCTGTCAAAATACTCATATTGACGATATCTATCACATACTAAAACTTTTGTGGTAGAAGTTTGCTAAAAATCAATATATTATAACTTTTATATTTTTTAACCAAATTTAAATACATAAAACACAAAATATATGAAATGATTGAAATTAGAGGTAGGTTAATGATAGTCTACTCGAGATAAGAAACTTTTCAAACATAATCAACTGACAAAAATCACAATGACATCTAAATATTAGATTTCTTTCTCTCCCCTCTATTTTCCATCTCATATTTGATTTATATTCTTTATTTGGGCCATAAGAAGGAAATAAAAAAGTTTTAATTAATCTTAATAGTGGATAAGGATACTTAGATTGAAATAAAAATATAATATTATATATTTATATAAATTATGTAATTTTAAATACAAAGATCACATAAATTATTTTATATCTTCAAATCCAAATCTTTAAATGTTATAGAAAAATATTTATAAACAGCTTATCATTTTTTAGAATATTTTGATGAAATTCTTTTCTAAACGGACACCTAATAGACCCAAAAGGCCCCACTTATACCCATAGGTATAAATTTTTGAAATTACCCCTAAAAGTAGGGGGAAATTATTATAAATAATGCATAATAATATTGATCTTATGGAAAAGACAGTTTTCAAATTTGACTTAAAATGAATCTTAAGAAAATATTTGATAGGGCCAAAAACTGTGTTATTATAATCTCCGCACCTTAGAAAAATGTTGCCCTTGATATTTCTCACTATAAATCATTGATCACTAGGGAAATATATCATTTTTATTAATCATAAATCATATTGCTTATCAATTAAATCAAGTGTGTACGTCAATCATTAAATTATATGAATGTAATGCATTTCAATGAAAATAATGATATTAGGAGGAGAACTTGTACTAGTTGTCCTCTCTAAAGCATCTCTCACTTCTTTGTGACTCAAACTAAATACTCTTGGGTATACTAGAGGTGGTTTTATCACTGAAATTATAAGCTACCTCTGTAACTCACTTGTCTTTAACTTATCCCATTCAAAGAATCTTGACTAGACATTCTAGATCCTACAAGTGTCTATCCATATGCCTATCTAGATTGATTTGTCCTTGACCCAAATCTCTCCATTAATCCTCTCTACAGGCAGTCTGTTATCCTATGGGCATACTTACCATATCTATAATATTATCATATGATCAGATAACACTGTCATGCATGTCTCCTCCCACATCTGGGACACTCATGTACACTACCAACTGGTACCATGGGTCCTCTCCTAACATTAATAAATCTACCTCTCTTCTCAATACTCTTCTCTCTAATCACCTTCTCACCTACTGTCTTCCTACTTATGTCTTATCTGAACTAGGTAATAGCCAAATCATTTTGTACAAGAAGTTCACTCTCAACTAAATCTAAGAATTCTTGAATCCTCAATGGTACAAGTCAAACCCATCATTCAATATTTTCAAAATTTGTAGCATTTTTCCTCAACAATTCTAATCAATTAGAGTGCATACATGGCTAGTGTAGCAAACTCAAATTCGTACTGCATTACTAATCTATTCCCTTGTTGTAATCTCATGAAAGTCTCCTGCAGTTATTATCGAGCTGATAGAGGTTCAAATTAGTCTCTAGTGACAGTAATAAACTCTACCTAGGTAATCTTTGCATTAATTGTTCATTAGAATTTCTCTCTTTACTATCCATTCCATCATCTCTCAGCTTCTCCTTCAAATAGAAACATGTCTAGTAACACCTTTCAATTCTCTAGACAATTCATACTATTAAATATATTCTCTATCCTTAGTAATCAATCTTCTTCTTCCTATGGATTTACATCTCTCTTAAATAATGGGGGCTTCAACTTGTGGAACATATGTAAATGTTTATCCTCTTCACTCTTCTCTCTCACAGCATGCTTGCACTATGCATCACTCATTAACTATGGTATTAAACTAGAAAACTACATTATACCATTAAAACTTGCTATGGTTGCTACACTATATTTATTTTACACTTCAAGTGGATCCGTTATACTTAGCATAATTATCTTTTTTATCAAATGATAATTCAATCAGAGATATGTATGAAATGAATAGAAATTTTAAAACTACCCATTTCTACCCATTTTAATCATTTTTTATAGCTCTAGTTATAATTTAATTCTTCCAATAACCTTCACTCTAATACCAATCATAATGCCCCAGGGTCAAATTTTAGAAGAATTGCTTATTATAATCTCTCAATTAAATAACCAAAGCTTCTATGAATTTATCAATATAAATAAATCCAATAGAAGCAACTAAAAATCATATACATTAAAATATAAAACTATATTCATTCCTCAAAATTTAAATACAATGGTCAAGAGTTCAATCCATACATTAAATTTTTTATTTTTTAGCTCTTAGCTGCAAAAAATAAAACTAAAGGAAATATAGAAATAAAATAAAACCTAAATCTTATATCTATCCTCACTCTACTGGATCCTAATCCCTTCCTAAAAATATGTAAAACTGTTGAGTAAGCTAATAGCTTAGTAGGTTACTACAACCTTCAACTAAAATCAATATAAGATAATAGAAATAGTATGCATGTAATCATTTAATCACTATCAGTATGAGCATATAATTATAAAATAATAAATAATCTATAAAGCAATAACTTGTCATATGATGAATGAACATAAGTACAACTATATATCTTAAGAGAAATGATCAGTAAACAAGTAAGTAGTGATCAGTAAGTTATATCAATCCTATACCTAACAGTTATATCAGTAAGTTCTATCAATCCTATACCTAACAGTTATAAAATAGTTTATATAGCATCTTATTACATTAGTACACCTATCATTAACATATGCATGTCGTACAGTGTCTATACTATGCATGTATATCACATAAATCATATGGTTCATAAACATTAAATGTCTTAATATCAATTTTATTAGTCTTATCAAATACTTATATTAGCCATTGCCTGTATCATATAGAAATTATGTCATGTCAATTATGAAATCTATCATATATATATTCCTATCATATGTATAAATAAGTATTATAAGAAAGAAAAAGCATTCAATTATCTGTGGTGTTTTTCTTGCATCCTGTCCTGTTAGCCAACCATATAAGAGTTATTCACATCATAAGTTATCTCGGTTAGGTAGCTTACATATCAGAAGTCATCACATCCTATAAGTCAGCTTGGCATGTCATATCATATGAATAAGTAAATGATATCTGGCTAGCCTTTCTTACATACACACATTTCATAACAAAATAAACAGATAATAACACACTTAACGTTCAGTTCACTGTGTCACCTTAATGAAAATAAAATTTGCATATGAACCAAATTAGTAAAATTTTTTAAAAAAATGCAATGTGCTCTTTTTAAAATTTATACATCTACAATAGCTATATTAAAACAAGTATGCATGTCATATACACATAAAAATAGATTTTTGTCAGTTATTTTTCAAATTTTGTAAATTTATCCAAATTATCCAAATTAGGATAATTCTCTCAAACTATAAAAATACCTGATGAAAATTCAATATATTTCTATTGAAATTCTCATATTGATGACATTTATCACATACTAAAAGTTATGTGGTAGAAGTTTCCTAAAAATCAAGATATTACAACTTTTGTATATTTTAATAAAAATTAAATATATAAAACACAAAATATCCAAAATCATTAAAATTAGAGCTAGGATAATAGTAGTCTACCTCGAGATAAGCAATTTTTTCAACAGGATTGACTGACAAAAATTACTCTACGACCTCCAAATCTATGATTTCCTTTTCTCTCTCCTCTATTTTCCCTCTCATATTTGATTTCTATTATCTTTTTGGGATGAATGAAGTAAATAAAAATATTTTGATAAATCTTATTAGTGGAATAGGATATTTAGATTAAAATGATAATGTAATATTATAAAATTATGTAAATTATTTAATTTTTAGTATAAAGATCATATAAATTATTTTATATCTTCAAATCCAAAGCTATGAAAATTATAGAAACATATTCTAAAATAGCCTATCATTCTTAGAAGATTTTGGTGAAATTGATTTGTAAAAACAATACCTAACAGTCTCAAAACCCCTACTAGTACAAACGGTGCCAATTTTTGACATTACCCATAAAATTAGGAAAACATTAGTATAAATAAAGCACAATAATATCTATATTATGATGAAGATGGGTTTCAAATTTAACTTATAATAAGTCCAAATAATATATTTTACTGGGTCAAAATAATGAGTTGTTATAAGGGCTTCCTTCAGTCGTTATTTTATAAGTTGCTTAATACTCTCATATTAATTAGACCAAACTTTTGATTCTTATTTTTATTCAACTTTAACTAGAACTTCTTTATTCGTAGTAACAGCTTGAACATACTTAATCTCAGAAGAATCAACATATCCTTGTGGAAATGAGTATCCTCTTGGTTGTAGAGTATCCATGGTAGTTATCATCTATTTTGACTTCTTTTCCATCGTTAGAATTTGATTATCCTTTTGACTCAATTTTTGTAAAAAGTATTGATTTATGTTTGGTGTAATGCATTCATCAACGACTACATTCTAAACATTTGTGTTAAGAAGTTGTTCTTTTTGTGATGACTTGCCGTATTTACCATAAGTACATCTATTGCCATGTCCTCCAAAAAGATCATCATATTCAGGATCAAAATTTAAAGCTTCTTCATCTTCTATATTTTTGATGCTATCTATTAATTCAAGTAACATCTCTTATATTCCTGATTATAATGTAGATCGATTGGAGTATATCTCTCGCAAACTACTACATCCAGAGATTTAACTTTAGGCTCTTTTCCTTTCCTAAGTTCCTCCTTTATAGATTTCTTGGGTGAAGTTACTATAGCCGGAGTGACTTTTACCATAGGTTGCTAAATATTTTCCTTATCTAATTTTAAGAATGATTGAGTTGAGGAATCCAACCCCTTGACATTAGGAAAAAAAATGAAGAAGGACCACTAACGGAGTGCCTATCAATTTGTGGTGAACAATGAGTATGAGAATGCTGATGAAGTTTACTATGCTCATTACAAGGTCTAGTTGAAGTAGGAGATAGATGAAGACATGCATGAGGACGAGAGTATCTCAAATCCTAAACATCTTTGGATTCCCTAATGCTATCCACTAATCAAAATAATACTATATATCTTCTTGGTTCCCTATGATATTCGTTAGTGAGTACATAGATAACAACTTGTTCAAGTGGTTTTTTGTTATGTTTGATCTTCAACAAAAAATTAATACCTGGGTTCAAACATTACCCTCTTTTAATTTATCAATCTTTAATTTCTTACCAATCATTCCTTTCATATTCATCAAAATTTCTCTTTAAGTTTTGTGGGAAGAAAATTATAATGTGATTTTGAAATTTATATTTCATTAATCAAACATGTATAAAAAACAACATTCCATCTCAAAGATAGAAATGATATTTCACTATCAATTTGAAAATATAAAATAGATTTTATCATTTTTATGATCAAATGTAGCATAGATAATATCATATAATCTTAAAAGATACGAAATATATTCAATTATTTACTTTAAAATGAAAATGGTTTTTAAGGAAATTGTCTATGGTCCCAAAGACTTCCTCCTTATCTTAAAGAATGAAAACATGATTTATTTTATGCTAAGATTCTAATTTTCCCATAAAGATAAGCCTTAAAAGTTAATTACATCACAAGAGAAGCTGTCAAGGAAACTCTTGATTAAAGTGGTGACTAAATATATAAATGGAGATCAATGATTCAGATAATGATTGAAAATCAGGAATTCATCAATAGGGATTGGATAAAAATTGACCAAATCTTTCTAGAATCTAAAGATGAAAGGTAGAGAGTACAACGATTTTGAGAAGCTTAGAAATACTCTATCCTATTTCATGATTTGGCTTTAATATTTTATGATAGGGTGATATTTTAGATTTAAGTTAACCAAATTATTAGAATGGCAGGATTCTATTCATAGAGGGTGAGGACTTATAATTTTAGTCAGTCTCAAAACCTATACTTAAGATAAACCAATATAAAATGATGATTCAATCATTATTTAAGTAAGTACAAGAGTTTGTGTATGGGACATATACCTTCAAACCCTAAAAAAAAATCATAAGGAGGCTTGAAACACTACTAGATTTACATCTACTTGGAGTGGAATGCTAGCTAAACCACCTAAAGTATTTTAAAACCATGAGTTCAAGCCGATATGATATGCATGAAAGGTAGGTTATTAATTTCATAAGTATATCGAGTTTATAGTTAATATGTTTAAATTTTGGTTCACTGAATATGCTAAGGTTTGAATGCACCTAACTAATGCAATTCAAAATATCTTTCCTAACTTTTAAAACTTTTTTATATAAACCAATGCAAATCTATAAGATCGATTTTCTAAGAAAACTCTAGTAGTACAAAGACATTATACTAATAGGATTAGTAGGCTTAGGTTCATCTCTTAGGCTACCCCTAGCTTTCAGCTTCCATGTATGAGTTTAGTGTATATAGCAAAAAAAAGTAGTTATGCATGTTATGCTTGAAGAGAAGTAAAGGTAAGTGTTTTAAATGATAAAGCCACAAAGTTCTAGGAACTAAACTTATTTCAAAGAAAAATCACATACAATGTCAAGAAATCTAAGAAAAGCAGGCATGTAGTTTCTACTTTGAAATCATATACATAATATTAGTACATCAAAATATCATAGAATGTATAAAGTAAAGGATGGATTCGATGGCAAGTGCAACATAATATATAACTTAGGGACTATAGGTAAATAAATGGTAGCTAAGATTAACCAACACAAGCTTAGATATCTTCTCCTACACATTAATGCAAGTCTTTGGATCATCATTATGATCTCTAAGATATAATCAGTCTTTTAAAAAATTCTGAAAGACACATCTTCAAGTAGAAGATATATTCTAAGGGACTTCTTTTTTTTATAATAATTAATAGAATTTTAGACATTCACACGATATATTTATGGTACTCTACGAATTTACATTTTAGATTAAGAGAAAAGACTTTATAAACCAACACGGATTAGTATACAAAATATCATATTTAATATCATCATCACATCAGAGAGTGCTATAAAGCACTTGTCCATTCTTAAGCAACATGTACAATTTGGCCATGCTTTTAATTTAAAAGGGGTTAAGTAAGTTGAAGCATCTGTAAATAAATTATTTATATATCATTTTTATAATATTATGTCACAACCCAACACAATTGGATAGGTCCTATTGTGTTGAGTTATGATAACTAAATCTTAAGATCTAGTTTTGAAAATGTTTAAAATTCTCATCCAATATATATTTTAAATAAATAATAGGCTACAAAGCTACTAAAAATAAACTCATCAATAGAATCTCTTTTATTTTATCTAAATGTATATATAGGATCTACTCTATAGTACAAAGCTATAGAATATAGAGTAGAGTAAAATATAACTAAAGCTTTCCATTAGTATATAAATATCAAAATAGAGAAATACCTGTATATACTTAGGTTAGATCTTGAACTACTAATCAATAAGCTCCATCCTTTTCTCATATCCTAAAAATAGAATACAAAATCACAGTAAGCTACAATGGCTTAGTAGGCAGACTAAAGTAATAAATCACTGTGCAGAGTAAATTATTTCTTTTAATAAATATTTTTTAGAATATTTAAATATAATTAAATACAGTATAATAAATCACTATGTAGAGTAAATTAATAAGATCATAACAAGTTTCTAAAGATTCAAATTATAATACTGATCAGTTAATAATACTGACATTCATATGTTAGAATAATTCATATCACAGATTTCTCTAATTTCTAAGAAAATCTCATAGGATTCTAGCCCCTTTTGACTCTTAATAGAATTTCTCACTCTTTCAAATAGAATCTCAAAATATTATTTCCCCTTATGACTCCCAACAGATAGACTTTTTGATTCAAATTCCTAGTCACATATGGAATTTCAAGTAATTCTAGCCTCTAATAAAATATCTCCCAACAGATATTCTTTCATATCAAAACTATTCAATGTCACGTAATTCAATCACATAGTTATATATTTCATCACATTTTAGCAAATAAAGTATAATTAAGAACATTTCATAATTGCATAGCTTTCTATAACATAGGAAACAGAAAATCCTACTGTGTAAAAATGCATAATTTCAAAACATAATCAAATGATCAAAGATTATATAAAACATTAATTTTAGAATGTAACTGTACTACGACACTTTTATTTCAAAATTTGGATTATGTTTTATTCAATAAAAATCACCTAATTTCCAAAACCCCGTGTAAAAGTTTAGAAAAATATTCAAAATGTTTAGAATTTTGATCTCTATAACATATAAAAATTATGTTATCAAAGTTTTTTCAGTGCAAAGTTATCCTCATTGTTTGAAAATGGATATATAAATTTAATCAAAAAATTCAAAAAAACTTTGTATATTTAAAAATTGAGATGGGCATAATATGACCTACCTTGATCTAGATAACTTTCTAAGCTAGGCTCATGGTTAAAAAATGACCAGAATTAGCCCAAAAACCCTTCATTCTCTCCAAAATTGCTTTCCTTCTCTCTTAAATGTCAATTTCCTTTGGGTTTAACTAAATGGATTAGTGGAGTTTAAAATTTATTTAAGTACAAAAAGTGGCCTAACACTGTGGCACCACCATCTAGCCCTACGACACTAGTTAAAATTATAGATTTAGGGGTTGTAATGCTACATTGTCACTATTCAGTACCTAAGCATCACTACAGCTCTATGGTGCTCGAAAACTCAACAGTGGGCCCTCAAGAGGAAAATTTTTTTAGAAATCACCAATATACATTCCAAACCCATGGGACTCATTCTAGACAAATGCAAACCATTTTCATAAACCAAAATACTTTCAAACAAATGTAAATGGGTTACAAACACAAAATTTCAAATATTTACCTTTTTCAATTCAGGTTAGAATAGGTAGAACTGAAAACTGGGTTCTTGGAGGTGTCACAACTCTCCCCTCCTTAGAAAATGTCATCCTTGGTATTTCAAAACTCATATCTAAGGTCGCAAAAATAAATTAGGATATAACTATTTCATCTCATACTCTTTTTCCTAAGTAGTTCCCTTTCAATTATATTCTTTCACTCAATTTTCACCATTGGAATATATTTATTCCTTAACTATCTGGCTTGATAGGCTAGAACCCTCTTTAGTTCTTCCATATAGCTTAGAATTGTATCTACTTTAATGTCCTTAACTAATATCCTATTTCTAGAATAAAATATTCACTTCTTCTTATGTGACATGTAAAACACATTATGAAGCTCAAACATATGATCTGGCAACTGTAACATGTAGTCAAACTTTCTAATCCTTTTGATCTCTTTAAAGAGTCCAACATACTTTGTACTTAATTTGCCTTCCTTGACAAACCTACTTATGCCTTTAATTAGCTTGATCTTCGCATGTATAAAATCTCCTACTTGAAAATCTTCACCCTGATGTTTAGAAAAAAATACTATTTCTGCTAGTCCTGTATAGCTTCTAATCTATCTCTGATCAAATATATCTTTTCAATAGCATCTTCAACTAAGGATAGTCCAATAAAATGCCTTTCACCCACCTCTATCTAAGACAGCAGTGTACAACACTTCCAATGATATAGAGCTTCATAAGAAGCCATATCTATGCTTTACTTAAAATTGTTATTATAAGTAAACTCAATTAAAGGAATATGATCCTTCTAGCTACCACCAAAATCCAAAACACATAGACTCAATAGATCTTCCAGTACTTGTATAGTCATCTCAGCTATCCATCAGTTTGATGATGAAATACCATACTAAAATGTCAATTCATGCCCAAACCTTACTAGATACCTCTCCATAGTTTGGAGGTAAACCTGTCATATCTATAAAAAAATATAACCTTTGGTATCCCACATAATCTAATAATCTCACACATGTTGCATGTACCAATCTATATACTAAATCATATTGTTGGATCAGAATAAAATGAACGAACATTATCAATCCATAAACTATAAACTGAATGACATCATGTCCTTTTCTCAAAATGGGAATACCTATAACAAAATCTATAGTCCCTTCTTCCCATTTCTACTTTGAATGGGCAATGTCTATTAAATACCACTTGATTACTAATGTTCTACTTTCACTAACTTACATGCTTCATATTTTGATATAAAATCTATAATATCCTTTTTCAATCCAAAACATAAAAATATACCTTCTAAATTACTGTATATACTTTTCACCTTCCTAGGTGAATAATGTAGCTTGAATAATGAGCCTCTTGTTGAATCTCTCATCTTAGATCTCTAAAAATAGGGACCTACATTCTATTCCTATAGAAATAATACCATAATCAAACACTCATAGTTTAAGTTTCTTATCATCTTTGATATGATTATTCAACTTCAAATATTTTGTATCTAATTTTTGAGATTCTTAAATCCTTTTTTAAAAAGAAGGAAAAATGATCATCTGAGCCAATATACTAAAATCCTAATTAGCAGAAGAAATCACCTCTAATTGTAATATCTCTATATCCCATAACCAACACTCATCAAAAGTAAGCTGAATATATGATAATCTAGAAGATTTCCCTTTCAGAGCATCTGCCACAACATTTGCTTTACCAGGATGATATTGAATAATCAAATCATAGTATTCAATTAACTAAATCCATCTCCTTTACTCTAGATTTTGATCCTTCTAAGTGAATATGTACTTCAAACACTGATGATCAATGAAAATCTCACACCTGACAAAATATAGATAATGTCTCCAATTCTTCAGAGCAAAAAAGCATAGTAAAAAGTTCCAAATAATGTGTTAGCTAGGTCATCTCATGTGGCTTTAACTATTTGGAGAGTTTTTGAAATATGTTAAAGATATGAGCTCTACTCGAGCTGAGCTTGAGCCGTATAGATATAAAACCATTCCATCATCTACTAAATGAAGAGTGCAACTTCAAGATGCATAGTCAACAAAGCTAATTTCCACTGCCACTGTTTGAAGAGAACCAAAGAAGTTCTCTATCTCCAAAAGTAAATCTATTCTTATTACTATAACTAATCAAAATTTTGAAACTCCTATTAAATCTTTAGGTTATGGAAATGAGATTACAATCCCATAACCACTCCCACTATAGGAAATTCACCAATTACTTGTGGAATTTTCTGACATAAATTGATTATTTTCTAGTAGTTTTGTAATTTATCAGTGGTTTTCAGCCGAAACATTTTCCACCAAAAAAACCCACGTAGGAAAATTTTTACGGTAGAAAAAAGCTGTAGGAAAAATTTCTAGCTGCTATCCGACAAAATAAACATTTTCCACCAGTAAAACCTACACTAGAAATCTATCGAAAAGCTACTAGAAAATAGTCCACCGGAAAGCCACTTGAAAAATTCATCGTTAATGGGCAATTTTCTTGTAGTGTCCTACTTCTTATGGTTTTATAAATAAATCCCTTAGATTCTCTCATCACTCGTTAGTTTATAAATCGCCAAGAGTTGATCGGTACCACCTTGATGGTAGCTAATCGTCATTTGGTTCTAGTATAAGGGAGCTAAAATCGATAAATCGAATAACCTTAATATCGGATGGGAAGTAGTTTTGGTGACCTAAGATGGTATTCACTTTAACTGTAATGGTCACATAGATTATGTAGCAGAGAAAAAGAGTGATATAGGTAAAGATCTAATACAGTCCTTTCCTATTAAAGTATATGCTCTTGTTGAGCCACACAATGTGGCAGGAAAATCGATAGAAGAGATTATGCACCATCTCAAGGAAATTATAAAGAAAATAAATGAAAAAGAAGCCTTGAAAAGGGAAACAATAAAATTTAATGATGAAGTGATGTATGGATATGTTTCGTGGAAGACACTTGAAAAGAAAAAAATGTAAAAGTAAGGTGAATCCCATAAAAACATATTTAAGAGGGAAAAATACATCAAATTTGACTCAGAAATTGCTAGATATGTTAAATTCTAAAGATGAATAGCTTGCTATAATGGAAAAGAGGGTGGAGGAGTTAATGGTCACTATAGCTTGCTAGAATGGAAAAGAGGGTTGCAATAATAACATTTCATGATGAAGAGATGTATGGATATGTTTTTGTGGAAGACACTTGGAAAGAAAAAGGTAAAAGTAATGTGAATCCCATAAAAACTTATTTAAGAGGGGAAAATACATCAAATTTGACTCAGAAATAGCTAGATATGTTAAATTGTAAAGATGAATAGCTTGCTAGAATGGAGAAGAGGGTGGAGTTAATGGTCACTATAACTATTTTAAAGTAGATAAAATCTTTCCTATAAAGCATAGATAGATTTAGTGTTGCTTGAGCCTATTCAATACTGAAGTTAGCAAAAGGAAACAGTAAAAGAAAATTAAACTAAAGTCATAAAGTCAATGAAAGAGTAGACATAATTAGTTGAGATAAAGCTACTGGTAGAGTAGCAAGTAAAAGAGGCTTTAATATAACATAATCCCAAGGCACTTCATCTTTTCTAATGGGTAGATCCTACATGGAAGAATATGACCTAATTTCTTATCTTGAAGGATTTGTGCCACTTCTATTCAAAAACTTTGATGGTATACGGAATCCTAAATAGCATTTAGTACACTTATGAGCTAGCTATTATAATACAAGAGGCAGTAATGTGATGTAATTTAGGTAGTTTGTCAACATGTTATTTTGGGTAGCTTCTGAATGGTATGTAGAATTATTGAATGGGTCAGTTCATAGCATTACTGAGTTAGAACAATTATTTATAAAAAGGTTTGCCTGGGCACATCATTATGTCACAGTCAGGATTTACTGATTGAAAAATAGAAACCTGATGAAAATTTAATAGACTATATTCTAAGATGGAGAAAGCATAGCATAAGTATGAACCTCAACTTTAAGAGTAGTATGCTATAGAGATACTCCTCAAGAATATGTATGGCCCAATGGCCTTTTTATTAAAAGGATTTATTATAAAAAACTTGAAGAATGGTTAAGCAAAGCCTCAAATATCCTAGAGAAAGCTTCTTAGTTATCCCTCTTTAAAGACTAGTCTATAATAGAGATAAAGGAATCAAAAAATCAAAAGTATTAGTAGAAGAAGTTTGGGCCTGTGTTAAAAGTTGAAAAGGCAAGTAGGCTATAAACATTTTAGAAAAACATCAAGGTCATCCTTCCTAGTTTAATTAGTTTAGTAAATCTTAAAATGAACAGTTCATGCCATGCTTTAGTCTCACTCCAGAAGAGAGCAGAGTGAAGTTTGAAGCTCTTAAAAATAAATCCTATTCACTCAAAATGGAAGTCATTAAAAAAATCTTAAAAAATCTCTTGAAGAAATTTTAGTTCAAGCTTTCTAACCCCAAGAGGTTGGAAGACGTATGCAAATCGAGGCAACCCAACTATTCCCTATATCACCAGATGCTATGTCAAGAACTTAAAGATTATATAACCATCAAGGAGTGACTTGAAAAGAGTATAACTTTGGGGCGTTTGTGATACCCAAGGATTATTTAGTCATTCCAGGTCATGAATTAGCTAAATGTGTAATTTTTATCTCTGGCAGTACGGAATGCCATCCAGGTTGATTTAGTAGCTCCTGAGGAGGAAATTTAAAAAATTAAGAAGAAGTTAGCTCGTAAGTCTTCAATAATTCTGAAGGAGGAGTCTATAAATAAAAGTTCAAATATAAATAGTAAAATTATAATCTATGGTGATGGAGGATCTAAAGTTCTTATACCTATTACACTATATAATTTATATTTGTTCCCTTCTAGAACTAAGAAAGAAATGAGAAAGATTCAATATATATCATGTCTATATCTAATGATGAATATAAATCTACTAGCATATGCACTTCAAGTGAACATAACTCTTAGAAATCTAAAACAAACTTAAGTGAATTAGAAGAATCAAATTAGTGCTTTTTTGGTATTGATTCACCTATCCTTAATTTTCAGGGTGATCCTATTAGTATAAAGATTGATATGTCTAATTTTGGTGAGTTTTTGGATGAAAACTTAAAGATAAGTATCAATAAAGACATAAATGAGGTAGTGCTCTCTTCTTCAAAATGAGTAGTTCAATTAAATCTTTGTAGTGGTAAAATTCTGCCATAGTGGATTTCTAAAACTGATAAAGTAAACCAAGTTATTGATAATCCCAAAACTTTAGCAGAACCTCAAGTAGATCAAGATGTAGTGAATTCAAATGTTTCTATAGTTGAATATAATATTTTAGCTTATCTCAAAAAACTTCGTATGAAATTGATTATTTAAGATGCTTGGTCTTTTGTAAAGAAATAAGGGAGGTTTTAATCAAAGCTTTGCTTGACCCAAATATCTAAATGGCTCAGTTAGAATCAAAGTAGTCTAAAAATGTTCTATACTTTAAAGAGGTTCCAGGAGTAAGATTCTAAAATGAAGATTTATTTTTGGGGACTGCAAACCACAATCGCCCATTATATATTTCTAAAAATATTGAAAATTTTAAGTTATCTCTTATCCTCGTTGATTTGGATACAACAATCAACATAATAAATCTTAGAAATATTGCCTATTAAAAAGTCAATACTCATAAAGTTTGTTTTGATAAAATAATGTTATCAGGATTCCGTAAATAAAGTGAGAGAGCTTTGGATTCTATAACCTTATATTAGACATAGATGATCTTAGAATTGAATCTAATTTTTATATAGTAGATTTAGAGTCTTCATTTAATGCTCTCTATTGTAGACCTTGGTGTCATAAATATAGAATGGTGCCTTCCTCCCTACAATAGTGCATTAAATATTCCCATGAGGGTAATAAGCACTGCATTAAGGAAGATCTATAACCATTTTCAATTAATAAAGTTGACATATATGAAGATGCAAACTATTATCTACCTAAAAAGTAGACAGTCTTCTCTAGAAATTTTAAACCATCTATAAATAAAGGAAAAAGAAGTTGAAAATTGAGAGTAAAAGAGAAGGAAAAGAAAAAGAAATGCATTCTAACCTTAAACACCATGTTTGTTGTTCACCTACCCCTCCCTCACAAAGAGGTGGTAGAATGACTTAACGATCTAAAGGAAGAGGTTGAGGATGGCAAAATGAGAAAACTAAATATAAAGAAAAAGAAACTATGTCAATAAAGTTTCCTATAATACATATTGATTTGGAGTCAAGTTCGACGGATGAATCATATGTGTTCAAGAAAACTAATTAAGCTAATGTGTTTATGACTGTTACTGAATAGCCAAAGTTTAAAATTTTTATAAAAGAAAATAAGAATGAGGATAAGGTTCGAGTCATTGAGAAAGAAAATATAGAAATGTCTACCCTAGAAAGATTAGAGAATATATAGAGAATGTGACTCTAACACCATTATTTCAAAATGATATAGCTAGGTTGGTAGTTAAAGTCTCTCCCACTCTGATTGAAGATTCTAAAACCAATGCCTTTATAGATTTTACCAATAAATGTGTAAACACCGATGTAATCCTTGATGATCCTTTTATGGATAAAATAATAAAGCTACCTTTTGACTGATATTCTAACTATTTCAATAAATTTGCTAAACAAGATTTTACACCATCAACTTACATTAGCGATTAAGTTCAACACTTTGATAATCTATGAAATACTAAATTTTATAAATATAAATTTGAAGCAATTTTTGACTTTAGTTCTCTTTATCCTTTTGATAATGAAGAATACTATTTAGTTATAACCAATAATCTAGAGTCTGATAGTATATTTTTAATTGATATTTAATAATCTTTTAAAAGATTTTGTATAGGACTTTAGATAATCTGGATGGCTCCAAAAGTAAGGATGCACTACTTGAGTTTGAATACGAAATTAAATCAATGGTAGTTGTTTTTAAAGGATAAATTTGGGTAGTAAAGAAGACCCTCATCTAATGTTAAGTAGCTCATTATTGAATGAGGATGAGACAAATAAAACTATTGAGTTGGTCTTGGAGTTTAAATATTATTTTACTTGGAGTTATGAAGAAATGCTCAGATTATCTCTAGTCATCCCAATTCATAAACTAGAGATACAACATGATGTAGTTCCTATAAAATAAGCACCATAGTGTATGTGTCTCAAGATTTAGTAACAAGTCATTGTTGAAGTCGTGAAACTTATAGAGGTTGATTTTATCTGGGAAGAAATATATCTGACCTAGTTAGCCAATGTCATTCCAGTAAAGAAGAAAAATAATTAAATCCATGTCTATATTGACTAAAAAGATCTAAAAAAAGCTAATCATAATGATGAGTTTCCACTTCCTATACCAAAACTCATGGTTGAGGTTGCTTCAACATATGCAAAATTCTCCTTTATGGATGGTTCATTTGGGTGCATTCAAATAAAGATGGCTCTTAAAGATGAGAAGTTTAAAGTTTTTGGAACACCAATAAGAGTTTATTATTATAAAATAATTCCTTTTAAACTAAACAATGCTGGTGCAACATATCAGTGGGTAATGATGAGAATCTTTAATGAATTTATCCACCAACAAGTGGAATATTATGTTGATGATTTAGCATTAAAAGTATTAAAAAGATAATCATTTGAGTGATCTATGAATTATTTTTGAAAGATTTTATCTGTATAATCAAAAAATGAACACTCAAAAGTATGCTTCTAGTGTTACTTCATGGAAGTTTCTAAGGTTCAAACTTCAACACCGTGAAACAGAAATAGATCCTTCTAAAATTAAAGCAATATTGGAGATGCCACAACCTAAAGTCTAACTCAATTGAGATCTCTTTAAGGTTAGTTAGCATATCTGAGAAGGTTTATATTAAATTTATTAAGTACATGTCGACCAATGTAGCTCTACATAAGAAGGACATTCATTTCTAGTGGGATGAACGTTGCCAAAAAGCTTTTAACAACATTAAAGAATGCTTGAGATGAAATTGCCAATGTTGGCTGTTCTTATCCCAGGAAAGCCATTAATCTTACATACATTATATGGAGATTCACATCTTATCAACTAGGTTGCAAGTATATATAAGGTGATAAAACCAAACCTGCTTCCATATCACTAGTATACGATGAAATTATTAGAGTAAATTTTGAACATGAATTTGTATAGAATACCACATGGAACAAATGCGATGGAAAATGTCTTATTAAATCTCACTAAAGAGTGAGCTTATCTTGATGAAAACGTAATTACAATATAGGTACTTGGTCATAAGGCCTTATCACCAATTGATATGGAATATATAAATGAAAAATCCAAAGCTGAGGTGAAAATTAATTTTGTCATACATGATGAAGAAATAGATTGAAGAAAACCCTTCATTAAATATTTGAAAGAAAATAGCCACCCTCAAGATAAATAAATTATTGATAACAAAAAAAAAGGAAGATCCTTTCCTTGTACCATAATCAACAAAATGCTCTACATAAGATCATTCGATCAGATGTGGTTGAGGTGTCTCAATAAATTAGAAGCAAAAGATAAATTTTCTATTCGTTCGCCATATATTTTGCTTTAAATATTTTTTTATCAAATTTACATAGATTAATAATATACCATCCCAAAGATGTTTTCCTATCAATTTGAAAAGCGAAACTCAATTTATTTTCATAATTAAATGTAACCTAAGGAATATTCAATTCATCCCGAAGGATTAAAAAAATATTCACTTATCATTTTAGTCATGAAACTAAATCAATAAATTTATTTTCATAATTATACATAATCAAGAATATTCAATTTATCCCTAAGGATAAAATAATATTCACTTATGTTTTTAATTATGAAAATAAATCAAGACATTCCAAGCAAACCAAACCAAACTACCAGATAGATCCTAAGCTTTATTTGTCCTAACAAACCATCTAAAGTGTGTGTATAAGGTTGTGTGTCTTGGATAGATCCTAAGCTTTATTTGTTTAATGTTTTTTATAATTAAGTTTATTTGTTTAAAATCATAGATGGTGGGGTTTAATTCAAGTGTTAATGATTTAGAAATTTTAGAAATTCTTTTAAGGGTATTTTGGTTAAACTAGGGCGATGAGGTTTATTTCATCCTCCTCATGGCTAAGTTAATAGCTTCATAAGCCTAAGTTATCCAATATTTATCTACTTATTTATGTTTGATTATTGGTTACAAATTTTTAATTAATTCAATTCATTGATCATTAATTTATAAGATTTTTAATTTAACATCTACATAATATTAATTCATTTGTTGTGTTATCACTACTAGCATAAGGACCAAAGCCTCCTTAGATACATAGCCCCGTAGTTCAATATTTTTAGCTGATAAATTTTATTGATAGAGTTTTAATTATTCATTATTATTGTTCATCTGATTTAGTTCATTGAGTTAGTTATTTATTGAATTTTTATAATTATTCAATTAATTAAGTTTGACCAAATTTTGACTCTTTGATTTCTATTATATTTTAAAAAATTTTAATTTTTCATAAACACTAGACATAATTTTGAGTTTAATGTCTTTAAGATTGTGTCAATTGGAGTTTTTGTAATTAGTTATGATTTTTACAGGTTCTGCCCTTTTAGTGAATTAATTATTTATTTAATTAAGGGTATTTTTAATTTTTGTACCAAATAAATTCCAAGCCTCTTGAAATCTTTACCAAATGTCTCTGATGACTCCTAGAGAGGATTATAAGTGTTTTGAATAATTTTGGAATTTTTCATTAATTTTTAATTATTTTAATTATTTAATTAATGGATTTTCTAGGTTTTCAAATTACCTTTTATTTTGATTAAATTTTAAAGGGCATTTAATTTTTCTCTGTTTAGCATTTAATTCTAAGAATGTAACACTTTAAAATGTATTTTTTGGATTTTATTTGGGTTTATTATAAATTAATGAAAATCCTAGGTCAATTATGTAGTTAAAACATGGGTTCACTAATTGATAACTAAATGAATGACAAATAAAATAATATTTGAAACATAGGTTCTTCTCATCTTATTCTTCGAACCCACAAAATTTTAATTCATCAAAGTCTCTCCAGGCTTCATAATGAATCACCTAAGGTAAATACACATTTACCTTAGAGGATTTAATTTAGATAATCTACTCATGGGATTGGATTGTAATCATTGGAATTTTATCCCTTATACAGAGCATAATTGTTAAAATCTAAGGTCCTTAACTTATGATAATGATGATAACAAATATTATTGATTTGAATTTTTTTTTCTCCTAGCATATGTATTACATATTATTTTTTTTGTGTACTAATATGTCAGGTACATCACGCACAGCTCTAGAATGATTAAGGCTCAAGTTTGGGTAGAATAGGATATTTTTCGAAAGAGTATGTATTTTCAATTTCTTTTATTTTATATTTCTAGTCTGGTCTTGTAAGGGTGTTTGCTAAATTGGACTAATTTTTTGAACTAATTATACCGTATGATTCAGATCGTACTGAATAATTAGTTATACATAAATTAGTTTTAATGATTAATTTTATAATTAATACATATTAACTAAGCATATAGTATGATGTAGATCATAATGTATGATTTGTTTCCATCAGGAAACCCTAGCCGTTAGATGATTTAGTAAGTATTTTGAAAATTGATTTTAAATTAATCATACTATATGATATTTGAAGTCTTACTTAAATTAATCCCCTAATTAGTCAATCAAATGAAGGTTTAATAAATATGACAAATCCTTCTGTATGATATAGATCATATTGTATGATAAATAGAGATGAAATTTGATCGTCTTAGATATTGTATTGGATGAAACCTTAATTTTTTAACAAATTGTATAGACGATGTTAATCATACTGGATGAACAGTTGACATTTAAACTAAATATGCTGTATGATATAAATTATACTAGATAAATGACAGAGATGATTTCCAATCTTCCTGCTGATCATCCAATACAAGCAGAAGGAAATTGAGCTAATCATACCGTACAAACATTCGATCGTACTATGCCATAAGTTTGCAAAAAATGAATAGTTTATCCTAAAGACTGTTCCATCATACTAGACGAACCCCTTTTTTGAACTAATTTTAATATATGAACCTAAATTATAATACACAAACAGTGATGGCTTAATTGAAACTTAGGATTTTTTTATGCCTTGCACCTAAGCAACTCAAACTTGTCTCAAAAAAAAAAAAAAAAACTTTTGGCTGTTGAAGGAACTCTTAGGGAAAATTCTTGAGAGAGCTCTTAAGCTTAGAGAGGGAGAAAGTGAGGTGGTGCATGAAGGATAAAGAGTGTGGGGTCTTCACATGGTTGCTCCAGGCAAGCTTGCACCTTGCTTCCTCTAGTGGCCTTTGTGAGTTTTTGAAGTTGCTCTTGGGAGAGAAGCTTTAAGGGAAAGGGTCGTTGGTGCTCTGCCTTCACTAGGAGGGTGAAAAAGGATTGAAGGTTCTCCTCCATCACCAGAGGGTGAGAAAAATTTTAAAGGTTTACTGCCATTACCTGGAGGGTGACATAGCTTTCGGTTCTCCACCGCACCGGGTTTGGTGGAAGTGATTTGTAAGAGCTTATCTACCTTGCTATAAGGGCTAAAGGAGAGTCACTATCGTGTTATTGTAATAGCTAGAGAGGAGGACTCCGGGGAGTGGACGTAGGTCAAGGTTGATTGAACTGCTATAAAATTATGGTTTATTTTCTGCTCTTTTATTTTCTAATTTTTTAATTTCTTACACAAATTTAAATTTCATTACAAACTGTAGTTGAATTAATAATATTACTAGGTTAGTTTTAATTTTTGTTAGTTTTAGTTTTTGTTAGAATGGAAAATAAAAAATATATATTTCACTTAATTTATTTGTGTTACAAAACTTTAAAAAAACATCAAGTTTTTAATTTGTTTTCGTATGCGTTAGTCACTTAACTAGAATTTTTTATAAATTATGATATTGACTAAAACATAAAAAGGTGTTTTTTGGTATTTTTTAAAATAACCAATTTAGTCCACCTCTTTGTGTGCCTAGGGATAGTTTAATGAGGTCGTACAACCACCCCCAAACTTTTAAGTGGTATCAAAGCTGATCTTGGATCTCATAATTTTAAAATCCCAGAGTGAAGATCATATGGTGCATTTTAGTAATAAAAATATAGTGGAGGGTTATTCTATAACTCATCCACCTCTATTTGAAAATATTCCATTTGATTTTTACAAAATCAACATGTCTATATTTCTACAATCTATTAATTTTAGAATTTGGCACATGATTCAAACTGGTTATTCACTTCCATCATGTATAGTTAATGGAGTCAAAACCGATGTCCCTTTTACTGAATGGAGTAATGAGGATAGAGAGCTTACTCAATTAAATACAAAATGCTTGAATTATTTTTTCTATGCATTGAAATATGAGGATTTCATGAGAGTGTCTACATATACTACAAGGGAGGAAATATGGGTTAGATTGTGTATCACATATGAGGGTACTAATGAAGTCAAACAATCTTGGTTTAAGATTTTACTACATGACTATGAACTATTTTGCATGAAACCTAATGAGATAATTTTTCAAAGGTACACTAGATTCACATAGATAGTGGCATCCATATAGGCATTAGGTAGAGAACTTTTTAATTCTAAAAAGGTTAACAAAATTCTATGTTTCCTGCCTTATATTTATGATGCTAAGGTCACTGTAATTTCTGAATCTAAAGATCTGAATGTGTATTCTATTGAGAAGTTGATTGGCTCACTCATTGCCTATGAGCAAGGCGTGAGTTAGAGATTACTTGATATAGGCGATAAGAAAAGGAGAAAATTATGGCTTTGAAAGCTAATGACTCAAATAATGAAAGCTCTATAGCAGAGGAGGATGATGATATTGCACTGATGACTCGATAGTTCAAAAAATTTTTGAACAGAAAGCAGAAGCATCATCAGCAATGGAGAAAAGATAAAAGTATTAAAAATTTTAAAGCATCATCTAACACAATTTATTTCAAATGTAGGAAACCAGGCCACTTGCAAACTAGCTATCCTAATTTGAAAACTCACTTGATTGAAGAGAAGAGTGAAGAGAAGGGAAGGTTTAAAAAGGAGAAGAAATAGACATATAAGGCTTTTAGGGTTGACTCTATCTTAGAATCATCTGAACAGGAAGTAGAGGAGGAGGTAACTATTCTATGTCTCGTGGCTAATAATAGTATTGATCAGTCAGATCAAGATGAGGTATGTTAGCTATCCTATAATGAACTTTTTATTTCATCTAAAAGAATTCATGATTTATAAAGGAAGCTAAAGAAGATGTACGCTATCTTAAACACTGATTTTTCAAGTTTACAAAAAGAGCATGATAGCCTGAGAGTTAAACATGCTGCCCTAGATAGAAATCATATGACTTTACTCAATGAGTTTGATGTATTAAATAAGAAGCAAGTTAACCTAACTAATGTATATGAGTCCTTGAAATCAAAGCATCTTGAGTTAGAAGATTCATAAAAATAGTTAGAAGCATTTGTAACTGAATTAGATCATAATGAGCATGCATTGAAATTTGAAGTTACATTGAAATTGGAAGTTATAATCTTTGGAAGTGTAAAAGAGTTCCTAAAAGAAAAAGGCCATGCACTTAAACACAATAAACCACCACCTAAATTGATACAATGGTATTAGCCCACATCACTGCATGCATCACATACACCTAGCAAGTGGCACAACCCCTAATATAAACTAGTAAATCTATTCCCTGGGGTTAGGTGACATTCATGTGGCATGCTAGGTCATATAGCCCACACTTGGAAAATAGATCATAGGACACATTTAGTGTAGAGACTTAAATCACATGCACTACAACATAACATGCATGCAACTCATTCATCAAAATATAAGGTGGCACCCAAACTCACTTGGGTTCTAAAATCTCACCACTGATTGACTTCTCTCATAAAAGGACTAGTGAGAGCTTATAGTACATAGACAGTGTATGCTCAATGCACATGATAAGAGATATGAAGAAGTTCATTATGTTGGAGGATAGGTCAGAAGGCAAGGTCACCCTGGGAGATAACAGCACCAGGAAAGTGAGGGGCTTAAGCATAATTAAAAACTCAAAGAATTTTATCTTTAAGAATATTTTACTTATAGATGGTTTAAAGAATAATCTACATAACATTAGTTAGTTGTGTGACAAAGAATTTTACATTAAATTTTTATCCACAAAGTACATGATTAATTTAAATGTCAAATTTGTTCTAGAAAGAAAAAGAGTGAACAATGTGTATATGTTTGATTTGAAATGCATTGAATACTCTAATTCTTTATGTTTGAAAACCATTATTGATGAATCCTGGCTATAACATAGGAGACTATGTCATGTAAGCATGAATACACTTAGGAAGATTACCAAGAAAGACTTAGAGGCACACCCAAGTTAGATTTCACTAAGGACCACCTATGTGATGCTTGCCAACTAGGAAAGCAAATTAAGTCTTCATTTTATTCAATTAGGGACATCATCACCTCTAAGCCACTAGAAATTCATCATATGGATCTGTTTGGATAGATTACTACCGTTAGCCTAGGAGGAAAGTTATATGAATTTGTTATTGTTGATGATTACTTTAGATTCACCTGGGTTAGGTTCCTAGCAAAATAAAAAGAATCTTCTAAAGAATTTAGAACCTTCCCCACCTGGATACAGAGGAAATTAGAATGTGAGATCTCGACTATTCATAGTGATCATGGTGGAGAGTTTGAAAATGATAAGTTTGAATACTTTTATCATGAGGCAGGGATAGAGCATAACTTTTCTACCCCCAGGACCCCTCAACAAAATGGAATAGCTGAAAGGAGGAATAGGACTTTAGTAGAAGCTGCTAGGGCTATGTTAGTTAAAAATTCTCTTCCTAGATAGCAAAATCAGTAAATATTGCTTGTTATGTGTTGAATAAGGTTAATATTAAATCCAAGTTAAATAAGACATCCTATGAGCTCTTTAAGTAGGACACCCAACCTTTCTCACTTACATGTCTTTGGTTATAGATACTTTATCCTGATTAATGGCAAATTACCTCTAAGAAAGTTTGATCCAAAATCTGATGAAGGAGACTTCTTAAGATATTCATTTGTAGGTAAAGCCTATAGGATCTTTAATAAGAGGATCTTAGTAGTAGAAGAGTCTACCCATGATGTATTTCATAAATCAGACAAATCTTTTGAGCCTAGGTTAAAAGAAGATGAAGAAGTAGAGGTTACCCAAGGGGTAGAATCCATTGACCTAAGAGATAGTGTAAATCCTCAAGAGCCTTTACCTAGAGATTGAAGATATTCATCTAGTCACCCTAGAGAACTCATCTTAGAAGATCCATCTGTAGGTGTTAGAATTAGGCATGGACTTAGAAAGGAGGTTAGTCATTCTGCATTCATCTCTGTGGTAGAACTCACCAACATAGATCAAGCCCCAACTGATGAATTTTGGATCCTAACTATACAAGAATAATAAAATCAATTTGTTAAGAATGATGTGTGGGAATTAGTTAGCAGGCCTAAGTACTGGAGTGTTGTAGGAACTAAGTTGGTTTTCAGAATAAAGTGAATTACTATTGTATAGTGATTAGGAATAAGACTAGAATAGTAGTTATAATCATATTGAAGGAATTGATTTGGAGGAGACCTTTACCTCTGTAACTAGGTTAGAAATAATTAGAGTACTATTAGCCTTTGCTTGGTTTAGAGGATTCAAGTTATATTAGAAGGATGTTAAGAGTGCATTTATAAATGGGGTGATTAAGGAAGATGCCTATATTAAGCAACCCCCATGTTTTGAGAATTCTCAATTTTCTAATCATATATTCAAATTAAAGAAAATATTATATGGATTGAAGCAAGCACCTAGATCTTGGTATGAGATGCTGAGTATATTCCTCCTAGATAGAGCCATTATTAAGGGTAGTGTAAACACCACATATTCCTAAAGAAAGTAAGAAAAGATCTACTCATTATTAAAATTTATGTTGATGATATACGTTTTGGATCCACATATAAGAATCTTTGTGATGAATTTTTAAGAATAATGAATAAGGAGTTTGAGATGAGTATGATGGGAGAGCTTACCTATTTTCTTGAATTTAGTATGAAGCAAAGGGCTGATGGAACCTTTCTTAGCCAATCAAAATTTATCAAAGATATCATTAAGAAATATGAGATGAATAATGCTAAGCCATGAATACTCCCATGAGCTCTACCATTCAATTAGATAAGGATCGTAATAGAAATTTAGTTGATCAGAAGAAATATAGAGGGCTAATTGGATCACTTCTTTATTTGACTATCAGTATACCTAATATCATGTTTAGTGTATGTCTCTATACTAAATTTCAGGCTGATCCCAAAGAATCCCATATGATTGCTGTTAAGAGAATCCTTATATTTCTATTAGGCACCTAAAATCTAGGTATCTGGTATCCTAAACATAGCTCATCCTTTAAAATCATATGATATTAAGACTCTGACTTTACAGGATGTAGGGTAGATAGAAAAAGTACCTCAAAAACTTGTCAATTCATAGGCCAATCATTACTATGCCAAAGCACAGTGGTGAATTAGATTTTATGTTTGGAGTGGAGTTCACTAATTTGTGTGTGGAGATTGGATATTTAAATTAGAGAATTTTCCACACTAAAAAATGAGGTCAACAGCTAAAGATATAGTAAAAGAAGTTCATGCTGGATTGTGTGGCACTCATTAGTCTAGTCCTAAAATGAAAATAAAGATTAAAAGGATGGAATACTATTAGTCATCAATAATAGATGACTGCATGAATGTTGCACATCATTTTCATCAGTTCTAGGTGCATGGTATTGTTCTACATTACCTACCAAAAATTTTGCATCTCACAGTTTCTTAATGGCCATTTAAAAGCTTGGGAATATATATCATCGATCTAATTGATCTGCCATCCTATAAAGGTTATATGTTTATATTAGAAGCTACATACTACTTCTCAAAATGAGCAGAAGTAGTTCCTCTAAGAGAAGTTAAAGCTCATTATATTTAAACTTCCTTATAGGCCATATCTAATATTTAGTGTTCCTCATTGAATCATATCTGATAATGGTCCATCCAATAGAAGAAACAAAATAAATAATTTCACTAGATATCATAAAATATATTAGAGATGCTTAGACTATCTATTACCCTTAAGAAAATAGATTAGTTGAGGCCTTCAATACGAATTTGGTGCAAATCTTAAATATAACCGTAGATGACATTAAGTATCAATTGAATGAAAAGCTAGGAGTTGCTTTATGAGCATATCAAACCATATATATAACTCTTATTCATTCTATCCTGTTTAGTGTATTCTTCAAAGTAATGGTTATTCTCTATTTGGAGGTACAACTTCCTTTATTGCACATTACAGTAAGTCATAAAATTATATAATAAGAAAATATTGAACTCTAACTAGAAGAACTCAATAGTTTAGAAGAGAAGAATTTGCAGGCTCAATAGAACTTTGAATTATATAAAGTTAAAATGACTCAAGCAGATAATAAGATTGTTTATCAAAGAATTTTCCAAGTAGGAGACTTGGTTCTTATTTTGAGAAGAACCATTTTTGCCCATCAAAGGATGGGTGGTAAATTCGAGCCAACTTGGGATAGATGGTCCATTTTTAGTGGAGAGGGTCTATAAAGGAGGTTCCTATTTGCTAGTTGATTGAAAAGGAGATCATTCCATATTACCCAAAAATGGGAAATATCCAAAGTGATATTATGATGGATAGTATTTGTAAATGATAAAAATTAAATAAAAAATTCTAACATTTTCATAATTACCTAAGTTTTTTTAAAGTTTTCTATTATGAGGTGGATCTAGATGATGAAAATAGGTCCAAATAGTTGTACTAAACCTTATAAATTTTAAAAATCCTCAGCACTTGATTAAGTTTATCCTACAAGATGGGTAGAGTGAATTTCCCTAATGGCATCCTCAGCACTTGATTAAATTTATCCTGTAAGATGGGTATAAGTTTCCCTAATGGCATCCTTTCTTTTTGGACTTTATTCGATCAGGTAATACAATCTCTGGTATTATCCTTATCTGACTGCTTAAATCTATTCATTTAAGAGTTCATTCTCAAGTGAATTTCTTAAACCTACTATTTTTGGATAGATATCCTAATCAAATTTAAATCTTTTTAAGGTTCAGGTATAAGCCAGCTTTTGTGGCATCCCCTCCTATTAAAATTTGGTTGATTGGGTAATATGGTCTCTTATATTTTCTCAACCTAACCATTAAATTCATTCATTTAAGAATTCTTTTTCATTTAAATTCCTTAAATTTGCTAGTTTGAGATAAATCTCTCATTCAATTCTAAATCAGTCCTTAAGAATAAGCCCATTTTTTGGCTTCCTATAGACTTCTGACATAAGTCTGCTTTTACGACAGCCATCTTGCTTAAATCCACCTTTTGGTATAAACCCTCTTTTATGGCATCCTATTGACTCTGGGTACGAGTCATCTTTTATGCTATCCCGCTTATTAAAATATGATTGATTAGGAAATATGATCCGTGGTAAATTCTCAATCTAACTATTAAAATTCATTCATTTGAGATTTTTTTTTTCATTTGAACTACATATATATGCTTGTTTGAGATAGATCTCTCCTTCAATTCTAAATGTTTCCTTAGGTATAAACCTACTTTTACGACATTCGATAGACTTGTAGCATAAGTCTACTTTTAAGACAGTCATCTTGGTTAAATCTTTATTTAAGTATAAACCTGCCTTTATGACATCCAATAAACTTCGAGAATAAGTTCTCTTTTATGGCCTCCCTCCTGTTAAATTTATATCTTTAATTCTATTAATTTTTATAACATTATCCTTCAATCTCTTATATATAATCACAACTACACCATTTCTAGTAGGACTCCTACCAGAATACCGCAGTTTAAATCCTAAACTATCAATCTCCTTAGCCTTCTCTCCATCCTATATAGTTTGTTGAATGCAAAGAATGTTTATCTTCTGATAGATCATAATATCTATTAATTCCACTAATTTGCATGTAAGAGAACCTATATTCCAAGTTCCTATCCTAATTTTAATTTCATGGACTAGATTCTTTACTCATATCTCTCCATGATGTCCATGATGTGGGAAGCCTTTCCTATTTAACAATGTATCAGGTACCGGTGTAGTAAACCTTACTCACTTGTCACTATATTCAGGCCATACAATGCTTCACTTATAGGGAATGCCCTAGCATTAAGACAATGTATTAAAGGATGCATGTCATGATTATTCAACAAGTTTTATGTAGGCTGTCGACTACCAAATACAGCCTTCTACCATTTTCACTCAGGACTCGGGACCTGGCAACGGTAGTGTTAAAAAGAAAGGAACCATTCTAATTTTTGGGAGTTTTGAACCTGTCGTGAATTGAACATGCAACCTTCTGATCTGGAGTCATACGCAGTACCATTGTGCTACAGATTTAATTTGGTAATTAACTCAGCTATTTTGATAATTATTTAAAAGATCATACATAAAAAAATTATTCATAAAATATGATCAGTTTAAATTTCAAAATTCAAATTTGCCTATTTTAGGTAGGTTAGATTTGACGGCGTGGTTTATGATTATTGTTGTTTGTCCAATACGATGTGGTGTTCATACTGTATAATTATTTATATTTCAAATTTCTATTTTTCTAATTTAAAATAAAATATTTTAATTAATTTTTATAGCAATAGATCATATAATATAGTTTATAAAAAATTAAAATATTTTTTTTTCACTCCCCCTTTGTGTGTGTGCATGGTGGCTAAGTCACCATACTCCTTTTAGAATATATTAACTTAAGAAAAGCTAAAATTATGAACTCTTATAAAAAAATCAATCATAAACAACCCATTCTAGAGGCCTAATCCTTTTGCGGTGCTTGGTGTATGTTGTACCTAAAATGTTAGTACACATAGAAAATATATGCAATAATGACATATAGGAGAAACTAGGTAAGTCTGATAATATTTATTACCAACAAAATAAAGCTTGGGCTCCTGGATACAACATGATCTAGTCGAAATTTAGTTATATTGAGTTTCGTAGACTTAGAGAGTAATTCTTTATAAGATAGCAATGACTTATGAACATTGGATTAGATGATGGATTTTGAGAAGGGTCATCAAAGCTTACTCAAACTCAAGTTTAGAGGGCTTTGTAACTTGGGGGAAGGTGATGGATTGGATACTCTCACTTTTAGGAAGCTAAAGAAAATAAAAACTAGAATAAAGGAAGGATGGAAAATGGGGTATTTATAAGCAATCCAATTAGAAACTTGCTAAAATTATGACCACAACTAGTTGTACCAAGCTATTAGGCTAGTTTGGGGTTGGCTATGAGATGCTTGTAGCTAGTTAGAGTGGAGGAAGGGATTGGGACGAATTGGTAATGTGGAATTGGCTTGTTTCAATGCTTGGTTAGTAATATTTAAGCAAATTTAATCAATCGTAGTTGGCCAAGTGTCCACCTAAGATTGGCTTAGGTCATGGATGCCAAGGGAGAAGTTTAGATCAATTGGGAAGGGCTGTTCTATCTTAAAAGAGCTAGAATTATATCTTAATCCAATTGGGATAACTTGGGATTGCCTAATTAGGTGACCCAAATTAGCTCAATGCATGTTCTAGCTAGAGAGTTTAGCCTAGGGTCTTAAGTAGCTAATGGTAGAATTTGGGTTTAAGGGTTTGAATGAAAGAAGGCTAGGTCAATGGAGTAAGCTATATAGATCATATAGGTTAACTATGATCAACCCATGATCACCATGGATTTTGAAAGATTTTTTAATTTTATGAAAGGGTTTGGATGCTTTAGGATGTTATCCTATATGCTAGGATAAGGTCTAACATAAGAAAGACACTTTAAAAGGGTTCAAAGTATTTAAGGAATTTTGGGGTTTTAAGGGTTTGACCATGGTCCAAGGGTTGATCATCGGTTGGGTTAGGCTTAGGAAGTCTTTAGGTTTATTTTAGGACACTTATGATCCAATGTCAAGACCTAGGGTGGTAGGTTGACCAAGGAATTCAAATGAGAAGTGCTTTAGGGCATAAAGTTCTTTTTGAGGAATGTTGGTCAAACATAAATTTTCAAGCATCTTGGGTGAGTCAAATTAATTACTATGTGAATCTTGGTTAGTTTGGTTCAATCCCAAGGGCATGGGTTTGGTGACTCCCTACTATCACTAGGGGATGTCTAAAGGGAAGTTTAAATCACCTAAGGTTATTCAAGGCTAAGTCCTTAGGTTATCTCTTATGGTTCTTATAAGTTAGATTTATAGTAAGGTAAGAGCACCTAAGCACTAAGGATGATAAGGGAGAGAGATTTTGCCTCATTCAAAAAATGAGGCTAAAAGTGCATTCATATCACCCTTGCACCTTCATTACGTGGATTATATAATTACCAAGGCTATAGTAAGAAAATGACAGTAAAAATACATTTATTTCTATAATTCAACCACATTAAATTACATTCTCTCATCCATCATGTAACTCACCTGTCAAAGGGTTGAGTGAATTGGTGAACTAGATGTATACATATGTATTCCTTCATATGTGTCTTAAAAGGTAACAATCAAATCATGATGAAGGCATTCACACATAAGAGGGGAACTCATAGCCACTTGCCCAAATAATTCATATAGTTTACCTTAAACTAGGTTAGTTAAGAATAGTGCAACAAGCAGATCAACTACCACTCACCATTACCCCATTCAACAATTCTTAGTATATGATCATCATCCCTCACCCAAGCTTGGCTAATAAGAAGGCCTCCATACTAGGTGGTACTGTGCTTATCACCGTATCTGACACCAATTTCCTCAGCATAGGCTAGCCATTCGACTACAATGATCATTAGCTTAGAGTGAGCAATAAGGCCAAGCTGATATGTCAATTTACAGTTTTCTAAACTCGACATTATCAAAAAACACACCGCAGCTCTCGCTTTATGCAACACAACATTATTATACACGCTCATAGTTAAGTCTTCCAGCTCAACTCTCCCAGCAATCAATGGGTGTCATGTGTGTGTATTCTAGTAAAGTGTTATGTTTCTTTTATTTTTTTGAATGTATCCCTTTTTGTATTCTCATGAATCTTATAAATAAAGAGAAAAAAGAACTATTCATGACAAAAAAATGCCATTAGGTAATTCTTTAAATTAGTAGAGAATTTTTAACTTGTTTGAGATCTTTAGTTCCCCTCTACATTTTTCTTTTATACTCTCCATTCATGCACATAGGTTCCTTTGCTCTCTAGGTAGACCTACTAGTAAGGTTTCGACTGACAAAATCAGATCCAACACAAACTAAAAATATTTTATTTAAGGGGATATTTGGCTTACCAAAAAAGACATGAAAAATATTTCAAATGTAGGGTATTTGAAATTTTGCATATTTGATTTTATGAAAAAAAAATGTAAAGTAAAACTTTAAGGAATTCTTTTCACTCATTGATTCATTTTTTATGATTCTTGAATTTTCACATTTTCAATCAAAATTTAAAAATTTCCACAAGTTAAACTCAGTTTCTAGCCATCCAGTTAAATAAAAAAAATAATCATTTATATTAATTTTATATTTATTAAAAAACTACTAAAATTTTAAATTTATATACTTTATTTAGTCTATACATATATTTTTTCAACAAACTAAATAGACCTAAGTAAGGGAGAAAAAGGAGAATCATATCATTAATTGCAATTCATACAAATTATAGAGAGAGAGAGAAAGAAAGGGGAATGAAAGCTGCTCTTCTAGGGTTTGGGTAACCTTAAATACCCCCTCTATATCTCCTCCTGCTTTCTTCCTCTTCGCTCTCCATTAGGGGTTTCCACCACGCAGCAACCCTATGTCTTCGCCTCTCTCTTCTTTAAATTTCCCTCTTCTCAACACCCCAGACCTTCCCTCATAGGAAGTTTCTTCCACATCGACCTCTTTAAACTAACAATCCCTCCTTTCCACAAGAAATCTATCCACAAAATACTTTCCTCTCTCATTTGTTCAACCTCAAGAAAAGGTCATACATTATTTGATGATGAAGTCTCTAAGGGTACCAAAGAATGGGGCTCACCTTGGTTGGTTATTTTCTTGGAAGGCATCCTTTTTTGGAGGCTATTACTACAAACATAAAAAATACATGGTCTCTAAAATGCACTCTAAACATGCTCTCCCATTGTGAGGGGTTCTTTTGGTAAAATTCTCTACACCTGAGGACTATGAAATGGCATGGTCGAGTGGTCCATGGTTCTTCATAGGTAAGCCCTTTATCTTCCAAAAGTGGT
Source organism: Dendrobium chrysotoxum (assembly GCA_019925795.1). Lineage (NCBI taxonomy): Eukaryota > Viridiplantae > Streptophyta > Magnoliopsida > Asparagales > Orchidaceae > Dendrobium > Dendrobium chrysotoxum. Next base: position 35,781,190 of record CM034302.1, on the reverse strand, counting down.
CTCCCAACTTTAATACTGAACAAGATGAGTTCTGTTCTGTCCCCTATGGATTAAAATTCATGATCTTCTACTTGCTGTTTGGTTGAAAATGAGGCTTTTGCTTTGGAAAGAGTGTAAAATAGATTGGAATTAAATTTCTTCGAGAAATTTGAAATTGACTTTTGAATTTTATCTAGCATCCATTGGAAATGATATACCCCCTTGAGAGGTTGAAATAAGATCCCCTGAAGGGTTCAGATTTAGAATTATAAATTTCATCCTGAATATCATAGCCAAATTCATTTATGAACTACATATGACCCTGAAGGGTCAAAATGATGTTCGATCAAATATTTAGCTATGATAATCTAGATGGGCTATCAATTATTTCATATTCAAGGTCATTAAAACGAATGACATATCTCCCCGTGTGAAGAAAATATCATCGCTTATCAATTATTTGAATATGATGAAAACGATCAATGTTGATCTTGATTTTCCCAAAGAAAATTAATTAAGTTTTGAAAATTGATCTGGGATTTTAAATCTCCTACGAGCGCAAGCCCTCGTAGTTAATTACATCGTAGGAAACTGAGTTTTCTACAAACACTCTTAATTAAAAAAATAATAAAAATTTTATTTTTGGAATTATCAAGGAGTGATATTTAAAAGAGTGATGCTGAAATTTTTAACTAGGATTAGATTAAGCTTTATACACTTAATTTTGGAGGTTAATGGAGGAGAAGTAGGAGGCACTTTAGGATTCTAAAATAATATAGAAATGCCCCAGTCTAACCTATGTGTTTGGCTTTAAATTTTGGATTAGAAAGGATTTTAATTTGAGTTATCTATTTATTAGAAGGTTGGGATAATAATCCTAGAGGTTGGGGACTTATGATTTTAAGTCTGCCCTGGATCCTAAGACTAATTTGGGCACTAAATGATAGTGGCCTAAACCTAGCTATTATAATACAAATTTGGATTTATCCTAGCCTGGATTATGGAGTCAGCTAACCACCTAGGCACTTTAAAACCATTTATATGATCTCCTTATAAAAGATGGGTAACGATATTGTTATTTATGTTTTAAGAAATTAGGGCCAACGTCTAAGCTTAAAAAATATTTTTTTTCCTAGTGAATGTATAACATCCCCTTGATAGAATTACACCCTAATAGGCCAGGTGGTCTGCCATAACTAGTAGGCGAGGAGGTACCTAACAAGGTATAGAAGATTTCAATATGTATACATGTGATCTCTCGGCGGTCTCGCGCTTACTTATGAAATCATTAGAGTTACTATATGAGCCTAAAAAATTTTATTTAATTTAAGTAGAAAAGGTTTTTTAAACTTACCCTCATGAGCCTCCAAACATTTTCAAGGTAAATTAAAATCGGCACCGAAGAAAAAAACTTAGAAAAATAGGAAATTTCTACCGTACAAATAAATAAAATAATCAATCAATCAATTAAATAAATATAATGTCTATGTGATAAGTGCCACTTAATTTACAACCCAGGCTCTACAAAAATTAAAAGTGGTCGGGTACCACTGACAATAACACAGATTCTATACCTAGAAATAATATAAGTGACTTTGAGACTGGGATATTTTTTGTCTTGACTTCTTTATCCTTTTGTGAGCTCCTTGGATTAGTTAGGTCCGGACATCCAAATAAAAAGATACTCCTCCCTAACGGGATGTTTTCTTCTCTTTTTGGATTTTTAAATCATCCTATTTAAAAATCCAAATGGAAGGGGACTCCCCCCTAAGGGATGTTCCCTCCTCTTTGGATTCTAAGTTGGATGTATGACATCTCTTTTCAATGTCAACTTTCACAACTCGATTATATTAAAGTACATTACATTTCAAAAATATAAAAGACTCTAAACAACCTATATGGTTATCCTAGGCAGTTATATTTAAAATCATCAATAATTCTAGACAGTTATATATTTGCTTAAATTAAAATCACAACCATACTTGGCCATGCACTTTTAATTTCAAGGGGGCTTAGTATTTTTAGCACCTACAAAAAATGTTAATTTAAGCTTTAATTTTTCCACCTTGATCTAGCCCTGCATGAGCATGACCACTTGTAGAAAATTCTATGAGCATCCATATCATTCTAACCTAAGAGTATTCTAATGCCCATAACATTAACTCACATATTGCTTAATAAATTAACACATCAATATTCAATCAAATCATTCAAGTAATACTAACTAGCATGCAGTGAAAACTACGAAAAACTTGGCACACATGTATTAGAAAAGTAAACTCCGGCCTAGTCTAAAACTAGAGTTGGTTGACCTAGCAAACTATTTAAAGTGGGTGGAGAAAGTTGTGTGCCTTAAATATGTCCTATATTGGTTAGTTTGTTAAAGTTGTCTAATGTCTTAAATTTTTATTACAAGCTTAAAGGATTTTTAATTTGAGTTTAAGTTATTATGATTCGAGCTCACGAATTTATATTTTTGATGATAACAAATATTATGGATCACATCTTTATGTTTCATAATATGTTTTATTCTATACTAATTTTGTGTGTATACTAACATTTTAGGGAAATCATATTCCAGACTGTCGAAGACTTCAAGACAAATTAGATTAGGATTTCTTTTAAGGAAGTCTGTAATTTTTCTATTTTTCTTGAGTCTGAGAGAGTATGATGTAATTGGGTAACCGTGCATACACAGGAGGAGAAAGAGAAAAAACTTGAATTTTTGAGACTAATACTACGGGACGATCTTCAATCGTACTACACAATTTAGACTTAGTGGCTTTTCCTCCAACGTGCAGTTTATCAAATCATGGCTTGAATTTTGAACAGATCGTATTGTATGATCTCAGTTCATACATATGATTGATAGAGTATGAAATTTGATTTGTACCAGTTAGTACCGAACAAAGCCTTAATTTTTTTGAACATTTTATACAGTACAAGATAATTTCGTACGGATGACTAAATTGAGTTCGTACTAGTTTGTACAGACAAATTTGAACTAATCATATGTGTCACTATGCATTCATTTGGATGGATCATATGGGATGATATGCATTCATACGGATGACTGATAGAGCACAAAATTGAGTTCATACAGATGAATTTGAACTGTTCGTACGGGACACTACATATTCGTACGGACGGATCATATGGGATGATATGCATTCGTACGGATGACTAACAGAGTATGAAATTGAGTTCATACTACTTCGTACATACGAATTTGAACTGTTCATACGGGACACTATGCATTCATACGGATAGATCGTACAGGACACTATACATTTGTACGGGACAATATGCGATCGTACAGTATAATCGTAGGATAGTTTTCTTGTAATTTTATGTTTTTGGATGATTTTTCATGTCTTTTCTATATAAGGAGTCCTAAAAACTATCACAAAACACCTTTGTTGCAAATTTCTCTTAAGAGTGGCCATTGAGTGTGAGTGTTTGGGATAGATTATGAGAGTGAAGTTTGAGAGATCAAGTGAGGGGGAGTTATGAGGATTCACAAGGTTGCCCAAAGTGAGGATCTGTTTGTCTTCTTCAAGTTTCTGCCCATCTCCTCCAAAGGCTGTTAACTGAAGTTCATCAACATTATGTCAAGGTTCTCTACCTTCATTGGGACGGTAAAAAGGATGACGACTCTCTGCCATCACCAGGGGGTGAAAATGGATGACAGTGCCTTCACTAGGAGGGTAAAAAAGGACTACAATTCTTTGCCTTCACCAGGAGGGTGAAAAAGGATGACGGTTCTCAGCCTTCACTAGCGAGGGTGAAAAGAAGACTATTCTCTGCTACACCGAGTTGGTGGGAGAGAGTTTGTAAAGGCTTCTTCGCCTTGCTGTGCCGGCAAAAGGAGAGTCACTATTGTTTAGTGCAATACCTAAATAAGGAGTCTTCAGGGAGTGGACATAGGTTAAGTTGGATCGAACCACTATAAAATTTGGAGTTTTTCTGTTCTCTTTTATTTTCTACATTTTTATTTTATGCACTTTAACATTTTGTGGTTGAAAAATCTTTTATGGAGATCATATTCAAACAACTAGATATTTTAAGGATCAGAGATTTAATTTTCTAGAAATAGTTTTTAAAAATTTTAAGAAATTTTTAAATAACCAATTCACCCCAGTCTTGGTTAGCCTTGGGATAATTGCCTTAGGTTTAACAACCTACTTGGACTTTAAAAGTAGTATCAGAGCACATTTCAAAAATTAAAGTTTAAACTACTTTTTGAAAAATGATCATGGCTAATTTTTGAAACCAAAACACTACTGAAGGATATTCGATCACTAGACCACCTTTATTTAAAAATATTTCTTTTAATTTTTGGAAAATTAGAATGTCTTCTTTCTTGCAATCAATAGATTATCGAATGTGGCATATAATTCAAACTGGTTATTCTATACCGTCACATATTATAGATGGAGTCAAAACTGATATCCCATTTTTTGAATGGAGTAGAGTAGAACAAATTTATGCTCAATTAAATGCTAAATGTATGAATTGTTTATTCTATGCTTTGAATTCTGAAGATTATATGAGAATCTCTACATGACTACTGGCAAGAAAATTTGGGATAGTTTATGCACTACATAAGAAGGTACTAGTGATGTAAAGCAATCTAAGTTGAATATTTTTATGCAAGACTATGAACTCTTTAACATGAAACCTTATAAAACCATCTTAGATATTTTTACTAGGTTTTCACAAATAGTAACATCATTACAAGCTGTAGGTAGAGAAGTTTCAAACTTTGAATAAGTAAATAATATTTTACGATGTCTACCTGAAAAATTTAATGCTAAAGTCACTACTATAATTGAATCAAAAGATTTGAATGATTATACTATTGAAAATTTGATTGGCTTACTCATTGCTCACAAGCAAACTGTAAGTCAAAGACTTTTAGATGCAGGTGAAACGATAGTGCTAAAATTTGAAAACATGGAGAAAAGGAACTCAGTAGATGATGAAAGCAAGGAGATAGTATCGATAATGAGAAAATTTGAAAAGCTATTGAAGCACAAGCATTAACATCAACAAAAGAGGAATAAAGGTAAAAATAGTAAGCATATTATGAATTCCTCTAAAGTAATTTGCTTTGGGTGTAGAAAACCTAGACATATGAAAAATGAGTGCCTGAACTTAAAAACTCTTCCTGCAATAAAAAAAGGTAAAAATAAACAAATTGCAAAAAGGGTAAATGATAAAAAGCAAAAAATCTCCTAGGCAGACCTAGCTTCTGAATCATCAGACTATGAGCAAGATGATATTTAAAGCTTTATTTGTGTGTTTATTTATTTTTGTGTGTGTGTATAATTTTTTTTATTTCATTGTGTTTTGTTTATTTTCTATATTTTCTTTCAGTTTTATTTTCTTATTATTTTATGGTTTTCTTTTAAATTTTAAATTATTCTCCATGTTGTTTGTGTAAGTTCTTTGATCACCATACACATATCACATTATGTTTCATATACACCTTAAAAAATCAAATCATTTTTTAAATATCATTTTTTTTATAAAAATGAAAAATTTTACCTCATGTTTTCTTGAAATTTTATATAAGTTGCAGTTGACTTCTCTAAAATCAGTCAAAGGAAGAAAACTCATATTTTTATCTCTCTATCTCATTTCTTAATGAAGCTATCTCACTATTGATTCAAAATCTTCATCAAATTATAAATTGAATTTTTAAATTGAACTTTTTTCATCTCTCTTTATTTTTTCTATCACATATGGATCTTTTGCAAGTTGTTGAATCCACTTCATTATTTTCTTAATCAAGCTGTTCATTTTTCTCAGTAGATTGGGTTTGCTTTAGTCTTTTAAATTGTAGAAAGGAAGCATTTTTATAAAAAGAAAAGAGGCACAAAATGAGCCCAAAGCTGAAAAGATGCACAATATCGCCAAAATAAAAAGATACACAAAGTGTATTAAAAATCAAAATAAAGTGACACAAAATGATCCCATAATGAGTTAGCATACCTTTCTTGTACTTTTTAAATCTTAAGAAAACCCTCATATCTATTGATATTTTTTATACTTGTGTTTAAAAATCATAACTTTTGATTCACCTTTTTGCATTAATCTTCTATTTGATATATTTCATGCAAGGAGTTTTGAAAAAAATTATTATTTCCTTCTCTGATTTGTTCCTTGATTTAGATGTTTGCTTAAAAAAATTGTTTAGCCTTTAAGGAACCTATACTAGGATTAACAAATTCTGAATCTCTAACATTTCTAGGTTATGTGTTGTCAATTCATGCCTTACTAAGTTTTTGAATAAAATCAAGAGGATACTTTCTCATTATAAGAAAATTTGCTAAAATTTCAAACTGATTCTTCTAAAAATATCACCTTCACTTGATCAGGGTCTGTTTGATCTTTTATCTATTATTTTTGTTTTGTGTTTTTTATACTCCTCATCTTTTTGATAATGTCAAAGGTGGAGAACATACTGTTGTGTTTATTTTGTAATGTTGAGAATGTACTGTTGTATTTATTTCGTACTGTTATTTTTGTTTTAATTATCTTTTTGTTATTTAAAAAAAAGAAAGAAAATATTTTTAGTTTCCCCTATTTTTAAATAATTATCTTAGTGAGGGGGAGATTAGGAGAGAGATAAAACTTAATTTGCAAATTCAACTAGTAATGTTTGCCATCATCAAAAAGGGGGAGATTGTTGCGACTCGAGCTCACGAGTTTATGTTTTTGATGATAATAAACATTATGGCTCACATTTTTATGTTTCAAATTTCATTATATAGTGGTTTTATGTGTATACTAACATTTCAGAGAAATCATATTCCAGATTGTCAAAGACTTTATGATATATTAGATTAGGGTTTCTTATAATGAAGTCTGTAATTTTTCTATTTTTTTTAGTCTGAGAAAGTGTGATGTAATTGGGTAACCGTATACACACAGGGGGAGAGAGAGATAAAACTTAAATTTTTTAAACTAATTGTACTGGATGATCTTCAATCGTACTGTACGATTTGGACTTAGTGGTTTTTCCTCCAATGTGCAGTTAATCAAATCATGACTTGAAATTTTGATTAGATCGTACAATATGATGTTAATTCGTACAGATGACTAGCAAAGTATGAATTGGATTTATACCAATTTATACCGAATGAAGCCTTAGTTTTTTGAACTATTCATACCGTACAATATAATTTTGTATGGACGACAGAATTGAGTTCATACCAGTTTATACAGATAAATTTGAACTGTTCGTATGGGACACTGCACATTCGTATGGATGGATTATACGGGATGATATGCATTCATATGGATGACTAATAGAGTATCAAATTGAGTTCATACCAGTTCGTATAGATGAATTTGAACTATTTATATGGGACACTATGTGTTCATACAGATAGATTATACGGGATGATATGCATTCGTACGGATGACTGATAGAGCATGAAATTGAGTTCATACAAATGAAATTGAATTGTTTATATGGGACACTATGCATTCATACAGAAGGATCGTACATGACACTATGCATTTATACGGGATGATATGCGATCGTAGAGTACGATCGTAGGATATTTTTCTTGCAATTTTCAATTTTCAGATGATTTTTCATATCTTTTCTATATACAGAGTCCTAAAAATTGTCACTAAACACCTTTATTGTAAATTTATCTTGAGAGTGGCCATTGTATGTGAGTGTTTAGGAGATATTGTGAGAGTGAAGTGTGAGAGATCAAGTGAGGGGGAGTTGTGAGGGATTAACAAGGTTGCCCAAAGCAAGGATCTCTTTGTCTTCTTCAAGTTTCTGCCCATATCCTCTATAGGCTCTTAAGTGAAGTTCTTCAACATTGTGCCTAAGGTTCTTTGCCTTCACTGAGAGGGTAAAAAAGGATGATTCTCTACCTTCGCCAGGAGGGTGAAAAAGGATGACGGTTCTTTGCCTTCACCAGAAGGATGAAAAAGGATGATGGTTCTCTGCCTTCACCAGGGAGGGTGAAAAAGGATGATTGTTCTCTACCGCATCGGGTTGGTGGGAGAGAGTTTGTAAGGGCTTCTCCGACTTACTATGGGGCCAAAAGGAGAGCCACAATTATTTAGTACAATACCTGAAGGAGTCTTCGGGGAGTGGACATAGGTCAAGTTGGACCGAACCACTATAAAATTTGGTGTTCTTCTATTCTCTTTTATTTTCTACATTTTTATTTTATGCACTTTAATATTTTATGGTTGAAAAAACTTTTGTGAAAATCATATTTAAACAACTACATATTTTAAGGATCAGAAATTTAATTTTCTAGAAATGGTTTGGAAAATTTCAAGAAATTTTTCAATAACCAATTCATCCTCCCTCTTAGTTAACCTTGAGAAAATTGCCTTAGGTTTAACAACCTACTTGGACTTTATATAAGTATTAATATTTTGATGTGAATTTTAGAGTGTGTTTTAAGTGTTGAGTGATTAGTAATTTTATTTACACTAGGGCCGTGAAGTTTATGTCACATTCCTTGGGGCTAAGCTAATAGCCTTATAGGCCAAGGTTATCCAATAGTAACCACTTTTATTAAGTTGATTTAATTGGTTGAATACTAATGGCTAATAATTTTTAATTAGATTGATTGGTTGCTAATTTTAAAGATCGAGTTAATTAAGTTGGCCATTAACAAGTTCGTTGCATTATCATAGTGGGCTCGAGGACGAAACCTCCTTAGTACACGTGACCCCGCCACTCAAAATAGTCCATCCTAAAAACATGGTTGATGTAGTTAAATTAAGGATTTTAATTTAGTTAAGTAATTAATAGTCAATTAGTTATAAGATTTTACACTCCATGGAATCCGTTCGTGGGTTGACAGTAGGACACCTAACCTCACTCCTCAAGGTAGTACATACTAAAAACTTCATCTTTGAAGTTCTAGTTGTGTATTAAGGGGTGTGTTGATTGATTTTATTAATCAAATTAATATTTTTTTATAATTTTAATTGATTATTGAATTTTGGAATTTATATGAATTATTTAATGCATTAAATTAAGGGGTTAAAATTTAACTTTTTAAATTAAATTGAATTCTAGAATTTGGGTATTTATCTTAATTATTAGACCCTCAGATAAGTAATTAGACAGTAAGTTTGCTAAAATTAGATATTTCTAGATTAAGTTATGAATTTTTGAAGTTTAGGTTGAAATTTGAACTAAGGTTGACCAAAATGTTGACTTTTTGACTTTGAATTATTTGTAGAGGTTTGAAATTTTAATAAATATTATATCCTTAGTGGAGTCAAATGGATCGAATTTTATTCATTCTAAATATTGTTGAATTAATTATGAATTTTTAAAGATTAAGTATTTAATTAAAGTTTTAAATTGCTTAATTAGGTAGGTGTTAAAAGTTTTGATCCAAATTGCTTCCAAACTTCATGAAATCACTCCCAAAGGTCAAGAATGAGCCATGGGAGTATTCTCAAGTGCTTGAGAATTATTTGGAAATTTTAATTAGTTTTGAATAATTAAATTAATTAAATATTCATTTCCATTAAAAAAACTAAGGTTAAATTAAAGGTCCAGTCAAGGGGCTTTTAATTTTTCTAGGTTGAGGGTTTAATCTTAAACAATTTGATATATTATTTATAATTTTTAGAATTAATTTGAATTATCTATGACTTAATCAAATTTCTAGGTCAAATATAAGGGTTAATTTTAGCTTACCTAAATGGTGGGCCAAATGTATTCCAATTTTAGTGAAACTTGGGGCATGAGTTCACTCAAGCCCACTGAATTTTGGTCCATGGTAGACCTTCGAAGGTGTTAAACTAAACCACACCACGTAACCACAAGGTCACCTTCAAGGATTTAATATGGATTATCTAAGTCAAGGTGGTGGCCGGGGGGGGGATAGGGGGGGATAAAATCAGTGGCTTTCTACTCCTTAGACTGAGAATGAATAGCATAAAATCAATCACACCCTAAATCCCATGCGATAGGTGGTTAAGCTAACTTGGATTTAAGAGTCTACTAATGACCCATAAACCAAATTTAACTTAAATATGCCCTTAATCAACTCAATCAGAGGGGAGAAATTTTGGATAAGACAAAGACATACATAAAATTAATCTCCCAAAGTATCAAGCCATGGTGAATTATCCCTATGCCATAATTAGAAAATACCATTGAGGCTATTATTGAAATTAACTATGTTTCATGTATAATCATGGCTTGAAACCATACAGCTTTTGTAAGTCTCATCAAGACCTTTCCAATGATCTTAAGATCACCTAATTTGGTCAAGTGAATGAGGAGATATGAATTTTAGAAGTTTCCTAGAATTTTTAGAATTTTAAATGCAGGAATTACATAGTCAGCCAGTGCTTTCCACGCATGCGCCATCCGATTGATCAACCAATTATTGCGGCTGAATGTGTAAATGCGGGATTAACTGCTACTATTCAATGGAAGATTAGATGACAGGGATTAAAACTTCTCTAGACTCGCAGGATTTAATTGGAGCCTTTGACTGAATTCAATGGATTTGATTATTTCTTCAACGTCCCATGGTATACCATTGCCTAAGGCTTTTTTGGTGTGATCAAAAGGTCACGGTGGCAAACTTCCACAAAATTTCATAGAGAGGATCAGGACAATGTAAATCTTCAATCTAATGGTCAATGTCTAGTGATTTGATGATTTGCTTCACTCTTGACCACCACTACTTAGCTAGGAGCTCAGGGATGGGATTTTACCTTAGGAAAAGCCCCAACAAATGAGGTTTCCTATCAGGAAGCTTGAGAGGGTGAAGGAAAGTAATTTTCCTTTAGTCGTCATAATCGAAGGATCGTTGGTGGTACAACTTTGAGTGGGAGGTGGAAGGAGTTCACTGTAGTTCACTTGAATTGAGGCCTAAAGAGGGCTGGCGAGTAGGGGAAGCTAGAGGATTACTTAGAGAGCTTTAGGGAAGAATTTTGAGAGATTGAACTCGAATAATGGGACTCTAGAGGAAAGAGCCCTATTCAAAAAATGCCATGATGATGGACAACTAAGATTAATAGTCAAGTCATTTTGATGACTGCCAACTGGGAGGGGACAACTTGGTGAGATCTCTTGAGCTCAAAGGAAGAGAATTCAAGCCTCAGGGAAGGGTTTAGCCATGGCTTATGATGGGGGGACATCAGAGCCCTTTGCCATTCACTCCAGCCGTCGTTGGCAACTAATTGAGTCAGGGTGAGGTGGAAATATTGCTGGAGGTCTCATGAGTCCAAGTGTGAGGTCAATTGGCCAAAGTGAAGCCCAATTCACCACAATAGCTTTGGTTGACCCAAACATACATGGTTTGGGTCAATTTGGGTGCAACCTGGGTCGAGCTAGATGGTGGGTCTGATGTGGGAGGTGCATTGGGTCAAGAGCTATCCAATGTAGTAAGTAATTTAGCTTGATTTGATCTATTGTGGAAATGGGCTCAAGTCAAAGTGGTTTTGACTGCTTTAGGCTAACTTAAGTATTTACCCAAGTCAACCCAGGGCTGCGCTTACTTGGGTAGGTGCATTGGGCCAAGGGCCACTCAAAGTAAGTCTTTGTTTGGCCTGGTGAAGCCTTGGTTGGAAAATGGTTCAACCCCTTAGTGGCTTTGACCACTTTGGGCTAGCCTAATTCCTAACCTAGGTTGATTCAAGAACTTGGTCAACTAGGATAAAAGCACAGGGTCAAGAGGGACCCTATGAGACTATTAACTTTATTTAATCTGGCTCAAGTTAAAATTTGTCTCATGAAAGCCCTCTTTGGACACTTGGGTCAAGCCATTTAGCTAACCCAAGTCCAAATTTGCCCCTAAAGGATATTTTGGTCATTTTGACCCCTACTCAATTATGGGTTATATTGGGTCCACCAAAATGTAGTTTAATGTTTAACATGTCATAACAAAGGCTATGAACATGGTTAAGGGTCTTGGGGAAGGTTCCAATGTGAAATTCCACCAAGTGGCAAATCCAATGGCAATGGCTATAAATATTTAAAAGTTTTACAGCCTTTGGATTTGAATTCAGTTTATGGGGTTAGAGGTGTCAGATTAGACTCAAATTTGGAGGGTTAACCCTAGGGGCATGCCTAACTAATATGAAAATTATAGACCATCAATCAGATATCAATTTACTAGGTTTTAAAATGATTGAAAAATCACTCAAAAAGGGTTTCAGGATAAAGGACCTTCATCCTAAGTTTTGGTCTAGAATTCTAGATCTAAACTAAGCCTTAGATTTGTTTGACTGAATTTAAATTATCCACATTAATCTTAATCAAATGGATGATTGGATATGATTGAAGTTTGATTGAGGGTCTAGATTAAAAGTTGATTGAAAGGCAGCACCTAACCAAAATGAAAAAAAAAGGATTTAAAATTAGGATAGTGCCATAAAGGGCATAGTCCACCACTAGCACATCTAATCCAAAGGAAAGGTAGCACATAATATAAAGTAGAAGAAAATTGAATTTAAATTAGGATGGTGCCATGAAGGGTGTACTGCACCACTAGCACGTCAAATCTAAATGAAAGGTAACACCTAAGATAAAGGAAGAGAAAATTGGATTTAAAATTAGGATGGTGCCACGAAGGGCGTACTCCACCATTAACATGTCTAATCCTAAGGAAAGGCAACACCTAACTTATAGGAAAAGAAAATTGGATTTAAAATTAGGATGGTGCCATGAAGAGCGTACTCCACCACAAGCACGTCTTATCCTATGGAAAGGCAGCACCAAACCTAAAGGAAAAGAAAATTAGATTTAAAACTAGGATGGTGCCATAAATAGCATACTCCAGTAGTAACATGTCTAATCTTAAGGAAAGGAAGCATGAGGCCTCACACCTTTCCTTAAGGAAGAGAAAACTGGATTTAAAACTATGATGGTGCCACAAAGGGCGTACTGCACCACTAGCACTTCTAATCCTAAGGAATGGAAGCATGAGTCCAGTAATAAATAACCTAAAGGAAAAGAAAACTTGATTTTAGAATTTTTAATTAAATAAAAATGATCCAACTTAATTCAAAACTTGAAGACATTTTATTGATTAAAAAGTCAAGCTACATCCAACATAATGTTTCTTAAAGAAATGCCCATTGACTGGTAACATTGGGTGATTCCCTTTATAGTCCACTAGCTAATATGAGCCCCCTTCGTAGATTGTCTCTATGATAAAAAGTCCTTCCCATGTTAGTTCAAACCTCCCACCAATCTTCTAGTGAGCTAAGATTGGCTTCCAAAGAACCAAGATAGAGTCTCCTACTTGGAAGGTTCTTGGTTGCACTAACTTATCGTGAGCTTGAAGCATTCGGGCTTTATACAATTCTAAGTTATGTTGGGCCTGTAGATAACATTCTTCAAGGTCTTCAAGCTCTTCTAACCAAATTTATGCATTCCATTCAATTTTAACTTGATTCTATATCGTAACCCTAGGTGAAGGGAACTGTACTTCTGAAGGGCTTACAACCTCGAACAAATACACTAGTGCAAATGGAGTGGATTGGGTCGAGGTCCTATAAGTGGTTTGGTAGGCCCATAAGGCTTCCACTAACCTCTCATCCCATTGATGTTTATTATCATCAAGGGCCTTTTTGATGACTTTCATTAGGGTTTTATTAAAGGTCTCAACCAACCCATTAGCCAGTGGGTAATAGATTATTGAGTATCTCCAATCAATACCCTGAAGTCCTGCAAAATTATTGATCTTTATAGACTTGAATATAGAACCATTATCAAATATGATCTTGTGGGATATGCCAAATTGATATACGACATGGCCACAAAAAACATTTTATGATATGGTGTGATGTAATGTTGCATAGGGGACTGCTTCCACCCACATTAAAAAGTAATCATTCATAGCTAAAATGAAGTGGTTACCCTTTATAAAAGGAGGGTCAATAGGCCTGATAACATCCATACCTTAGCTCTTGAAGGGCCATGAAGCTATGGTGGGATGCAACACATTAGGCAGCTGATATAAAGCCACATCATGTACTTGACACTAATGACAACACTTTGCAATGTTTATACAAATGTCAATCATCATAGGCCAATAGTATCCTAGTCTTTTGTTTTTTATTTTCATCTTAGTACCTAATTGATGAGCAATGCATAGTCCAGAATCGACCTCATTAATGATCTTTAGGGCCTTGCATTTATCTAAATAATATAGCCACATCTAATCAAATGATCTGTGGTATAATGTTTTGTTCACAAGTACATATGAGAGGGCACGTTTCTTGATTTGAGTGGTAAGGGAGTTATCTTGATAGATCTTACCTCCTTGAAGATAATCGGTTAACAGTTATCTCCCATTACCTTCTTTGCCGATCATTTAAGAGGTAGATAGGACCTTGGAAGACTCTTTGTTGATATGCTCGAAATCTATAGGAGACAAGACCTGATGACCCAGAATCTCTATAGGAATGAAGTCTTCTTCTTGACAGGCGAATTCTTTTTTAAGCTTCGCTAAGGCATCTGCCACAAAATTGCTTCCACGATGAATTCTATATAAAGTTATGATAGGAATCTGTTCGAGGAGGTGACTAATGTACTGATGATACTTGAGAAGTTTATGATTCAAAATCTTATAGGTTTCTACAATCTAGTTGATAACTAGTTGATAATTACCAAAGATTTTAATCTGTTTTATCTCCATCAATATTGCAAGTCCCTGACCAATTATCAGAGCTTCGTACTCAATCTAGTTGTTCGTGTAAGGCTCTAATAAGTGATAGGAAAGGTGCATCATTCCCTTATTCAGTGTTATGAAAATTAGGCCAATCCTAGCTTTTCTAGGAATAGTAGATTTCTGTGCTTTGCCCCACTAGGAGGATGTGCACCATCAAAATATAATTCCCAGACATGATTATCAGATCCCTTTAAACTCTTGATTTGTTTGTCTGGTAAATCATCATTTAAAGGAGAATCCACTGGCAGTGGGTGTGCTGCAAGGAAGTTAGCAATGGCCTATCCTTTCACAGTACATAGGGGAATGAAAGTCATCTTAAATTAAAGTAATATCATAGACCATCATGTTAGATGTCTTGACAATATATAATGGTTCATAAGATATTGCAATGGGTTGACTTTGGAAATCAAACTTACTTGATGAGAAAGAATGTAATGTTTTATTTTTTTACTATAAAAACTAAAGTAATACATTGCTTCTTGATTGAAGGATATCATTTTTAGTTGGATGGAGCCTTCGACTCAGGAAATAGAGAACATTTTCTTTCCCCTCATCATTGACTTAACCCAACTGGGCACCAAGTGTCTTGTCTAGAGCTACGACGTAAAGAATAAGATGTTTCCCTGTAATAGGGGCTACCAAGACTAGTGAATTTGTAAGGTATTCTTTGATGTTTTTAAAGGAATTTTGGCATTTCTTATCCCATACGAACTTGGTGTCCATTTTGGCTAGGACAGAGAAGGGTTGACATCTCCCAAAGAGTATAGAAAGAAAACTCTTTATATACGTCAGTCTACCTTGAAGAGACCTTAGTTGAGTAAGGCTCTTAGGAGGTGGCATGTTTAAGATGGGTTCAATTTTAGTAGCATCAATTTCAATTCTGTAGTGCCTCACTTTGAAGCCTAAAGATTTTCCTGAAGTGACGCTAAAAACACACTTCAAGGGGATCATTGTGAGGTCATAGCAGTGCAATCACTTCAAAATAACTCTTAAGTCATATAGGTGAGCCCCTTTGACTTTGCTCTTGATGAATAAATCATCAATGTAGCACTTAATATGATTATGGATTTAATCATCAAAGATTTGTATCATGGCCTCCTAGTAGGTTGCACCAGCATTTTTAAGGCTGAATGAAATCACCATAAAATAGAAAATCCTATAAAAGTTCTGAATATAGTGTTTCTCTCATCTTATAGGGCCATCTTAATTTGATTGTAACCATATGAGCTATCAGTAATGGTGAAAATAACATGCGAAGAGGCAATGGCCACCATTACCTCAGGTTTGGGTAAGGAAAATTCATCCTTGGGACATGCCTTATTCAGATCTCTATAGTTGACACAAATTCAGATCTGACCATTTTTCTTTTGAACTGGCTACCCAAGAGGGATATTGTTCCTTTGGAATGAATAAAGCCTTGACCCATTTCTTAATTTTGAAAATAACTTGCTGCTCGATTTCTTTATGCATGCATCTTGGAGCTTGCTTAATAGGAATGACATCATGCCGAATATTGGTATTTAATCATATATATAGGTGAAGCAGTTCTTAAACTGAGTGAGAAGTTTACTTAGATCCTTAGAATCATCCTCACTCAATAATAAACTTATGAAATTGGGACAGGGTCATCCTCTAATCCAAAGCTAATTTTCTTGAGTTCATCAACTGTTGATTTTATTTCTTCTTCAAATTTTTGTGGTGCAACCAAAACTTGAAGCTCATCGAAATGATATAAAGTTTCCAAATAAAGTCTGTCTAGGGGATGACTATTTCTGTAGGGATATTTTCAGATTCTGGATGATTCATTATCATGAGACAATATTCATCATCGTCAAACAAACTAACACTACCAAAGCTGATACTACTGGTTGAATTTCTCTTATTTTTTGTATGCTAGATCGTGGTATCTAGCTTGACCCATAGTCCATCCATTGGCCCGATGTAAGACCTTTAGAGACATAGATTTTAAAATACACAGGAAAGTCGCCAAAAGGTAATTCCATTAACTCATTAAAATTACCCCCTCATGGATCACATTATCTTCCTTCCTTGAGGTGGAGGAGCTATGAAAAAACTTTTGGACTTTCCTTACTTCATCATCTAAATTAGGAGAGTCCTTAGTCACTAACCCTGCAACCCTGTCAACAGATAGTGGGGTTAAGGTTAAGTCTTCGATTCACCTACTCAGCTTTTAGTATATTATTAATTTAGGCTCATCACTTAGAACTTTCGGAGCATCACCCTCTAGGTCACTATCCTATTCTAAAGTGAGATCAAATTTTGGAGGAGGATTAATTTTTTGATAATCAAAAGGAACTACAACACCACAAACTTTTGGCTCCTCATCAGAACTTAATTCCAAATTAACGTACATCGGGGGTGTTCTTCTTTTAGATGAAGCACAGCATTGAACACATGCCCATTAAGCCATCCTCCCACCTCTTCATGGTAACCTGTTTGGAGGCCTAAGGACCATGATCTCGATGTTGTCTTCACTATCCAATTCTTGGATTTATTTATTTTTTTCATTTTCTCCTTTTGATTCTTGATTTTATTTTAAACTTTGGTCATCCACTTTCTCCACATTAACCTTAATCACAACTTTATGACTGGTAGAAGACCCTTTAGGTCTATAGTATGCAGTATCCTCATAGATCTTTATCTCATGAATAGAGAATGGTTGCAAATCACCCTTAATTACTTCTTCAATGCCATCTCATTTGTACTTGACGCATTAGCGCAGGGTAGATGGAACCATCTTATACTCATGGATCCAAGGCCTACATAGAAGTGCGTTGAAGGATGTCACTGAATCAATTATATAAAGTTTCACTTTTTTTTTGAAATATCCTATCTTTAAAAGGAGGGTGATCGAACCTAAAGCCTTCTTGCATTCTTCAATGAACCCTCGTAACACCATCTTATTGGTGGTGAGCTTATGCATGTCTACTCTAAGGTAAGCGAGTCTTTACATTTATCACATTAACCGATGCACCAAGATCAACAAGGTATCTAGAAAACTTTAAGTTTCCCATATTTATAATGATGTAAAGCAAAAAATTATGATCGATAGTACCCTAAAGTAAATCCTCATCAGAGAAGGTTACTCCTAGATGTTCTATGAAGTAGAGGGCTTCATCTTGTGGAGTTAAAGTCAGTTGAGCTAGGGAAATCTATGTGTTGAGAAGTACTTTAATTAAAGATTCCCTCATCTCCTTTAAGAAAATGAGGATGTCATAGATGCTTAATATAGCAGGCAAACTTCCTAACATGAGCTAGAACATTGTAATCAACATTGGGAACAACAAGATCAGGACCCGTAGGATTGGAAAGATGATTTGATTATTGAAGAGGATTTGGAATTGGATTACTGGAGATAACTTGCTTGCTTTGTTCCTGAGGAAGAGGCCTAGTGCATAAGACTCTACCACCACAGAGTTATACCTCCACGATCTCCTGAGGAGGATAAAATATGGTGAGGTGTGCACTCTCCGTAGGCAATGCATCATCATTTAATGAAGGAGAGTCTGAATCTTAAAACTCTGTCATGATGGGACTCCCATAAAAGTTAATTTTGGCGGTGTCACCATCTAATAAGATCTCAAATTCATCTCTCCTTTTAGAGGTTGAATCTGGAAGGTCAAATTTTTAACATCTTGAATGATCTCAATTTGATTTTGATTGTCTTTTGTGGAAGTGCCATTTTGTAATTCATTCTCAACATTGATCATCAAAATAGACATAGAAGGATTTTTTATTAATTTTTGACTTTTTTCCTTTAATAGGGCAAAGTAAATGTTAGATAACATAAGTGGGGATAAGGTTTTTATGTTATGATCCATCACTTGGATACATCTCTCATCGGTATATTTCCTCTCTACAAAAATATTACTCTCTTCTTTTTTTATTGATTATAGTAGTTCCTACAACTACTAGAGATGAGCCATCTCAATGTCCTCCTATAAAGACTCTAGGTCAACCTCCTAGATCAAGCCTTAAGTTCTCCTTAGCAGTTATTAAGAAAGATGAAAAGATATGCTAATTGACTTTTTGAATACCTCGGATAAAGTTATATCCCAACCATCTTCAATGGATAGAGAAAAGTTAGAATTGTTATTTGAAATCATCTCAACCAATCTCTATTCTGGATCCACTAGTTATTCTAAAGGAATTATAATATTACATTGTTTGACGTTCCTCTCAAGCCAGTCTTTAAAGACAACACAGTCCTCGATTGTGTGGACCAACATGCAGTGGTAGGGGCAAAAATTATGGTCATCCTCTTATTTTCCTCTTCTGATCTGTGTGCCTCTGACAATCTAAAATTTGGTTTCTTTAAAACACTCCTAAAGTTCATCCTTATAGACTCCCTTTTAAAATGATGTGGTTTTGCTAATATATCTCTAAAAGGGATCAAGTAAGGCTCTCTAGTGGATCGAAGGGCTACATGGAATGGTTGCTTTTGAATTGTTTATTATGGAGGAGCAGTAGGTTGGATAGTGATGACTTACTTCCCATTATCTACCATTGATGTTGTAGTTTCTTGCTTCTTAAAAGGCTTAACAGGCTTGATAAATTTATTCTCATCGAATAGATTATTTTAGAATGACATCTGAGGAGCCTCTTCCTACAGGTTACTTGCATGATTAAGAAGATTTTCAAAAGTTTTAGTGGTGAACCTTTTCAGGAGAAAAGAAATAGGCATGTGGATATTTTTTAGAAGAATTTCAATTACATGTTGCTCTTACAGCTGGAGTTTACACTTCATCGAGTGATTTTGCCATCTCAAGATGTAGTCGACTAAAGACTCTCTTGGCTTTTGCTTTCAATGAGTATTTGCCCAAGGTTATACGCTACTGAGCTCCTAAGAATCTCTTTAAGAATAGACTCTCTAGCTCAGTAAAGGTTCTCACTGAACCGTTGGGCTGATCTAAGTACCTTTCAAAAGCAATACATAAAGACTAATGATAAATTGGTGGAACGATAGAGAATCTAACCCTCACGCATTGCAACAGCTCATTTAGAAGTGGGCCAGACACTTTCTCAAGTTTTTAACACTGATAAAAACTTTAAAATATGGTGGCACAAAGCCCTTCGGGTAAGGAACTAAGTCATATTCTTTGGGTTATAGCCAACCCTTTAGAATTTACGTGGTCCCTGGAGAATGGGCTAAGGCCTCCCTTGCATGGGCCTCGATTATTTGTTTAATATCATTTTTTTGGTGGCATTAGAGGGACTGCTGAAACTACTGATTGTGTTGGAAGAACCACTAGAGGCACTAGAAAGATTATTGGAGGTGCTGAAGAAACTACTAAGGTGCTAGAGGAATCATTAAAGTAGACTTTAAGATTCTCAAACTTGACTCAGGTTTCCTGCTCTAATCACTAATTATATACAGTATGGGCTATGACTGCTCGAGTTATGGATGTTGTGTTTTGACTGACCCATCAAAATTAGAATCAATGGCTGCTAAATCTTCCTGCCTGCCTGAGCGGTGTCTACTGTGTTCTGCGTCCTTGACCGATGCTCCAGTTTTAATCATATTCTTCCTGCCGATAGAAGCTTCATCCTCATCTATTAAAAGTTCATCTAAATCTGGATCAAAGGCTTCTACAACCTCCTTCTTCTTAAGATATCTCTTATCTCTTGGAACCTCATCGATCGGTCTCCCTCCAATTGACTTATGATCGATGGGTAGGTACCCTTTGTAATCCATCATCTCATCGAATTCCCTTTCTTCTAACTTAGAAAGGATATCTTGGATCATGATGTCATATGTTGTTAGAGGGTCTGTAACGATCTGATCAATCATTTCTTCATATGTGGTAGACACCATCCATTCCCCTTCGATTGTCCTAAGGTTGGTAGTCATAAGGGTGGCATCCTCAATAGGGTAATGGACATCCTCCTTAAGAGGCAATAGAGAAGCTTGAAGGGTAGCTCCTATATCGAGTGAGGGGGAGCCCTCATGGCCCTGATTAGGGAGCCTAGGGATATCAACTAGTATCTGTACATCTTTATTTCTATTGATCTTTTTCAAAGCATACTGCTTTCATGATACTTAGGCCTTTTTCCCTTGATTTCTGTAATTTTACTAAGGCTAATTTTTCAATTTTTGCAGGTTGGATTGATGGCCTACCATTGTGAGGGAAGCCTTTATCGCATCTGATCAAAACTATCTCCTCCATCTTAGCAGATGGGAGGTGAGGCACCCTATGTTATCCATCTACCAACATAGAAGTAACTGGCTGTTTGATAAATTTCTTGATCTTTTTCACAGGCTGAGGAGTCAAGTTCTTTGCCTCTATTCTCTCTTCCTTCAAGATCTCTTTTTCAAACTTATGGGAGATCGCCCCCTTCAGGTGTCTCATTTATTGCTCCTTTATCTCACCTATATGTGTAGCATTGTTTGATTGAAAATGATATAGGTTTTGAAAAGGATTTAATCTTCTTTGGGAAACTCAAATTTTTGGAATTTTAATTTTAAAATTAAATGCTTATTATGAATGATATATTACCTCGAAAGGTGAACTTATCGTTCCCTAATAGGTTCATATTATAAAATTTTAAATTCATCATTATTATCATAGTCAAACTCAAGGAGAAATGACATATGATCCTAAAGGATCAAAATGATGTTTAATCAAATATTTAACTACAATGATCTAGATAAGATATCATTAATTTCATGATCAAAGTTATGATAATAGTACGATGCATCTTCTTGAAGGAAAGAGGATATTATATGTTATCGATCATTTGAAAATGATGATAATGATCGTTGACTTTTAATCTTCCCAAAGAATATTAATTGAGGTTTTAAAATTTTGATTTTGAAAATTAGATCTGGGTTTCTAAATCTCCTACGAGCGCAAGCCCTCGTAGTTAATTACATCATAGGAAACTAAAAATTTCCTATGAATACTCTCGATTAAAATAGCGATACAATTTCATTTAAGACTTTAAAGCTTGATGTCTAAGGCGGTAGGGACTAGAATTTCAATAGGGAATGGATCAAAATTGAACACTTATTTCTAGAGTAAAAAGGAGGAAGGGTAGGAGGTGTTTGGGATTCAGAATCAATTCAAAAACACCCCAGCCTATTCTAAGTGTTGGGCTTATATTTGATTGAAAGTATTTAATTTGAATGATTAATTTTATTAGAAAGCTAGGATTCAATTCCCGGAGGTTGAGGACTTAAAATTAAACATCTGCGTTAGATCCTAAGTCTAAAATTAGGCATTAAAAATTAGTGACCCAAACCTAGCTAATACAATGCAAGATTTGGACTTACCCAGGTCTGAATTAGGGAGCCAGCTAAACCATCTAAACGCTTCAAAACCATGTACTCAGTCACTTATGAAAGCCTGGATATGGACCTTATACTAAGTTAAGTTTTTGTGAATAGGGCTGACATTTAGAGCAGATTTTTAATTTGGCCCCTTGACTTATGTTGGGTGAGATGCTTAAGTAAAATGCAATTAAAGATTTAAACACTTTTAGGTTTGTTACTAATGCAATACATACAAATTGACTCGATTAAATGATTAAATCAGAATGAAGAAGTTTTAAAATCAGGCATAAAAATAGATTTAATCCTAAAGATTGCACAGATCTCCTTGATAGAACTGTACCCTCATAGGCCAGATGGTCTGCCAGAACCCGCAAGCAGGAGGTGCCTAACAAGTGGAAAGAAAATGCAGCAATTATGAAATGAGAACTCCCAGCGGTCCTAGGCTTACTTCTTAAAATGTTAGAGTTACTATAAGAGCTTAAGAAATTTTAATTTTGTTTAAGTAAAAGAGTTTTTAACGTTCCCTCACGAGCTTGCAATTGGGTTCCAAGCTAAAACAAAGAATGACATGCAAGAGCGCCAAAAAACTACTAAAAGTATGTGATCCTATATTGCAATCAATACATCAAATAACTAATTAAATAATTAAATCAATTAAATATAATGCTCAAACTGAAAGTCTATAGGCAAGTGCCTTTTAATAATACAACCCACGGTCTATAGGAAAAGTAAAGTGGCTGGGTACCACTAACTACAACCCAAATTCTATTCCTAAAACACAAGTGACTTTGAGAATGTGTCTTCTAGTTTTTCACTTATTCATTCCTCTATAATTATTTGGATCATCGGGTCTGGATGTCCAAGTGAAAAGAAACTCCCCCTCGAAATGGGTGTTATCTTTTCTCCTTGGACACTTGAAAATCATCCTAATTTGGATCTCCAAATGGAGAGGGACTCTCCTCTAAGGGATGTTCCTTCCTCTTTGGATTCCAAATTTGATACTTAATCCCATTCTCAATGTACTTTAAACATTACAACTTAATTCATATTAAATTATATTTGAATTCAAAAGAAAAATCTAGACTCAATAACCTGTAAGGTTATCTTAATAATCAACATATACATAATCCCAAGTAGTTTTAATCAATCTCAAGTAGTTATATTAATAAAATTTAAAATGCTCAGATCATAGCCATGCTTGGTCATGCTCTTTTTTATTTAAAGGGGGCTTAAGCAGTTTCTTAAGCACCTGTAGAAAATATTGTTAATTTTAAAAGCTTAATTATTTATTCGCCCCCCCTTAATTACAATGCCCTGTACGAGCATGGCCACCTGCATAAGATTGAATTAGTATGAATCACTCCTATCCTGAGAGTAATCTATCACACAATCAACCATATTATAGAGTGCAGAGAAAATAATTAAACACTCAAATAATTTAATTGAGCAAATAGCATGCAGTGAAAACTATGGAAAGCACGACAAGCAACACCAGGAAAGTTAAACACCGGCCTAGCCTAAGACTAGAGTTGGTTGTCCTAGAAAACCATCTAAAATATATGTAAAGGTCAAGTGGTTTTGATATATCCTATAAAGGATATTTGGTTAGAGTTGCTTGATGTTCTGGTTGGTTGAAAGGCTTAAGGAGGGATTTTGATTAAAATTCAAATATTAATAGTTTAAGATTAATTTTAAAATGTATTATTTTAAAGTTAAATGATTACCACCTTTGTTGCTCACTGAGGCCATGAAGTTTATTTCACATTTCTTGGGGCTAATTTAATAACCTCATAGGCCTAGGTTACTAGTGGTAACCGATATAGTTAAATAATTTGATCTGGTTTAAGACTGGAAGATTATTGAAATTTAATTAAACTTGATTTGTTGCTGATTTTAAAATGTTTGAATTGATTTAATTTGCTATCAATCGGTTCGCGGCATTGTGCCACCAGGCTCGAGGAACAAAGCCTCCATAGGATACGTAGCCCTGCAGCCCAGAGTAGTCCAGCCTATAAACTTGGTTGATATATTTGATTAAGAATTTTAATTTAGGTTAGATCATTAATAATCAATTAATTTTAAAATTTTAACACTCCATTATATCCATTCGTGGCATTGTGCCACTAGGCTCGAGGAGCAAAGCCTCCTTAGGACACGTAGCCCCGTAGCCCGGAGTAGTCTAGCCTAAAAACTTCATTATTGAAGTGTTTATTATGTATTAAAGGGTTGGTTGGGTGATTTAAACATTAATTTAACATTTTCTAGAATTTGAATTAATTATCAAATTTTAGCATTTTTTGGAATATTTTAATGATTTAATTAAGGGGTCAAAAATCGACTTTTCGATTAAGCTTGATTATTGGAATATTAATATTTTTATAAAATGTTAGACCCTAATACAATCAGTTAGACTATAATAATGTTGAATTTGGATTTTTCTATATTTTATTATGAAGGTTTGAAGATTTGACTTGCATTTTGACTTAAGTTTGACCAAAATTTAACTTTTTCACATTTGAATGATTTCTGGAAGTTTAAGATTTTTAATAAATATTAGATTTGTATATGAGTTTAATACTCTTGAGTTTAAACAATTTGGATTTTCTTGAATTAGTTATGATTTTGCAAAGTTTGTTGATTTATTTGAATTATTTAATTAGTTCAATTATTGGCATTTCATTGATTTTTCTCCAAATGAACTCCCAACTCCTTAAAATTAA
The DNA here is from genome assembly GCA_019925795.1 of Dendrobium chrysotoxum. Classification (NCBI taxonomy): domain Eukaryota; kingdom Viridiplantae; phylum Streptophyta; class Magnoliopsida; order Asparagales; family Orchidaceae; genus Dendrobium; species Dendrobium chrysotoxum. The sequence goes on along the minus strand of CM034302.1, from coordinate 35,756,498 downwards.
CTCCAAAGGTCAGGAATGACCTAAGGAGAGATTCCCAAGTGTTTGGGAAATTTTTGAAATTTTTAATTATTTTTAATTAATTAAATTAATTAAATTTTAAATTTTAATTAAAATTTAATTAAGCTTGATTTTGAAGTCCAGTCAAGGGGCTTTTATTTTTCTTTTGTTAATGTTTAAATTCTGGTCAGTTTGAGTTGTTATTTGTATTTTGGTGATTTAAAATTGATTTATTAAATATTTTGTAAATTTTAAGGGTTAATGAAGGGTTTAAACTTAAGAAAATTAATTAAGAGGCTTAATGGTTTCAAAAATCTATGAGAATTTTTCTTAAGGTTCAAGGTGTCACTAAGTTCAAATGATTCAAGTTTCAAGTCTATTGAAAATGTATCCTAATTATTGGAATTTTTTTTAAGTTTTCTAAATATGTCCTTAATTTTTGTCCTTAATGATGTCACTAAGTTAATTAGGTTTGAATCAATGTTCCTAAGCCTTAAACATATATGTATGCATTACACATCACTCACAATCAATTCCTAAATCTAGGAGAGCCCAAAGACTACATGGTGTGTGTATGTCCTAAGCAAGCAAAAGATAAAGTAACACTTAATTAATTGAAAGATTAATCAACGAATAATTAACAAAGTGATTATCCATTGATTAATCACTACTCCCCATTAATGCTATTCAATCAAGCCTAATCAATTTTTGAAATCTCAATGGATCCCTCAAAATTAAAAAAAAAATTAAATACATATAATTTTAAAATAGTTTTCAAATATATATACAAATATATAAACCTACATATAAAATATAAGTATTAAAATTAAATAATAAAGAATATCATCAAAATAATTTAAAATATTTTTGAGAGATCCTCTGGTTGTTTGAAATAACTTGAAAACAAATTTTTTATTTTGAAAAGAATTAGTTTAGTATTTAATTAAATATTAAAAGAACTAAATAAATCAAATTATTTAAAATAAATCACGTTTTAAATTTTAAAATAATTTTAAATTAAAAAAATTAAAATACTAGAAATTCTAAGGTATTATATGTATTTTCTTGATTTAATTTGAATTTGTTTGAAATTTTTAAAGTTTTAAATAATTAAATGAATTTAAAATAATGTAAAATTAATTAATATTTAAAATAATCCTTAAATTAAATCAAATTAAATTTTAAATACTTTTGAAATTTTAAAATTATTTAAAATATCTTATTTGAAATTTTCAAAGTTATTTAAATGTAACTTCAATTAAATATTAATTAGGATTTAAATATTTAAATATCTTCAACTTATTTACAATATATGGCATATTTGAAACTAAATTTAAAAATAAATATTTTAAATTAATTTTTTGAGTTTAAAAATATAAAAAAATTAAATTAATATTGATTAATTCTTAATTAATTATTGATGTTTTAAAAAAATTTAAGATTGCTAACTAAAATATCTAAAATTAAGTTAAATTTGAAATTAAATTAAAATTTAAACTTAATATTATTAAAATAATTATCAAAAATATCTAAGATATATTTTAAAATAAAATTCAAATTTTCAAAATATTTAATCATATTGAAATAAACATTAATTTTAAAATACTAATATTTAATATATATATATATATATATAATTCAAAATAAATTTAATATTTTAAATCAATATTCATTTTTAAGTAAAGTATTTAATTTTATAAAAAAAATTTAATATATAATGTATATTGTTATATTATTTAAAATTAATTCGTAATATTTTTTGAATTTTCTATATTTTAAAATAAATTTAAATTAATTTTTTAATAAAAAAATTGACGGCGGCGGTGTGGAATGCCACATGGCGCCACGGTGTTGGGCCATTCAGAACTACATGGCGGCGGTAATCATCGGCAATGCTTGCGCCTCAGTGCAATCATTACCCCATGATTTAAATGGTAGCGGGCCCCATGTGGCATTCACATATTCACGTCAACTCAATTCCCGACCATTTGATCTTCCGCCTTTTGATGTGGATGACCCTGATTGAGCCAGATGATCCTATAGTGCAACGGATCATCGCACGCGATCAGATGAGCCATGAAACTGCAATATCTGGATCATTGATCAGAAAATCAACAGTCCATATGTTATGCCTGCATGCAAACCATCCGAAATGCCCTAAGAATAGAAAAACGTCCAGTTCTCCCTAGATTCTCAAACAAATAACTTAAAATTTTAAACATATATTGCTTGAACAAAGAGCATTAATATGGATTTTATTTTGTAGATTAAAATGCGCTTTTCAAAATGTTATTTAATTCTAAGTGATCTAAACTAGGGTTTAGGATTATACCTTGTTTAGTCAATAGATTTGGAAGAAATTAAATTCTCTAAACTTGTAGTTTGTCCATGTTTAATCCACTAGAAGACTCCTAGATTTGAAAACGCCTGGATCAAGTGTTATAGCTCCTTAAACGGAAGACATTTGGGCTCGCCAGAATATGGTGGCCGACGAGGTTTGACCATCTAGATTTTACTTGGGAGGTGAAGAGGAGACTGTAGGGAGCTCAATCGAACGGAACCTTAGAGTGGAGTAGCTATGGGTAGAGAGATAAGGGCTAAGGTCGAATGAGTTTGAATTTTGGGATTTTTGCCCTATTCAGCTATCCCGAAGACATATGGATGGCTGGAGTCGACTTAGGGACTCTCTAGGATTAGGTCACCTATCCAGGGGTAGGTGGGAGTAGGAGCTGAGGACGGGTGCAAGGAAAGGTAGGTGAAAAGGTATTTTTGTCCTCACAAATGCATGTGGAGTTGATTTAGACCATTGGATCTCCATCCAAGGGCTAAGAAAGGCATTGAGAACATTCCAAAAACTGTATAGACAACTGGGATCGACAGGTCTTGGAATAAATGCCATGTCATCAAGGATTTAAGCCATTTAATGGCTCTTTAACAATTTGTTGAATGGTTTGACCAGTCAACATGTCAAGTCTTGCTGAGGTGGCAGCTAAATGGTAATATGAGCTGGTTGAATGGGTTTAAAAGTGGTTGGAAGTTAAAGAATTGAGGTTTGAATTCATCTAGATGAATGAGGAAAGGTTTGACCAAATCAAAGTAGGTTGACTTGGTCTAAACAACCATGGCTCAATTCATGTTGAGGTTAAACACATTCAAATCATAACATGAGATTGGATTAAGGGCTTGAAATGGGCTTGATAAGATGTATGTAATGTTTGAGCCAAAACATAAAAGTTTGACCAAGATTTTATAAGTTCACCATATCACCTTGACTTGGGTTTGATTGACTAATGACTTTGGAAATATTCAAGGCATGGAGTTGGATGGTATTAAGTGTTTAAAGGGCTTGATTGGATTATACTTGAATATGAATTCTTAAAGAACACATATTGATTTGAGTGGATAAGGATTGGGTTAGTTGACCAAGTCAACTGATAACTATGTCAGAGGTCCACTCTGAATCACTGGGGGAAGTGATCGGCAAAGTTTGACATTGTTTTGAATGTACTTGAAGCTTGATTCAAAGTGAAAGGGCTTAAGGGTTGAACTAGTCAACCTAGGTTGCCTTGGTCAACTAGGTTGAACCAGGGTCAAGGTTTGGGTTGAGCAAGTTTGATTTGGTATTTGGAGTCTGTTAGAAGTATTTCCAGGGTTTAAATAGGTCATTTAGGTCAAATGGGCCTATTGGGCCCTTAAAGGGCATTTGGGTCAACCATGGTTGACTTGGTCAACCAAGTTGACCCAAGGTCTGGAAATGGGTTAAACAGGTTTGGTTTGATATTTTGTTACTGTTGGAAGTGGTTCCATGTAATTTGGAGATCACTTGGTCCAAAGTGACTATTCACAGGCCTAAGGGATATTTTGGTCATTTCAGGCCCTAGCTAATTGGAGGTCAAAATGAGTCCAACAAAATATAGTTTAACATTCAATGAGTCATAATAAAGGATCTGGAAGTGATTGGAGGCTTTGGAGAAAGCTCCAAGATTAAAATCCATTGGGTGGTAGGTCCAGTTACATAGACCGTAAATATTTGAAGGTTTTATAGCCTTTGAAATTAATTAAATTTTTGGGGTTAGAACCTCATAATGAGCTCAAATTTGGAGGGTTGCCTCTAGATACATGTCCCATCAATGTGTTTTTGATAGACTCCAAATCAAAAGCCACTTGACTGGGGTTTGAAAGTTTTGAAGAATCCGTGGAAATGGGTTTCAGGACATAGCCCTTTATCCTTGGATTTCAGCCTGGATTTTTGAATTTTAATTGGATTTTGATTTGAATCTATGGATTTGAATTGGTTTTTGACTTAGAATGTTTGAATTTGAATTATATAAATCATTCATAATCATACAGATGATTATGAATGACTTGATAGGATTGAGGTCGAGATTGATTTTGATTAAAGTCTGGATTTGATTAAAATTTGAAGCCTGGATTTGATTGAAGTTTAAAGTCTAGATTTGAAGTTAAATAGGTTTGAAGTTTGTATGGATTTGAGATTTAAATTAATCTAGATCTAGATTAAAATAGGATCTATATTGATTAAAGCTAGGATTGATTTCAGATCAAAATTAATTTGAATCTTGAATGAACTAATTTAAAGTCTAGGCTGATCTAGATTTGAATAGATCTGGGGTCAGGATTGACTTGAATCTCGATTGATCTAGAGCTTAGATTAATTTAGGATCTAGATAGATCTAAGGTCTAGGTAGATCCTAAGGTCAGGATTGATCTAAAGTTTGCAGAGATCCTATGGTCTGAAATCAAAGATCTTGGTAGATCTTAAGATTAGAAATCTAGGAGAATCCTAGAGTCTAGAAGTCCTAGGGTATGGGGTCTAGAAGGATCCTAAGATCTAGATGGATCCTAGGATCTAGGATATAAGTTGATCTAAAATTTGAAATGATCCTAGGGCCTAGATTAACCTTGAGTCTGGGTTGGGTCCTAATGACCTCATACAAAAATAAGGTCAACAAGCATATGTATGGATTATGATCCTTAACATCCTGGTTCTCTGAATCTATTTCTCTTTCAAAGTTTCCTTAACAGAGTAGTCCAACGGGCATAGTGGAGAGGTAGCTAACCTAGCTACCCTTTCCTCTCCTACAACAACAGTAAGGGGGTAGAAGAGAGTGACCTTAAGAAGTGGAGAAGATGCAAGAATATGCAGCTCCTCCCCAGCCTCTGGCTCTAACATGCCTAAGGTCTTTAACTAAGAAACTTTTCTCTACTTTGATCTTTTTTCTAATCCTTCTTAGATATTTCTTTCCCTCATTCTTGTGAAGGGCATTCCAAAACATGACACCTTCTCAAAAATAGATTTGACTTCAATACTCTCAATAGGGGATTTCAATTTCCCTACCTCCTTGGTAGAAGATGCAGTGGGTACGAAGGTGACAATAACCTCTTTTTTAAGAGTGGGGTAGTCAGTCCTCCACCCAAAAGTAATCTATACCAGAGGGATGTCCTTCTCCTTCTAGGAAGCTAGGTTGACAACTATACCCCCATTGACTGATAGCTTAAGAGTTTTAAATCTCATTCCAAATTGAATCATATTATTACATAATAATTCCTCCACATACAAATCTTGGTCTAGAGAGAAAATTAGTTTTCTAGCCATTTGAGTAAGGTTGACTATTCTTAAATTAAGAAGAGGAAGTTTGAATTAGAAATTTTGAAGTGGGATTTGAAAAATCACAAGGGATTTTGTATCTTATCACATATGTTGGATTATAGAAGATATAACTCAACATATGATGATAAAATGCAAAGGTCACTTATAACATGGTAAATTTTGGAATTCTAATAACATATGTTAGGCCATAATGGAATGTTGTAGTATAACATATAGCAATGATGACTAAAGTTGATTTAAACGATTTTGAAAAGGAACTGGAATTTTAAAATTGAGGTATTTTCTTCAAATTTAGAAACTCAACATGTTAAGTTTCACCCAATCATGTAGGATTACAAAATTGACATGAAAAGACCTAAGAATTTGGCTTGACTCTTTCATTCCACAAATTAACTTGGGGTGAAATGTCAAAGCCTAAATTTTGATAGAGGTTTCCTATCTCACCTCTCAATTCTTTTTCTTTTTGATATTGGCCACACTCACCTAAGAAAGAAATGGGTAGAGGGACCAACATAAGAAAGGTTGTCAAAACTATCATTGTAATAAAATTTCTATGATTACTAAAGATGGGAGAGAGATTTTTCCCAGCAGAGTCGACATTTTTTTATTTGGTTGGAAAATAAGCTTTGGCTTTATGAAGAGTGCAAAGTAAATTTAAATTAAATTTCTTTAGGAAATATGAAATTGACTTTTAAATTTTAATTATGAAATCGAACAGCCATTGCAAATGATATACCACCTTAAAAGGTGAAAGAAGATCCCCTGATGGGTTCATATTTAGAATTAAAAATTTCATCTTGAATATTATTACCAAATTATGGATGAACTACATATGACCCCGATGGGTCAAAATGATGTTCGATCAAATATTTAGTTATGATAATTTGGATGGGCTATTGTTAATTTAATATTCATGGTCATGACAATGAATGACATATCTCATCTAGGGAAGAAAACACCATCGCTTATCAATTATTTAAATATGACGATAACGATCATCATTGATATTGATTTTCCAAAAAAAGAATTGTTTTGAGAATGATCTTGGGTCTTAAATCACCTTTGAGCACAAGTCCTAGTAGTTAAATACATCATATGAAAGTTAAGTTTCCTATGAAAACTCTCGATTAAAATAACGGTAAAAATTTTATTTTTGGAATTCTCAAGGAGTGATATCGAAGTGGTTGAAGCTGGAATTTTCAACTAGGATTGGATCAAACTTTGAAAACTTATTTTTAGAGGTCAATGGAGGAGAAGTAGGAGGCACTTTTTGATTCTAAAATAATTCAGAAATGCCCCATTCCACCCTATGTGTTGGGATTTAAATTTTGGATCATAAAGGATTTTAATTTGAGTTGTCAATTTATTAGAAGGTTGGGATTAAATTCTCAGATGTTGGGGTCTTATGATTTTGAGTTTGTCTTAGATCCTAAGTTTATTTTAGGCACTGAATGATAGTGGCCCAAACCTAACTAATATAGTAAAAATCTGGACTTATCTCAGCCTCGATTGGGGAGCCAACTATTCACCTAGGTGCTTTAAAACCATGTGTCCAATCTCTTTATGAAAGATGGGTAACGACATTGTTATTTATATTTTGAAGAATTGGGGTCGACATTTAGAGCAGATCTTAAGTGGACCCTAAACTTCTGTAGGGTGATTAATGTCTCAAAATAAATGCAATTAAAATTTTGACTCTTTTTTAATTTCATTCTAATACAATGTATGCTAGTTGACCTTTAATTGAATAAATCAGAATAAAGTAGTTTTAAAATATGGCTTAAAATTTTTTTTTTCTGAGAGGCGTACAACATCCCCTTAACAGAACTGCAGCCTACTAGGCTAGGTGGTCCACCAGAACTTGCAAGTGAGGCCTAACAAGGTAGAGAAGATTTTAATATGTATGTATGCGAACTCTTGATAATCTTGAGCTTACTTCTTAAATTATTAGAGTTACTATATAAGATTAGAAAATTTTATTTAATTGAAGTGGAAAAAGTTTTTTAATCATACCCTCACGAGCCTCCGAACATTTCCAGGCTAAAATAAAATTGGCATGCAAGAAAAAGGCTAGAAAAATAGGTAATTTATACTATGCAAATAAAATAAACATTCAGTCAATCAATTAAATAAATATAATATCCATGTGACAAGTGGCACTTAATTTATAACTTAGGGTCTACAAAAATTAAAAGTAGTCGAGTAACACTGACAATAACCTAGATTTTAATCTTAGAAATGATACAAGTGACTTTGAGACTGGGATGTTTTCTATCTTTACTTCTTCATCCTTATGCAAGCTCCTTAGATTCATGGTCTGGATATCCATATGAAAAGAAACTCTTCCCCGATGGGGTGTTTTCTTTTATCTTTGTAGTTTCAAATCATACTAACTTCAATGCCCAAATTGAAGGGGTCTCTCCCCTAAGGGATGTTCCCTCCTCTTTGGATTCTATGTTGGATGTATGACATTCCATTTCAAAGTCAACTTTCATAACAATTACATGAAAGTACCTTATATTTCAAATAAATAAATGACTCTAAACAACCTACATGGTTATCTTTGGCGGTTATATTTAAAATCATCAATAATTCTAAGCAGTTATATATTTGCTCAAATTAAAATCACAGTTACACTTGGCCATGCTCTTTTAATTTTAAGGGGACTTAACATTTTTAGGACCTACCAAAAATATGTTAGTTTAAGCTTTAATTTTTCCCCCTCGATCTAGCCTTCCATGAGCATGGCCACTTGCAGAATATTCTTTGAGCATCCAAATCATTCCTAACTTAAGGTTAATCTAACACCTATTACATAAATTCACATATTATTTAATAAATTAACACATCAATCAAGTAATTGTAACCAGCATGCAGTGAAAATCATGAAAAACTCAGCACATAGGCAGCAGAAAAGTAAACACCGTCCTAGCCTAAAAGTAGAGTAGGTTATCCTAGAAAACCTTCTAAAGTGTGTGGAGAAGGCTGTGTGGCTTAGATATGTCCTATGTTGCATAGTTTGTTAAAGTTGTCTAATGTTTTGAATGTTTGTTATAGGCTTAAAGGATAAATTTTCTAGAATTAATTGTGAATTTTGAAAGTTTAAGTATTTAATTAAAATTTTAAATTGCTTAATTTGGGAGGTGTTAATGGTTTTGATCCAAATTGATTCCAAACTTCATTAAATCACTCCCAAGGCCATGAATGACCCATGAGAGTGTTCTCAAGTGTTTGAGAATTATTTGAAAATTTTAATTTTTATTGATTAATTAAAATAATTAAATATTAATTTACAATAAAAGACGAATGGTTAAAATAAAGGTCCATTCAAGGGGCTTTCAATTTTTTAGGTTTGGGGTTTAATCCTAAATAATTGGATATAATATTTATAATTTTTAGATTTAATTTGAATTAATTATGATTTAATCAAATTTCTAGGTCAAATATAAGGGTTAATTTTTGGTTACCAAAATGGTGGGCCAAATGGATTATAATTTCAGTGAAACTTGGGCCATTAGTTCACTTGATCTAAAGGCCTAAGCCAAATAAATTTGGGTCCATTGTGGACCTTATAAGGTGGTCAACTAAACCACCCAAGGTAACCATAAGGTCCCCTTCAAGGATTTAATATAAATTATCTAATTCAGGGTGGGTGGGGGGGGGGGGGGATAAAAATAATTGCTATCTACCCCCTAGACTAAGCAAGAATAGCAAAAAATTGATCACACCCTAAATCTCATTGCATAGTTGGTAAAGTTAACTTGGATTTAAGGTTCAAGCAATGAACCACAAACCCAAATTAACTTAAATATGCTCTTAATAAACTCAGTCAGAGGGGGGAAATTTTGGATCAGTCAGAGACATGCCCAAAATTTATCTCCCAAAGTTTCAAGTCATGGTCTAAAGCTATATTTACAAAAATACTCCTATGGCTATTACTGAAATTAACTTAATTTCATGCCTAATCATGGCCTAAAACCATAAGTCTTTTGTAGATCTCCTCAAGACCTTTCCAGTTAGCCTAAGACCACCTAATTTGGTTAAGTGGATAAGGATATATGAATTTTAGGAGTTCCATGGAATTTTTTGAAAATTTAAATGCTGGAATTACACAGTCAACCGGTGTTTTCCATGCAGAAACCATCTAATTAGTCAGCCAATCATTTAGGTTGACTGTGGAAAAATGAGATTAATTGCTACTATTCGATGGTAAATCAAGTAATAGGGATTAGAACCACTCTAAAACTATGGGATTTAATCAAAGCCATTGATTGAATTCAATGGCTCTGATTAACTCTTCAACCTCCCATGCTATACAATGGTCGTAAGGGTTTTCTAGCATAATCCGAGAGATCACGCTGGCAAACTTCCCGCAAAATTCATAGAGAGGACCAATACGATGTAAATCATTAATTCAAATGTCAAAGTCTATTAGTTTGATGATTTTCTTCACACTTGACCAGCACTACCTAGGTAGGAGCTCGGGGATGGGAGTTTATCTTAAGAAAAAAAACCTAACATATGAGGTTTCCTATCAGAAAGTTTGGGAGGGTGAAGGTGAGTACTTTTCCTTCAGACATTGTGGCTAGCGGATCACTGGAGGCATGACTTCAAGAGGGAGGTGGAAGGAGTTCATGGGAGTTCATTCATACTGAGGCTTGGAGAGGGCTAGAGAGTGGGGGAAGCTAGAGGATTACTTAGAGAGCTCTGAGGAAGAATTTTGAGAGACTGGATTCAAATGAGGCACTCTAGAGGAAAGAGCCCTATTCAAAGTAAGGCCCCGGTGATGGATGGCCAAGATTAATCGAGCAAACCATTAGATCATTTTATGGGTTTGATTTGGCTTGGCGAAGCCTTGGTGGAAGGGTTTGAAGTGTATAGAGGTGTATGTGTTATTTGGTCAAACTTAGTTGACTTGACCTAAGCTTAATAGTTGGTTCTATTGAGTTTGGATTGAGGGTACAAACTCAATGGAAGTGATTTCAAGTGATGAGAAGGCCATTTTGATTGAAATGAATGTTTGAATGGTTAAAGGATAATTTAGTCAACCATGGTTGAATTGGTCAACTAGGTCAAACTAAGGGCTAGGATTAGGTCTAATGCATTCCTAATAATCCTTAAGATACATTAGAATAGGTTTCAAGGTTTGATATGATTGAACCATGTTGAGTTTTGGAGAAAAGTCTAAATTTGCTTCTAAAGGGCATTTTGGTCATGTTGACCCCTAGTCAACTATGGGTCAAAATGGGTCCACCAAAATATAGTTCAATATTCAACATGTCATAACAAAGGCTATGGACACGGTCAAGGGTCCTGGGGAAGGTCCCAAGGTCAAATTCCACCAAGTGGCAAATCTAGTGCCATAGGCCATAAATATTTAATTATTTTATAGCCTTTGAATTCAATTCAGTTTTTGGGATTAGAGGTGTCAGATTGGACTCAAATTTTGAGGGTTGACCCTAGGGACATGCTTAATCAATAATGACTTACCTAATGATCATCCTCCTCCTCCCCTCTCCATCCATTGGGACACTCATTATGTGTATGAGTTAAAGACCCTATACCAATCCTCAACTCACCCTCAAATGACCTACCTAATGATCATCCCCCTCTTCCCCTCCCCATCGATTAGTCTCTTCACTTCTTTTTTATTGCCTCTACAGTGATCTTAATGTGATTCTATCAAATGATTTTGATGTGTTGCTTTAAATATCTCACATGAAATAGCTAAGGAAAAAACTACTTTAAGTTACAATGCATTTAAGGAAAAAAATGTCTAAAATCAAAATTGAACCTCCAAAGCCATAAGATCTAAGACTGCCAAGAAGGCTGTTACCCATGTACCTTTTAAATCCTAATGAATTTCCCAAATATTGCATCTTAGAACATCAGGGGGTTCAATCACAATAAGGAAGTCTTATGTTGTTAGTGCCTTTCCCAAGTTAAAGCTCTAGACATAATATACATTCTATAAGAAAAAATATACAATCCCTATTCATCTAACCCTTGGTTCTCTGTCTCCTATCATTTATTTGAAAATGAGAAAAATCATAATAAATTTTATTTTTCCTAATTTGGCAGGATTTGGATCAATTGGAATACTGTAAAAAAAATTTTTTCTTCTTGTTCCTCTTCTAAAAAGTTGATTCATGGCTCCCTCACTTATGGTTGTATAAACTGATTTCAACTATCTATTATTTATGTGTATAACTCTCATGATGAGATACTCATTGTTTTATAGCAAATTATGCCTATTACTAAATAGATCAACTCCACTTGGTTGATTTTGGGGCACTTTAACAACTATTGTTTCACTCATGAGAAAGCTGGTGACAACCCTATTCCAAAATACAAATTATGGGATTTTAACAATCTAATTTCAAAATAGCCCTCCTAAATCAAGATCGTGCTCTCGTTATTCTAAGGTGATTATAAGGTTTCATTCTCGTCTCCCCGTTTCTCCCATTGTGGATCGTTTCTTGTTGATTTTTCTTGGATTCTTTTTATTTTATGTTTGTTATTTTGTATTTATGGATTTGTTTTAATTCTTTTCATTTAACTATGGGTCCTTGGTGATGGTGACACCATCATCATCGAACCCTTAGTTATCCTCAAATGTGGAAGGTAAATCTCAATCTTTTTAAGGTTGTTCTTACGGGTGGTATTTCTTCTTCTGATTCAAAGTTGGATTTCATTCATATTTCCTTTAAAGGTCTACTAGCCTTGATGTTTTAAGATAAAGTGATTTGTCATCTTGCTGCTCCCTTTTCCTTTACTTTTGTTAGTAAGTTCATTTTACATCAGCCAAATATAGATGTTATTCGAAAGTATTTTCTGAACTTGAAACTTTTTGGTACTTTCTCTATTGGATTGTTAGACCAATGCCATATTGTGATAAAACTATCAAGCAATTTAGATTATAACCACAATTTTTTGAGAAGAGTATTATATTCATGGTTATTAAATGTGTTTGCTTAAATGGACTCCAAATTTTGACGTTAGAGAGGAATCACTGATTGCCCCTATTTGGATTTTGTGTCTAGATCTGAGGCTTCATTTCTTTAATTCCCAATTCTTATTTGCTTTAGATTCAATCTTTCCTAGACCCTTACAGACAGATCAAGCTAGAGTGTCTGTATCTCGTCTCTCGGTGGCACGAGTTATGGTTGAAATGGATATTTCAAAAAAACACCCCAAGGAAATTTGGATTGGATCTGAGTTGAATAGGTATCAACAAAAAGTTGATTTTAAAAATTTTCCTATATTTTTCACTCACTATAAAATGCATAGTCATTGTAATTTTGAATGTTTCAATGTGCATCCTCGTAAGTAGAAGGAAAGACCCAAAGATATGAGGGGAAAATATTATGAGGAATCAATTTTCTCTCCCTAATGCTAACCATGTGCATGAAATGCTAGAGGTGCATAACGCTCACTAGGAGATCATCTCTAAGGACCCATTGGGAATGAAGGTCATGAATATTTTATGCCTATAGAGGTCAGTAATGTAGGAGATGATAGTATTATTGAGGGTGTCAATCCCTCAATTGCTCATGGAGTGATTAATGATCCTACTTCTAGTATTATGAAAAACATAATTTAGTATCTATTGGTCTTACAAATGTGGATGAGCGAGGGGTGCCTACCAATATTGATGAGCAAATGGATGTTATGGTCTCTGAGCATAATAACACTTTAATTAGTTTGCAATTTCCTTTCTACTAACAAGAATTTAAATGAACTTCACTCTATTTCAAACAATAGTGATTATGCTTGTCATGTTAATTCTAACTCTATATCTCATAAACAGGAAAGTGGGAAGCATAACATGGAAGAAGGAAAACTTTTGTAGGTTGATAATGCGAAATGTACTATCAATCATGGTATTTATTCAGATAAGGTTTGTAAGGATTATCAAACTCTATCTCAAAATAATGTTTCTATTGACGTTCATGAACATCTAGAGGATGTCAATAAAGGTGTGGGTGATGAGGATAGTGAATTTAATCAAGTTCATTCTAAATAAAATAAGAAAAATAAAAATATTATATTATAATCCCCTAGAAACACCCGATCTCAAACTTCTCAACTACACCCTTATGTTGAAGTCTAATATTTGGAATGTTAGGGGCATTGGTTGCGCATCCTTTAGAATTAGAGCTAATTAAAATTTATGCCATATTCAAAATATCTCTCTACTTATTTTCATTGAGCCTTTTATTTCTCATGCTAAATTGGATAATATTGCTAGGTTTTTTAGTTTTAATCATGTTGTGGCTAATACATCTAACAAGATTTTGGTACTTTGGAAGGATCCTACAGTTATTGATATAGTGGGTGATTTTACTTAGGTGATCAATTATAGTATTGATTTTATGCATTATAAATGTTTTGCTTCTTTTATTTATGCGACTTCTTCTTCGATTATTAGAAAGTCTTTGTGGGATCAGCTTATTCACTTTCATAATATTGTTAACTCTCTCTGCTTGGTGGGTGGTGACTTTAACACATTTGGGGGGGGGAGGGGAGGGGGGGAGGGGGACCCTTTTTACCAATTTATGGAGGATTTTAATAATATGATCTTAGATTGCACCCTTATTGATATTGGTTATACTGGTAGCAATTTTACTTGGAACCGTGATAATCTTTGGTAGCAGTTGGATTGTGTCCTCTTTAATGATCGTTGGATTAATTGCTTTACTTCTACGCATGTTGAACACCTTAGTAGAACCTTATCTGATAATTCCCTATGCTTATTACCATTTGATTGAGACATGAAAGCTCTGATTTTAACATTAGGATTCAGAATATGTGGCTTCTTGATCATTCTTTCATTAATATGGTCCAGGAGAATTGGCAAGCTCCCGTTCACCCGGATAACTCTATTTTTTGTATGAATAGATTATGGCTTAAGATGAAAAGATTAAAACATAAAATTAATTTGTGGAATCGAAATGTTTTTAAAAAGGCTTTCACTAACATTATTTTTGCTGAGGAGAAAGTCAACTCCTTGGGGCACAATTATCAACACCATCCTTTTGAGGGTAATTTTACTTTTCTTCAACATACTAAAAATTATCTTTTTAACCTTCAATCTTAGGAGGAAGCTTATTGGAAAAATAAAGTGGCTTCTAAGCATCTTATTGATGGGGACAATAACACTAAGTATTTCCAAGCTTTAGTTAAGAGGAATCAAGCTAGAAATTGGATTCATAAAATTGCTCATGATGATGGTTCCTTTACTCAAGATGTTCGTGAAATTTCTACTTCTGGAGTGGATTTGTTTAAAAGTTTGTTTAATAAAATCTTCACTCATGTTCATATTGATAATCCTAATATTATTCCGCACATCATTAACCATGATGATAATTTGGCTCTTACTGCTTCTTCTACTTTGGAGGAAGTTAAGAAGATGATTTTTTATTTGAATACTGGCTCTGTTTGTGGCCCTAATGGTTATACGACTTAGTTTTTTTCAAAAAGATTGGGACATTGTTAGCCATGATCTTTTCAATGCTATCTTAGATTTCTTTGCGAGTAATAATATGCCAAAGTTCTTCTCTTCCACCTCCATTGTGCTTATTCCTAAGAATAATGGGGCTTGTAATTGGAATGACATTTGGCCTATTAGTCTTTATACCTTTTTTAGTAAATTGATTTCTAAAATTCTTATGAACCACCTTTCTCCTTTCCTTCCTAAAATCATTGCTCCTAATCAAACTGGCTTTGTTAAAGTTAGATCTATTTCAGATAACAATTTACTTGATCAAGAAATCATGCATAATTTGGATGTAAGGGTATCTGGGGGTAACATTATCTTTAAATTGGATATTGCCAAAGCATATGATAACATTAATGGGATTTTCTTTATCACATCTTGCATTTGTTTTACTTTAATTCTACTTTCGTTAATCTTATTAAATACTCCATTGAAGGCTCCTTGTATTCTGTTATTATCAATGGCAAAAGTAATGGTTTCCTTAAATCTTCTCATGGGTTGAGACAAAGTGATCCTATCTCTCTTGCCCTCTTTATTATTTCCATGCAGTATTTGTCTAGAGGTATTACCAATCTTTTTAAAAATTATCCTAACAATTACTATAGAACCTTGGGTGGTTTTCCTATTTCCCATTTAAGTTTTGCTGATGATGTTATTATTATTTTTTAATTCTTCTTTCAGCAGGGTTAATAGACTCATGAGTTTTTTAAACAAGTTTGAAAGTTGTAGTGGCTTTTTATTAATAAAAATAAGAGTTGCTTTATTGTGTCTATCAGGGTCTCTTATGATCACATGAATTCTATTAAGATTAGTGCTGGTTTTTTGTGAGGCACTTTACCTATTAAGTAATTAGGGATTCCTCTTTACAAAGGTAGGAACAAAATAATTCTTTTTGATAATCTTATTACTTTTGTGCAAAAAAGGCTTCATTCTTGGGATTCTAACATCCTTAGTTTTGGTGGAAGATTAATTCTTATCAAAAGTATTTTGTGTTCCTTACCTTGTTATATCTTTTAAACTTTGCAACCTACTCATGCTTTAATATGATTGGTAAATTATTTAATAAGTTCTTTTGGCATGGATCCAACATGAATTCTAAAGTTATTTTCTCCTCCTGGACCAACTGTTATGGGGTCCTTGAGGAAGGGGTGTTGGGTTATAAAAATATGTATGATCTATCTTATGAATTTTCTTTTAAACTGTAGTTCAATTTTCGATCTAAACTTTCTCTATGGGCCAAGTTTATGACTGATAAGTATTATGTGGGTAAGCACCCTACTATGTGCTTCTATAATAATGGTGATTCCACGGTGTGGGAAAGGCTTTGTAGTATCAAGTGAAGTGTTGAACCTCTTGTTTAATGGGTTCTTGGTAGCACTAACCGCTTCTTTCGGTAAGACCATTAGCTTGGAGGTCAATCCATTGACTCTAATCTTAATTCCTTCTCCACTACCGCTACAAAAGTGGATCCTTTTATCATTGACAACACTTAGGAGTATAATAAACTTGTTGACATTCTTACTTAGTTTGTTATTTTTAAAATCTTAAATCTGCCCATTAATATTGAATTCGATGATTTGTTAATATATGACTTTGCTCATAATGGTATGTTTAGTTTAAAGGTTGTTTGTCATGAGTTTAGAGATAAAAACTATGTTAGAAAAGTTTTTTCTTTAATTTGGCAAAAAGTATTCCTAAGACCATTTCTTTTTTTATTTGAAGAATCATGCACAAATATATTCCTACTGATGACAATTTGAGGAAAAGAGGTTTTTTTTTTACTTCTAATTGTCAATGCTGCTATCATCTAAAGAATTTGCATCATGTGTTTAATTTTGGTCCTATTGCTGTTAAAACTTAGGTATACTTTGATGATATTTTCATATTGAATCAGTTTAGTGCTCACATGTCTATCTACATTTTGCTTGATTCTTGGTTCATTAATTCAAAAGGGCATATCAAAAATGTCATTCCTTTCCTGATTATGTGGTATATGTAGATTGCTAGAAATAACTCTTTGTTATATAATATTTGTATGGATTATCATCACATTATTCAGAATATTAAAGATATAGAGTTTAAACTTTTCTCTGCTAATCTCTTGACCTCAAAGAGTTTTAGGAATTATTATTTTGTGGCTCATAATTTTGGTATATCTCTATAGATTAGTAGCTCTTTGGATGATCCTAAATTAGTTAAATGATCAAGCCTCCCCTTAATACATTTAAACTTAATGTGGATGGGTCGGTTAAAAATTTTGCTTTTTCGTATGGTGGTATTATCAGAGATGATCATGGGAATATGATCATGTCTTTTGCTGGCCCCTTGGATAAATGCTCTGTGGTGATGGCTGAGCTCTATCTTATTCCCTAATGATTTAAAATTATGTCTTTCGCTTGGTATTACTAATATTTGGATTTAGGTGGATGCCACTTCTAGTATTCACTGCCTTACGAATCGAACGAACAAAATTTGTAATTTGGATTTCTATCTTATTAGAGAAATTAATCAGCTTTTAATTTTTATTAATTTTACTATTTCTCATGTTCATAAGGAAGGTAATGCTTGTGCTGATTGGCTAGCCAATCTGGGTTGCAATTTGGATTACCTCACTAATTTCTCTTCTATTAATTTACCAAATTTAGTAAAAGTCTTGATTAGGCTAGACAAAATGGGGTTACCTTATGTCAGAATTTAGTATTTTTAGGTCCTTAGGCCTTTCAGCCCTTTTCTTTCCTGGTTCTGGTTGGTTGGTTGATTTCTTGGTGTTATTGTTTCTAATGCTTGGCTAATAATGGTTAGGTTGCTTTGTGTTTTTTTTTTAATTCTTTTATCATCTTGCGGTTTGGTTTTTCTAATGTTGTCAATTTTCCTTATCCTTTTCATCTTCAATTCAACACAGCCTGATGTGTTGTTGAGATGGGCTTGAGCTGTGATTGGAATTCTTGGTACCTTGATATTAACCCTATTTGCTGCTCTTCTTCACCCTAGGGGAATAATTCTAGATGGCTGTGCTTTTTTCTGGTGCTGTTTGGTAGGGGCATTTGGCTGGCTTTGCTAATGGGCAGGGAGTATTGGCCTTTTGGGTTAGCCTATTGGTGGTATTTGGTGTTCTTGTTAGCTGATATTTCTAAGAATTCCTTAATTGCTACTTTCTGCTAGTTTTTAGTTGGGGATGGAAGTGCCCTGGTGTTGTCATTATGGTTGTGTTGCCCTATTACCTATATTTCTCTTCTTTTACTCTCATTGGCTTTAGAATTGACTGGCATTGGGGTTTTCATCATGATGTCTGCTATGGTATTATCTTCCTGAGCTCAACTGGACATCCTCATCCCTCTTTTTTGGGATTGTTGTTTTAGTTTCTGGCCTTTATGGCCTTAGTACATTAGAGCTGGATTTGGTTTAATTGTTGCCTAGTTTTTTCTCTTCTATTGTAGTCTTGATGAGTTGTATCCTCTTTAAACCTGCTATTTTGGTGTTGGCTCTTGTGGTTGGAGGTTTTGTTGGTTTGTGAATCTATTTCTTCCTGGTGTTTTTTTGCTGTTTGGTGGGGGTGTTGGGATGGCTTTGCTATTGGGCAGGGTGTATTGGACTTCTAGGTTAGCCTGCTAGTGGATTTTGGTGTTCTTGTTAGCTGCTAATTCTAGGTATTATTTAACTGTTTCTTTATACTGGATTTTTAGTTGGCGATAGAAGTGCTCAGGTGTTGTCATTATGGTTATATTTCCCTATTACATGTATTTCTTTTTTATTACTCTCATTGGTTTAGAATTGAGTAGCATTGGGGTTTTGATCATGATGTCTGCTATGTTGTTATCCTCCTAAGCTCAATTGGCCCGCCTCACCCCTTTTTTCTGGGTTTGTTGTTTTAGTTTCTAGCATTTAAGGCCTTAGTTTATTCCAGTTGGCTTTGGTTTTGGGTCTTTCGCTATGTTGGCAAGTCCCTTTTCTATTTGATTGGGGGGGGGGGGGGGACCTCAGGTCTGCTATACTGGATCAATTGGAGTATTCTCTTAATTGCTTTTTTATCTTGTTTGACATCCTGATTTCTTTTTGGAGCTATTACCTTGTTGGTGTTGAAGGTGACATCTAGATGGTTTCCTACAGCTTCGTTTGTTTCCTCTCTTGTAGTCATTATACATGTTTCTTACTATTTATCAGAACTAATTATGAGAAGTGCTGGACTACTTTCAATATCATTATGTCCCGTCATGATGTTCAATTGCACAACTATTTCATGTTCTGTAGGTTGTTTTACTTTCTTATTGCTTTTACTTTTAATTTTACTTCTATTATGTTACTTTTAATTGTTAATTTCAAAGTCCTTGTAGGCCTGCTCTTCAGGTTTTTGGAGACTTGTTCTCTTTTCATGCAGGGTCCCTTTTGGTTAGAAAGACTGAGGAGAATGGCTATATTATTTTTTTTTTCCTTTTGGGATTTGGCTTTTTGTATGTCTGGATTTTTATTAGGTTTTCTTGTAATCGTGCTTAGTGGGAAAATCTCGCTCATAGGTTCTTTTTTGACTTTTTTTAATAGCTCTTTCGAGCAGTAGGGAGTAGGAGGTCCCCTTAAGGACCTTGTACTTCTTTTTTGATATTAACGCATAGGCCCGATGGTGGTTTTATCCAAAAAAAAAGTTTTAACAATCGGATTTTTGAAACCGAGCACAATGATTTAACTTCAATGGGACTTTTTTATACTTGGGTTAACCAAAGGATAGAAATATATATATATATAATTATATAGGTGCCTTATTAATGATCAACAAATAGAGTGCTTGCAATTTTTTTTTATGAAATAGATTAGTCCACCTGCTCTAACCATTCTCCCCTTATTCTATATTCCTTAAAACCTAGCAAAAAAAAAAAGATAGCTTTCTTTTTTAAGAATTATAGGTTGAAGGTGCCTATCTGGAATGTGTTAATCTCTAATTTTGCTCAGCAAAAAATTGGTAACCCCATTTTCTATACTTTCTTTAGAAGCTTCAAGCATTAAAAAGTAGCTTGAAACCCAAAGTGTGGGCTACTTCTTCCTTTATAGCAATTCAGCTTGCTTAAATTCAATCACATCCGGCTTTTTTTCTTTAGTAGATTGAATCTAACCCATTAAATAGCAATCTAAACATTGCTTTCAAGGCCTGCAATGAGAAGTTAGCTATTTGTTCTTCTTCTTGGGATTCTTGGACTAACCAACATTCCATCACCAAATGGTTCAGTAATGGAGAAGATACTTAAAATTCCCGTTTGCAAAACTTAGAATTAGAAAGAATTTCAATTCCATTAATATCATTACATCGAACAACGGGAATTGTCACTAATTCTTAGAACATCTCTCAAACTATTTTTACCCATTTAATCACCCTATTTAACACTCCAGCCCCTATAAATTTTATATCCTGCCACCTTGTTATTTCCGTGATATGCCACATTTCTAATGATGAGATTAAAAATGATATTTTCTTATCCCATTCTTTCTCTTCAACTATCCCTAATGAAGTTTATAAAGCTAATTGGGAGGTTATTGGCAACCATGTATGCAAAGAAGCAAAATAATTCTTTTAGTCTTCCTATCTTCCCAAAAATGTTGAAGCCACTGCTCTTATTATTATGCCTAAAGCTAAACAAGTAAATAACATCTTTGATTATAGTCCTATATCATTTACCTTTTACAGACTTATTGCTAAGATTTTAGCAAACAAGCTAAAACCTCTCATGTCTTAGTTAAATAACCTAAGCCATGTGGGGTTTATTCATTAAAGAGTTTAAGCATCCATTAAATTAAAATGTGCTAAAATTTTATATCTTTAAAACATTTTACACTCTTTCTAGAAAGTTTATCCATAAGAAACTTGAGCAGAAAGGTACCCCCCCCCCCCCCCCCCCCCCCCCCCTCCCCACCTCATTGCATGGATCAAAGCTTGCATAGATGATGTTTACTACTATGTATGCTTAAATGGTGTATTATAAGATTTTTCGACACTACATATAACTTAAGGCAAGGTTTTCCCTTATCTCTATATTTATGTTATTTTTCCATGGATGCTTTATCTAACCTGCTAGACATGTGAGCTCTTGATCTCTACTTAAGGGAAATACGACTGGTGGGCACTCCTTTACTCACCTTTTATAAGATAAAGATATACTAGTTTTTGGAAAAGCTACTACCCCCAATGCATATAGACTAAATACTATTATGGATCATTTTTCCTCCTTGTGTAGTTTTTATGCAAATAAGAATAGAAGCTCTATACTTATGTCTTCGTCCACTGAAAATGGGCAGAGATTTGCAATATCTTTAACTTCTCAATGGCTAGAGATGTTATGACTTATTTGGGTCTTCCTATATCCTACAAAAGGGTTCACATTACTAATTTTAGTACTCTTATGTACAAAATTACTTCTTTACTAGAAGGTTGGAAAGCTAAGTTGTTATCGTTTGTCAATAGACTTCAATATTTGAAATTCAATTGGCTACTAGATTAGAGGAGAATATTTACCTAAAACTTGTTTTTATTTCATTAACAAACTTTGGGCAAGATTTCTATACCATAGAAGCAATTCTACTAGGAAACTTCATCAAATCTCTTAGAAGAACACATGTCTCCCTAAGAAATTTGGTGATCTTGGTATTCCATCTATCAACTGCTTTTATAATGGTTTATGTTGTTCTCTTATTACTCTACTCTATAACCTTGATAACCAGTTAGCCAAATGGTGTAGATTTAGATACCACTCTCCATGGATGAAAACCCCCTTACAAAGCACCTACTAATAGGAAACAAACATGCAAAGCTGCAATCTCATATAAGAGCAAGTTTTCATTTGATATATCTCCTGTGGACTTTAGTTCTTTGTTTTGAGATTATTGGTTTAATGGATGATCCCTCGTTGAGGTGTTAGACTCGGCTTTTCTACATCAATTCTCACAAAACTACACTCTATGAAAATCCATCATTGTTGATAATACTTGACACCTCCCGTCGAGTCTGCCTGCTGGTTTCACAATACCATTCTTTCCAACCTTATTACTCCCAATCCAAATAAAATTTTAAAATGGTGCAGCGAGGGCAGCTTCTCTTTTAAATCATTCACTTATAACTTTAATGATGGCAATAAAAAACCTTCTTGGTTTAAATATGTTTGGCATAGGAATTATATAATGAGATTCTTGGTTTATGTGTAGATTATTGTGCCTGGTGGCCTTAAAATAATTGTTGGTTATTTGATCAAAAGAAACATACAAGTAGACTTAGTATGTGGGCTATGCAACCCTTTGCCAAAATGTCTCCAACCTATTCTTTGAATGTGAATTCTCTTTTGCCATTATCTGCCAATTGATCCCTTGGTTAAGCTCCATTTTTCATTACAGCTCTTATCTTATCGCTTATAGTTCTGGGTTGTAATTTTTTTTCATTCTATATTTACTCATCGTAGTAAATGAAAGTGGGTTTAGGCCCTTTAATTTTGGCCAAAAAAAGAGAGAGAAAAAAACATGCGTGAAATCTAGCAAAATGAAGACCTTGTTTGACTAGTTAGCTAAATTTATAATTATCTTAATGCCCACATAATTTTTACTAAGTTTTATTTTCTCTAGGGGAAGTTTTAAAATGGAGTGTATAGGAATGCTGAATTTGTAGAAGGAGTGTAATTAACATTAAATTTATAAAGAAGCAAAGACACGAAATAGTTTGGCAAACTTTTTGGTAGAATTGAAAGTGCCATTAGATTTGGTACAATCCTCACACACTCGAGAAGAAAATAACAAAAATTTAGCTCATTCTTCATGCTTAAGGAAATCGCCAAACCCATTGGTGTAGTCCTTATGCCAAGCTGAATGACCCGATCCTCGCACTCGCTTGTATGGATAAAGCATTTTGGGCAAAAGTTTAGGGAAATTAATTAAGGCAATGAACAGTTAGATCAAGGCAATGAACAGTTAGATCAAGGCTATAAATAGAGGGGATTTTGGGCTTCATCACAACTCACATTTGTAGAGGATTTCTCGAGGAGGTAGCGAGCTTTATATTCTGTTAGCAGGTTAGTATAATTTAATATGTTTAAAATTTGTTAGAAGTTTTTTTAGATTTTGTATTTTATACTGAATCAAAATCTACAGGTTTGTTTATAAATAATATTAGTGGATCAAATGAATACATATATAATTTTATATTAATTTACTAAATCAATTCAGCCACATAATAACATAATATCTGATAAAATATCCACTGACAATATAAAATGTAATGCCCAATAGAAGAGAAATTACAAATTTATATTTTCTCCAGTGTCAAATTTCCAACAATTTAATCATAATAAATACCAATACATGCATTTATTCATTTATAAAAATAAATAATAAACTTATAGGACTATCCCTCATGGAACAGACAAAATAACAAAAGTAAACATAATTAATATAACAAAAGTAAACATCAAAAAAAAAAAAACATATAAACAAATCTCAATGTTATTGAAAAAGAACAATAATAGAAAAAATAGCAATACCTTCAACAAATCAATCCACGAATTCAAATCAACCATAGATAACAGGAAAAAAATTACCTATTCTCTAATTTCTTAAAACAATTTATGTTACATTTTTGTTTTGGTCCGTAGTGTAATAAATAATCTTAACACTAATAATCCAAAGTGATTAAATTATAAGATCTTGGAACCCAGTGATCAAATGAACAATCGTTTCAACTGCTAGAAACATTGGAAAAGGTGGATGCAAAATTTAGGCCAGAAAAGGAACTGTTAATTAGGAAAATCGATAAGAACGTTTGTCACAAAAATGATCAAAAGAGAATAAAATTTCATAAACATAATAGCAGTATAGGTCAGTGCAAGAGGTTACACATAAGTTTAAAGAACAAAAGCCAAGAGAATCAAATGATTTATAGCTGTAGCAGGAAATAAACAACCCATAAAATATGAATCAGGGAAAATAAACACATCTTCTACATTTAACATAAAAATAAGTAAGAAAAAAGGATGGAAGAATGACATTAAAAAGTATAAAAAACTGCTCAATCAATATAATTTACCCAATAAAAGTTGTACACTTAAACAAAAAATAAGTTTTTTGTTACATATGTCTGCGTGTACTCTAAAGTATACAATTTCATAGAATGTAACATTTTCTTCTTTTATTTTTTTGTTGGAAAGCTACAAATTTTGTCCAACTCTACGCCACTTAGATCAGCAGAAGAAATCTTCTAATCGAAGTAAATGGCCTTTTAACACTAAAGGAACTTAAGTTTAGAATGATTTGTTTGTTATGTCTCAATTTTTCATCAACATTGGCATGTTAGTAGATAGGGTTGATAAATCAATGTACATTGATTGTGGTGCATTTGATACTCATGAGCCTCACATGTCCTTGGCTCAGGCATTAGACCAATACTTAGGGGTTAAGGAGATTGACTTTAGATGCACCAGGAGATGTACAACCACTATTGTGCATGGTGACAATTTTCAAACTCTGAGGTAATCCCATGCCATTTACATTTACAGTTGGTGGACCTTCAGTGGTAGAGGGGTTAGATCCACCAAAAGCTGGACCATCTTCACATCATTTTAAGCCATTTGATCTACAATTGAGAACACTAGGAGATCAATCGAAGGTAGAAAATAGACCCATACACCTATCTTGGTTTGTATATTTCAGATTGGATGGCTCTATTGGGTTTGTTAGTACCTCTCACGCAATAGAATTTGCTTTTATAGGATATATGTCCATATGTAGTTACACCACATGATGAGGAGGAAGAGTTCAGAGATGATATGACACATCTACAATGAAGATATAGAGAAGCACCTACTAGATACATACCTGGTACTGATGTCATTCCACACTGAAGAAGAACCTAGTTCACATATATCTATATTGTGGATGTATGACTTTATAAAACTCATGTATCTTAGACATTTAATAAATTTAGAGTTATTGTATTTTGAAGCACAATTCTAAAAATCTTTTATTTAAAAATAGTGAAATCTACAACAAAAACTTAAATTTCAATTTAAATATCATATCATTCAATATTTTACATGTTCTTTAATATTATTTGTAAATATTTAATATAATTTAAATGAAGAAAGAATATTTTACAAAAATACTATATTATTCTTCAATCATTTATGGAAACTTAAATTTAATGAAAACTCACTTAGTCATACATTTTATTTTCATTGTAAACAACACAACACTATACAAGTAACATAAAGAAGAGTACATAACTTCTCCTTGAGCAACATACACAGATGTGCTTGGAGTTGACTGTGGATAAATTTAAAATCAAAATGTCACATAAGATTTTCTTTAAACTATATTTAGGTTTCTTTAGTCAAATCTATATAGATTAACATTATACCATCCCGAAAGATAGGCTAATGTCTCACTATTGATTTGAGAAGAGAAACCTTCAATTTAGTTTCTTGGCCAAACATAGTATAGGAAATATTCAATTCACCTAAAAGGATAAAAATAATATTCACCTATCATTTTAGCCATAAAATTAAATCAATGAATATATTTTCAAAATCAAAACTATATAAAGAATATTCAATTCATCCTTAAGAATAAAGAGAATATTCACTTATCATTTTATTCGCAAAAGTATATTAATGAATTTATTTTCCCTCATCAAACTATTTAAGGAATATTCCATTCATCCCTAAGGATAAAAGGAATATTCATTATCATTTAATCATGAAATTAAATTCATCTATTTATTTTCATAATAAAATATATATAGAATATTCAAATTACCCCAAAGGATGAAAATAATATTAACTTATCTTTTGATTATAAAATTAAACTAATGTTTAAAACTTAGGTCTGCATCCATAAATTTCTCTCCTACCTTAGAAATAAACTAAGATAGGATTTATTTTAGTCTGAGTTCTAGATTTCTTATAGAGGCAAGCTCATTTAAATTAATTATATCTCCTAAGAGAATATTCTTGATTAAAGTGAAGACTAAGGATTTTCAAATACATATATACTTAAAGAAATAATTGGCCAAACAAGATTTTAATATTTAGGCTTTAGATTATAAATTTTACAATTGTGTTTGAAATTTAGATTTAGATTTTGGAATTTGAAAGAATAGAATAGAATTGGAATATGCAGTGATTGGAGGGGTGTATCAATCTAGGCTTATACCTATCTAGAGTGAGTTGACAGCTAAAAAATCCTAAGCACAATCACTCATCATATGAATGTAAGATTAGATGGGCTCTATCCAAGAAATTAAGGAATTATATTTTAGAAAAGTTTATAATAAGGACTTTACAATATAAATATGATCGTGCAATGAAATGATTCATGAATCACGATATAAATAAAAAAAATTTTATTCATTTATAATTTTAAATTACAACCCAAGGTTTGTTGTAAGGAAAAGGAGACTAAGCTCCACCAAAAAAAAGCTTGGATTTCTACTCCAATATAAAATAGATTTGAATATGATTATTTATTTTTGGCCTTCAATCTTCTAAATGCTAAATCTTCTATGATTGCCTAAGTATATTCTACTTTGTAGGAATATAAAACAGTACTGATATACAAATGCACATATAAAATGGTGAAGTGTGAGCAGTTATAAATATAGAAATTTAAATTGAAAGAAAATTGCATGACGA
This sequence comes from Dendrobium chrysotoxum, assembly GCA_019925795.1. Classification (NCBI taxonomy): domain Eukaryota; kingdom Viridiplantae; phylum Streptophyta; class Magnoliopsida; order Asparagales; family Orchidaceae; genus Dendrobium; species Dendrobium chrysotoxum. Next base: position 35,729,722 of record CM034302.1, on the reverse strand, counting down.
TAAATTTTCACTCTGATCTCTAGTGTACCAATAGAAAATAAATATGACATCCAGAGTATAGGAAAAAAACACACAAATATGAGTACCCTCTAGGTAAGTCACTCTAAGCAAACAAAATCAAATCACTGGCTTAGCCTAAGCTAGAATTGGTTGTTCTAGTAAGCCATCTAAGTATGTGTAGAAGGTAGATGTATCCTAGGGTTTATTAGTTTATAATTATCTATAATTTATCTGATTAGCTTAAGAACTTTAAGGGGTTATTTGAATTTTAGTATTTAATGATTTTGATTTTTTAAACTTTATTTTAAAAAGAATTTTAATTATTGTAATTGTTAATTTTAAAATTTATAGAACATAGCCCTCAATAACTTCTAAGTGCCAAAAGCCATTGATCAACAAGTCCTAGGTTCATATTTGTAAGGCTACCAATTCTCCAAAATTGGGGTAGATGGAAAGCATTGAGTCCTTCATTTTAATTAAGTATTTGGTCCTTAAAACCTCTCAATCCGATGCACCTTGTCCCTCCTAAAGGTAATCAAGCACAAGGGTATGGTAAATGTAATGTCTAAGTAATTTATTAATGCTTTTTATTTTAAATTAATTTAATTTGACTAATTATTGATTTATAAAGTTTATAATTTTAATATTATATTTTGTCAAATTCATTCGTGATGTTGTCACAATGGATACAAGGACCAATGCTAGGGTTGCAAAAGAACCAAGCGTTCTATGAGCTACTCATCACTCAGCTCAATAAGATCTTGTCATGTTGGTTTCATAAGGTAAATAAATGAGCTTAAACACTTTTGATAAATACTCGATAGTTAAATAAATAAGCTTGAACAACTTGAAGTTTAGTTTGTTTATATTCATGTACAATATCGTTTAATGCTCATAAACAAGCTCGCTAAGAAGATTGATTAGAGCTCAAGTAAGAAACTCGATTTGAACTATATTAGAGTTTTAAAAATATATATTGTTAAATTTAATAATTTATTTTTACTATTCTAGTCTAAAATTATTTAATAATTTATTTTTACTTCCCTCATCCACCTAAAATCACGAATAACCTACTATATGAATAAATATAAGATGAATTATAGATCGTTTGTTCTGGAATGAGCTCATTTGGTAGCTCTAAAAATATGAATTAGATATGTTCATAAACAGGCTCATTTGATAGCTCAAGAATACTCATTATATATGTTTGTGAACAAGCTTGTTTGATAGTTTAAGAAACTTTGCTAGATATGTTCACGAACAAGCTCGATGTAATTATTTGTTAGAAGGCTTGATAAGGCTCATTTGTCAAGCTAATATACATCTATAAGTAGAGCTCATCAAAAGCTCAATAAGGCTCTTTTGTTTAAAGCTCGATAAGCACAAAATAAATCAAACATGAACCAACTTGAACACCCATTAATTTAAATGAACCAAGCTTGAACACAAATAAAAAAGCTTGAATCAAACTCAAATAGAACTTGAAAAAACTAATAATAAATGAACTCAAACATGAACACACACACACTCGGCTCGGCTCGGTTCATTTACAGCCCAAATTAAGGCCTCCTTAGAACATGTAACCCTGTAACCAGAGGTAGTCTAGCCTAAAGACTTCACTAATACAGTGTTTGTTATTTATTTTGTTCATGTTATCTAATTTAATTCATTAGGTTGATGAGTTACTGAAATTTTGCTGATTTATTAAGGTTTCATATTTTAATGAATATTTTAATACATTTAATGTACGGTCCATTTCTTGACTTTTTAATTTATAATGGTTTCAAAATTTTAATATTTTTTATAAATAATATATATAATTATGAGTTCATTGCCTTTAAGTTTATTAAATTTAGATTTTCCTAAAATAGTTATGGATTTTTACAAATTAAATATATTTTATGTATTAAGTTTGACCTAAATGTTGACTTTTTAATTTATAAAGAATTTTTTAATTTTTATATTTTTATTAAATACTAGACCCAGGGAACAGTCCAACGCCTTTGAGTTTACTTAACTTAGTTTTTTAATGGAATTAGTTATAGATTTTTGAAGTTTGGTGAATTTTTTTAATTATATAATTATTTAATTAGAAGCATTTTCTTATTTTTGTTCCAAATAAACTCCAAACTTCTTAAACTCTTTTCAAAAGTCAGAAAATACTTTAATGGATGAATTCACGTGTTTAAAATTATTTTGTTAATTTTTATATTTTTTAATTATTTATTTTAATTAAATACTAATTTTTTTAAATTTGAAACTTAATTTTTATTTTGAATGAATTTTATATGGCTTTTATTTTTTCTCTGTTAAGCTTTTAATTTTGAGCATTTTGATATATTATATATAATTTTTAAATTTAATTTTTTATTTATTAGAAATTTTTAAAAATCTTAGGTCAATTATGTACATGAAATTTAGGTTTACTAAATGATAGACCAAATGACCTTCAAATATAATTAAATTAGAAACATAAGTACAAAAATACATGTGCTTCAAACCCACTAAATTTGAGCTCTTCAAGGCTTCCCTAGATCGAGATATCAATCACCAAACCTAAATGTATCTATATCTTTGGTGATTTGTTTTAGGATTTAAACTCAATAGATTTGGGTAAAATTTATGTAACGCTTTAACATAGCATTACAATCACACCAAAGACTAACACCTAATTCCCTATGGATTCTTGGTTATCAATTTCCAAATTCATAGGTCAAATGATGACCCATAAACTTGGAAAATCCATTTGCACTCCTTAAACATTTTCAATTGAGTTAAAATTTTTTGGAGATGTGCTAGACATCTCCAAGAAACATTCCCTTCAATTTAGTCTCATGGTGACCTATGTATTATATATAATTCATGAAATACCCCAGGTGGCTTTTCAAGAATTATGGTTAATGCATTTCATTTTGTGGACTAAGACCATGAGGGTTTGATAGTAATCCTAAAGTTGAATCCATAGAGCCTAAGAATGTATAATTTGGATAAGTAGAAGAGGTGTTATGATATTTTCTAAGATCTATTCATTTTCTATAATTTTTAAATCCTATTTGCCCAATCAGTTGGCCCTTTACATGCTACGTATTCCAATTGGGTAGATAATAATTGGCACACAAATTGTATCCATGTGATTTTACTCTGAGCCATTATATCAAGATCAGATGGTCTTGATTTAAAGCCTCAAAACTATAGGATGGTCGAATAGAATTAGATATGAATCAGGACTATCATTTGAAATGAGAGATCATGATTTTGTCTTCAAGCTCCCATTCAATTTACTAATCGTATGCGTATTCTAGCAAGATCATGGAGATCAGCTAGATAGAATCAAATGAAACTTCATAAGAAGCTTCAGTAGATCAAAAACATTCAATCTAATAGTCTAATCCATATGGTTTGAATGTTTCTTTCACTTGCCCAAACCTAGCTAGGACAGAGTTCGGTAAGGGAAGTTTACCTGAGATAGGGCTCCAATTCCCTCAACCTTGCTTTAGGCACAATCATCTGGATCCCTAGAGTATTTTTTCTCAAGAATCCTCAGCCTAGAGATGAGTGGATTAAAAGTAAAATTCTCACGGTGGAATCTTCACTGAAGCTTGCTCAAAACCTTCCTATGACCTCACAGAGTTGGCTGAAAGGAATGCATTCACACTCAAGATACTAAACAAAAAATCAAAACCAACCCTTGTGTGGAGAAATTTTGAGCTATTTTATAGGATTTGCATTTTAACAGAGACGGAATTCTAGCTCGATTCATGGTGCCTCAAGCCACTAGGTTGGGCTAGGGAGGCTTCATAAGGTTTTAAGAAGGATTTCTAAGCTTTGAAAGTTTAGGTTTAGGTGGGTTGCATGAATTGGCTCAATCCATTGGTTATATGGAGACCACTCCATGAGGTCAGCTAAGGTGGAAGAACTCCTGGAACATTCCTGAACTTAATTTAGGTGCCATAGGTCAGGCATGCATGCAATGTGGATTTAGGTGCTTTAGGCGGCATTGGGATAGCCTAATGTGTCAAGCCAGGTTAGCCTAATTATTGGCTTGACCAGGGCATGTGTAATGAGTCATATGGCATATAATGTGAGAGCTAGCTTGGGTCAATTGAGTCTAGGTTTACATTAGGTCCATTACATGCAAATTTTGATGACATGGGTCAAGCTAAGTGGCTAACCCAAGTTAACTCAATACATGGGTCACATAAGGTTAGCTTTTATGAATCCTATGGACAGTCCTATAGGTTTAGATGGTTTTAATCAAGCCTTGGTTAATAAAAATGCAAAGGATTTCAATGTATGCATCTTTGGTCAACCTTGGTTGACTTGGTCAACCTAGTTGACTCATTGGTTGGGGTATCGTTTAAACCATTCCAAATAAATTTTAAAGTTTGTTAAAGGCATTCCTAAGGCTCGGTAAAGTCTTTCTATGGGAAATGCATGTTTAACCCTTAAGGATGCATTTGGTCAACCAAGATTGACTTGGTCAACTAGGTCAACCCATGGGCTAAGGTGATGTTAATATCATTCTAAATGATGTATTGGGCATATTGGAAGAGGTTCCATGCAATAGCAAGGTTCAAATGCATAAGATGTAGCTTTAGGATTCAATGACTCAATATGGTCAACCTAAGCTGACTTGGTCAACCAAGGTTGATCATAACTTGAGTTTTTGTTGAATGCACATCAAATAATATTTTGAACATGTTATGATAGGTTGTATGATTTAGTTTTATTGAGTTATATAAAAATTTAAGGAAAATTCATTTTCCAAAGTATAGGTTTTAGGGTTTTATTGTCAACCATGATCAACCATGGTCAAAAAAGCTTCAATGTTGATTTGATACATTATAACAATGATGATGATCATTATTAATAAATTTGGAGAGGACTTTGAGGTCAAAATCACAAGATGCCATATTCAGTGGCATAAGGTATAAATATTTGAAGATTTTGTAGCCTATGGAGATGCTTTAAGTTTTAGGGTTTAGGGATCTTGAAATGCCTTTAAATTGATTTTGTTGACCCTATGGATATTCCTAACTAATATTCAAGTGATAGATCAGAAATCCAAGGTCATGTGGTCACATTTTAAGGAACCAAGGGGTTTTGGGTAGGTTCTAATACTTGATTTTGTAGTTTTGATTTGATCAATAGATTTAGTCACTGGATGGGATGTATATTTTATTTATATAATGACTTAGGAGGGTTTAGGGTTTGAATTATGCAGATCATTGATATTCATTGATGATCACCAGAGGGTTGAATAGGTGATCTACTGAAAATCATAAGGACTATCAATTGATGGATTTAATGCATGATTTTGATTTTGATTTTGAATTAATTAATGGAATTTTATAATTAAGAGAATTTTAGGATTTAGAATGATCATATCATTGATAATCAATGGTGATTATCAAGTGTTCCGTCAGATGATGAAATGACAATCAATAGTGATTTTTAAGTGATGGTTTGATGTTTTAATGATGAAATCACCATGCCAACACATAGTGATGAGTTTGATTTAGGTTTGAAGTATGATTCAAATAATTGATGAAATATAAAATGATGATTGATATAGGAATAATGACCTCATTGAAAAATATGGTCAACAAATAGACCCCAATAGGTGTGATGAATTTTAAGAAGTAAATCACATATGTTGGCATTAGTCAAAGTGATTAACTGAATCCATGAGATAATTTGATATTTAGATTTGATTATAGTTGGTTGTATACTAGACTTGGATAACATCTCTTAGATAAAGAAAATTAAAATCTAAATAAAATAGCAGCTCTAAAATTGAAGGAATTTAAACTTAACAAGGACATCATCTCTTAAATAAGAAATATTAAAATCTAAATGAGATAGCAGCTCTCAAGCAGATGGGATTTATACTTGACTAAGATAGCATATCCTAAATAAGAAAGATTAAAATTTGAATGAGATAGTGGCTCTCAAATAGATGTGATTTATACTTTACTAGGATAACAACTCCTATACAAGAAAAATTGAAATCTGAATGAGATAACGGCTCTCAAATAGAAGAGAATTATACTTGACTAGGATAGTGTATTCTAAAAAAGAAAGATTGAAATCTGAATGAGATAGAGGATTTCAAGTATATGGAATTTATACTAACTTAGGATAGTGTCTCCTCGATAAGAAAGATTGAAATCTTAATAAGATTGTGGGTCTCAAACAGATGAGATTTATACATGACTAGAATAGCATCTCCTAGACAAAAAAAGAATAAAATCTAAATGAGATAGTGGTCCTCAATAGATGAGATTTATACTTGACAAGGATAGCGTCTCCTTGATAAGAAATATTAAAATCTGAATGACATAGTGGCTCTCAAATATATGGGATTTATACTCGACTAGGATAGCCTCTCCTAGACAAGGAAGATTGAAATTTGAATGAGATAGTGGCTCTCAACTAGATAGGATTTATACTTGACTAGGATAGCATCTCCTAGACAAAAAGATTGAAATATGAATGAGAAAATGGCTCTCAAATAGATAAAATGGACTCTGTAATGAAGTTTATAGAATACCACAAAGGATTTTAAAATTTTAAAAGATGCCTGTGGAATTTCAAATTTATAAATTTTAGTATGAACTTCAGATCCAACCTTATCCTATGGACCTAATTTCTTTTATAAATTTCCATTCATTCAAGCAATATACAAAAGCAATGGAAAGAAAATTTTATTTATTACAAATTTTGTCTTTTAATACTATCCACCATTGAAGCGTTTGAGATGTCGTCCATATATAGCTAGCATTGGATGATCTCCTTTATAATCAAGCAATTGATAAGATCCACCTTGATATGCTTTCTTTATCATAAAAGTCCTTCCCAAAGTCAGTTCAAACTTATCGTCTATCTTTTGATTGGCTAAAATAGGTCATCACAGAACTAAAACAAATCTCCAATTGGAAAGTTCTTGGGTGAACCAGCCTAATATGTGCTAGAATCATCTTGGCTTTATATAATTCAAGGTTCCTCAACATCCTTGTTCTTAAAGTATTCTTTTCCTTTGTGGACTTCTTCACAGAATAGTCGACCGGGCTAGGTGGAGAGATAGCAATCTGTGTGACTCTCTCCTCCCCTACAGCAGCTACGAGGGGGTGAAAATGACTCCCTTTCAGGAGTGGAGAAGAGGCAGGGATAGGCAGCTCCTCAATAGCCTCAGACTCAACTAAACTCAGAGCCTTCTATTCAGCTATTTTTCTAGACTTGGTGATTTTCTTCCTCACCCTTCTCAAGTAGTTCTTCCTTGCACTCATAGTGCCAAACAGTGCTCCAGAACTAGAGGATCCTTTCTCAACAGTAGATTTCACCTCAGTCTTCTTATCATCACTCTAGACTGAGGGTACAGAAGGTGTGAGAGTATCTCCTGCTGCCAGCTCTAATATTGGGGGAAGGTCACTTGTAGCCCCCATAGCTAATTCAACTACCGAACTATTCTCACCCTCAACAGTGAGATTGATGATTGTTCCACCATTCACAGATAATTTCAAAGTATTGAAGCCCATTTCGAACTGAATTGCACTGCTATGGATTAATTCCTCAACTTGAAGGTCTCGGTCAACAGAGAACAGAAGTTTGTCAGCCATTGGAATGGATTTGAAAGTCTGAAATTTAAAAGAGAAGATTTAAATCAAAACTTTGAATTTGAATTTGACAAGAAATTTTTTATATTTTATCATATAAATCAAATTTTAAGAACTATAATCCGATATGTAATGATAAAGTATAGATATCAATTTTGACTTGAAGAAAATTTGAATTTTTACTGTATATGATTAACTACAAGAGAATGTTGTAGAAAATATATAACAACAATGATCTGAATTTGATTTGAATGGATTTGATTGGAGGTTTGAATTTTTGGAACTTGAAGGATTTTCCTTGAATATTTGAAACCAATAAGTTGAATTTGATATCAACTTTGATAGTTAACAAATTTCAAAGGAAATCAAGAGATTTCAACTCAACTCTCTTACCCTACTGAACAAGCTAGGGATAAGATGTCAGAGATTTGAATTGATAAAATTTTTAGATCTTTGAAATCTAGATTTAAAAAATGATTAAATTTATATTGTACATGTCATACTACAAGAGAATGTTGTAGTAGTGCATGTAACAACGAAGATTGAATTTGAATTGGAAGAGATTTCATTGACTCAAAAATCCGGCAGCATTTCCCCTTATTTTGAAACTCGATGTGTTGAACTTTCATTCAATGCGACGGTTTACAAATGTTAGGGAAGATCCTTCAAAAATAGACTCGACTCTTTTTATCTTGTCGAAGATAAAATGTCAGAGTTCAAAGATTTGAGAGATACTGAAATTAAATGTTAATTTTGGAGAAGATTTGATTTGTATTGTCAAAGTTAATCTTACAAGAGATATTGTAAGAGAACATATGACAAATGATGATTAAAATTGAAGAAGTCAAATAAATATTTTTGAAAACTCAAATTTCCGGCAGCACCTCTCCTTATTTTTGAAACTCGAGGTGTTGAATTTGCATTCAACTCAACGGTTTACAAATTTTAGGGAAGAGCTAAATTAAACAACTTGACTCTTTTCATTTCAAAAGGGTGATTCAAAATGAAATATCAAAGATTGATTTAACTGGAAAAATTTGAAGAGGTATTGCATATATTAAACTACAACAATTGTCATAGAGAAGTATGTAGCAATACAGTTTAGACTTGAATGATTTTGAAGGAATATTTGAAAAAGTTCAAAAATCCAGCAGCATCTCCCCTTATTTTTGAAATTCGAAGTATTGAATGTGTGTTCAACATAATGGTTTACAAACTATAAGAGGGAGATTCTAGAAGATCAACTCGACTCTTTCATTTCGATGCGAGGTTCAAAATGAAATGTCAAAGATTGAAATAATCAGAGAGATTGAAAGTACATTAGCTATATACAACTACAACCATTATTGTAGAAGTATATACTTGCATTAACTATTAAAATTAGAAGGATTTTGAAATGAATATTGAAAAAATTTGAAATTCCGGCAGCATCCCCCCTTATTTTTGAAAATCAAAGTGTTGAATGTGTATTCAACATAATGGTTTACAAAAAAATTTTAAATGGGGAGACACCAAAAAGCTAACCCGACTCTTTCATCCCGATAAGTGATTCGAGGGTGAAAAGTCAAAGGTAAACTTCGCTAGAATGATCAAATCTTGAATTGAATTTAAAAATGACTTATACATCTTATTCATATATATTAGATTGTAAAAGTTACAATCTAATATATAGCGATATAGGGTATATGTCATTTGATTTTTTAAAAGAAATCTAGACTTTGATGAAGATCTTGAAAGTTTGATTTTTTGGAGATGATGGAAACCTTCTATAAATTATGTAACTTATCATGATATTGATTAGTCTAAGCATGCAAGTTTCTAATATCCATAGAAAAGTTTGGATAAGGTTTGGCTTGACTCTTTTGCTCTGCCAATGAACTTGGAGGCAAAATGTCAAAGCCCGACATTGAAAGAGGTTTCTTATGCTCACCTCTCTTTTCACATGTCTTAATAGAGTTAGCCACACTCACCCAAGAGAGAAATGGGTAGAGGGGCCAATGGAAGAAAGGTAGTCAAAACTATCGATGCATTAAAATTTGTATCTCTATTAAATATGGAGAGAGAGATTTTCCCCAGCGGAGTCGCCATTTTTTGTTTAATTGAAAAATATAATTTTGAGTTTTGAAAATGTTTTTGAAAAAGTTTAATTTATCTTTGGGAAATGATTAATTTCAGAAATTTTAATTTTAAAATTGAACGCTTATTATGAATGATATATAACCTCAGAAGGTGAACATATCGTTCCCTAATAGGTTCAGATTTCAAATTTTGAATTTATTTTGATTATCATAATCAAACTCAAGGAGAAACAACATACGATCTCGAAAGATCAAAGTGATGTTTAATCCACTATTTGACTATGCTAATCTGAATGGATGGATCATTAATTTCATAATCAAAGTTATGATTATAATTAATATATCTATCCGAAGAAAAAAGATATCAATCACTATCGATAGTTTGAATATGACGATAATGATCGTTAGGTTTGAATTTCCCAAAGATAATTAATTGAAGATTTTAAAAACTTAATTTTTGAAAATCAGGTCTGGGTTTCTAAATCTCCTATGAGCGTAAGCCCTCATAGTTAATTACATCATAGGAAACAAAAAAATTTCCTACGAATACTCTCGATTAAAATAGTGATACAAATTTTATTTAAAGATTTTCAAAGATTGATGTCAAAGGAGGTTAAGGGTTGGAAATTCAACAGGGACTGGATCAAATTTGAACAATAATATCTGGAGTCAAAGGAAGAAGAGTAGGGGGTATTTTGAGATTCTGAAATACTTCAGAAACATCTTAAACTATCCTAAGTGTTGGGCTTGAATTAGATTGAAAGAGATTTAATATTTGAGTGGTCAATTTTATTAGAAAGTGGGAATTAGATTCTCGGAAGGTTGAGGTCTTAGGATTGAAGATCTGCCTCAGAACCTAAGTATAAAAAGGGTACTGAAAATTAGTGACCCAAAAACTAATTAATACAATGCAATCCTGGACTTACCCCGGCCTGGATTGGGGAGCCAGCTAAACCACCTAAGCGCTTTAAAACCATATTGTCTGGTCTTTTAAATGTAGAGTGGTTAGGGACATTATTTAAGGTTAGTTTAAAGGAATTGGGGTCGACATCTAGAGCAGATTCCTAATTGACCCCTTTGATATATATTGGGTGAAATGATTAAGCTAAGAATGCAATTAAAGATTTAGACTCAAATCTAATTTATATCTAATGCAATGCATGCTAGTTGACTAGTTTAAATGATTGAAATTAGAATAAAGCAATTTTAAAATTAGGCTTAAAAATAGGTTTTTTCCTAGAGATTGCACAACATCCCCTTGGACAGAACTGCACCCTAATAGATCAGGTTGTCTACCAAAACCCGCAGGCTAGGAGGTGCCTAACACGGAAGAGAAAAGTTAATATGAATGCATGAAAAACCCCCGGAGAGTCCGGGCTTACCTCTTAAAAGCGTTAGAGTTACTACCTAAGCCTAAAGTTTTTAAATTTTAATTAAAGTAGAAATAGTTTTGATCGTACCCTCATGAGCCTCCGATCATGTTCCAGGCTAAATCAAATATGATATGCAATATTCGCCAAAAAACTATTAAAAGCATACAAGTCCTTAATCGCAATCAATATATCAAACAATTAATTAAATAATTAAATTAATTAAATAAATATTCAAAAATGAAAGTCCATAGGTAAGTGCCTTTTAATATTACAACCCAGGGTCTGCAAGAAAAGTAAAGTGGCCAGGTACCACTGACTACAACCTGGATTCTACTCCTAAGACTCAAGTGACTTTTGAGAATGGGTCTTCTCATTCTTCACTTCTTTATCTTCTTGGAACTCCTTGGATCGTCGGGTCCGGATATCCAAATGAAAAGAATCTCTCCCTTGAAAGGGAGTTATCTTTTCTCTTTAGATATTTGAAATCATCCAAATTTGGATCTCCAAATGGAAAGGGACTCTCCCCTAAGGGATGTCTCTTCCTCTTTGGACTCTAAATTGAATGCTTAAACATCCCATTCTCAAAGCACTTAACAGTTTACAACTCAATTACAACTCAAATCAAATTACATTTAAATTTAAAAGAGAAATCTAGACTTAACAACCTGTAGGGTTATCCTAATAATCAGTACTTACTATTTGACATTCCAAGTAGTTAAAATTAATCTCAAGCAATTAATATTTGAAATAATGCTCAAATCACAGCCACACTTGGCCATGCTCTTTTAATTTTATAGGGGGACTTAAGCAATTTTCTGAAGCACCTGTTCAATTTAATAATTATGATTTTGCCCCCTTTAATTTAATTGCCCTGTACGAGCATGGCCACCTGCATAAGATTGAATTAGTACAAATCATTTCTAACCTAGGGGTAGATCTAACGTACAATCAATCACATCACAGAGTGCAGTAAATAAATAAATAAATCAACCACAACAATTCTATTACTAGCAAACAGCATGTAGTGAAAGCTCAAAAACCTGGCAAACAGCAAAAAAGTAAACACCGGCCTAGCCTAAGACTAGAGTTGGTTGTCCTAGCAAACCATCTAAAGTGTGTGTAAAGGTTGTGTGGGTTTGATATGTCCTAAATAGGATTATTTGATTGAAGTTGCTTGAGGTTCTGGTTGGTTGAAAGGCTTAAGAGAGACTTTTAATTAAAGTTTAAATCTTAATGATTTAAAATTTATTTTTAAAATTAATTTTAGTTATTTGTTGGATACCACCTTTTTTTCACACCGAGGCTGTGAAGTTTATTTCACCTTCCTTGGGGCTAATTTAATAGCCTCGTAGGCCTGGTTACCCAATGGAACCCGATATAATTAAGTAATTTAATTTTATTTGAGTTTGAAAGTTAATTAATTTTTAATTAAGGTTGGTTGGTTGCTAGTTTTAATATTGAATTGATGTTTTCTGAAATTTTAGATCATTTGTTGAATTTTGATATTTTTTGGATTATTTTAATCATTTAATTCAAGGGTCAAAAATTGACTTTTTGATTTAAAATGTTTTCTAGAAATTTAGTATTTTATTAAAATACTAGACCTTGATACAATCAGTTAGATAGTAAGTACACTGAATTTATATTTTTTTATATTTTCTTATGAAGGTTTGAAGTTTTGACTTGATTTTGAACTAGGTTTGACCAAAAATTGACTTTTTCAAAATTGATTGATTTCTGGAAACTTAACATTTTTAATAAATATTAGACCTTAAGATTAGTCATATGCCTTTGAGTTTTCTTAATTTGGAGTTCATTTGAATTAGTTATGAATTGTCAAAGTTTTGACAATTTATTAAATTTTCAAAAATAGTTTAATTAATGCGCTTTTTATGATTTGAATCCAAATGACCTCCAAACTCTTTGAAATCAACTCCAATGGTTAGGAATGACCTAAGGAGTGATCTTCAAGTGTTTAGAAAATTTCTAGAATTTTTAATTAATTAAATTAATTAAATATTGAATTTCAATTAAACTTAAATTAAACTTAGTTTTGAAGTCCAGTCAAGGGATTTTTATTTTTCATTGATTAAGGATTCAATTCTGGTCAATTTGAGATATTATTTTTAATTTTTAGATTTAAAGTTGATTTATTATAATTTCTGAAAGGTTTTAAGGCTTAATTAAGGATCAAATTTGATTAAGGTAATTAAGTGGCTTAAAGACTTCAAAATTCAGTGGAGAAATTTTCCTAAGACTGAGTGTCACTAAGTTCAAGTGTTCAAAGTTTCAAGTCATCTGAAATTAAATTCTAATTATTAGAATTAATCTAAGTTCTCTAAGCAAAGCCCTTAATTATTATCATTAATGATGTCACTAGGTTAATGGGCTTTAATCAATGTTTCTAACCCTTGGACATATGCATAAGTAAACACACATACAATCAATCAATCCTAGACCTAGGAGAGCCTTAAAGCTAGGTGGTGTGTGTACCCTAAGCATGCAAGAATTAATATTTAATTAATTACAAATAACTATGAGGTTAATGAATAATTAGAATATAATTATTCATTAACACCCCCACATGATTTCTATTCAAACATGTCAAAACCATGTTTAAAATTTCAAAGTAGATCTCTCAAAGGTTATTTAAAAATAATTTTTTTTTAGTTTTCAAAATATTTAAGATAGTATTTAATAAAATATTAATTAAATACCAAAATAATTAACTAATTAAAATTAATTAAAATAAATCAAGTTTTGATCTCTAAAATTAGTTTCAAATTAAAGTTCTCAATTTTCTAAAAATTTTGATATATTATACTAATTTTTGTGATTTAAAATGAATTTATTATGAAATTTTAAAGTTTAAATCATTTAAAAGGGGTTTTTAATTAATTTCAAATTAATTAATGATTAAAGTAATTTTAAACCAATTAATTTAAATCTTAGGGGTTTTCTAAAATTTTTTTAAAATTATTTAAATAAATATATATATATATATATATATATTAATTTTTAAATTAACCTAATCTATTTAATATTATTTAAATATTAATTAATAATCAAATATTTAATTGAATAAAATATAGAATATAATTTAAATTAATTTAATTTCAAAATTAGATTAATTTAAAATAATTACTTAATTATTAAATATAAAAAAATATTTTAACATTCAATTAATAAATATTAATTAATTATTTAAGAATTAAAATATTATAAGTCATTTAAGTAATATTAAATATTATAATTAAATCTTATTTGAATTATAAAATATTTTTAAAATTAATATTAAATTTAAAAATAATTTATCATTTAAATAAATAAATCTTAATTAATTACTTAAATATTTAGTTAAAATATTAATTAACATTAAATATTTTAAATTATCTTTGAAATTTAAAAGATTTTAAATTTTATATTATGATTTTAATAATATTTAAAATTTTTCAATTAGATTTAATATTAATTAAAGTATTAATTTATTTAATATTAATTAAAGCATTAAATATTATATATTAATTAAAGTAATAAATTATTTAATATTGGTTAAAATATTAAATAATTTAGTATTAATTAAAGTTAATATTAAATTTAAGATTAATTAATTAAATTCAAAAATAATTTTATAACATATATAAATATATATATTAATTTATAATTAATTTCTCATTTTTAATCATTTGATAATTTGAAATTAATTTTTAAAATAGAATTATAAATACTATAAAGTATTTTAATTATTATTTAATTAATATTTTAATTTTAAAATAATTAAAACATAATATTTAAAATATATTAAGTATTCTTAAATTAATATTAATTTTAAATTAAAATATTATTTTTTTTGAAAATATTAATATATGATATACATTTTATTATTTAATATTTTTTTAATATTTATTTAAAAGAAATTAGGTTGAAAATTAATTAAAAAATGAATTGTTAATTAATTTTAGGGTTCTGGCGGCGCCGGCGGCACGTGGCACTGCCCGATTGGTTGAGGCAAACCGCGGGCCAATGATTGCACGGTGGCACAATGATTGCGCCGCCAGCAATCATTAGCTAATCAAAACTACGGGCCGCGGTTTACTTAACCACATCAGTGGTTAACAAAAGCCGTCGGATGCCCCACAATTCGAATCTACGGCCAGGATCTGACCGAACAAAGAGATTGGGCACGGGATCGCATACGCAGCTAGATAGAACCACGGAGAGGCAGGATAGGGACCGTTGATCGGTCCAAAAAACGTACACCTGGACCATGTTACGTAAACGCCCTAGATATCATTTTTTGGCCTTTTCTCTCGATCCGGTTAACCATTAGTGATGAAATTTTAAACTTAGATTCCTTAAATGAACAGAAATATTGTGGGATAACTCATTTGGTTTAAAAAAAGCTTTACAAAATGATATTTTATTCTAAGTGTTTGGACTAGGGTTAGGGTTTTAAGGAAAACTAAACGTTAGATTGAGGGGATTTTGGATTTTCTGAAATTGTAGTCTGTCCACGCTTGTATTTGTAGAAGATCGCTCGAACTTCCAATGCCTGGATCAAGAGTTAAATGTCTGAGATAGATTTAACTCAAGTTTGCTGGAGATCACACCGTCGGCAAGCTTTTAACGGTGGGTTTTGAGTTAGAGTGGACGTGGGAGAGGAATAGGGCTTAGGGGAACTGGGGGCTGGGTCTGGAGGAGCTGGGAGAGTGAGAGAAGGTTAGGGTTAGGATCAGGGCTCATATGAGGGTATTGCCCTATTCAAAACATCCTCTGATTGAATAAAGGGCTAGGATTGCTTGAAGGGGCTCCTAGATGGGTGACATCTGTCCAGGTAGTAGGTAGGAGGCAGGGGAATCAAGGACAAGGGTACATCCTAGGTGGAAAGCTTTTTTTGTCACCTAGCAACCATGTGGAATGATTAGGAGCTGTTGGATCTTCATCTAAGGGCTTGGAATAGCCCTAAGAATGTTATGGAAAGAGTTTTAAAAGCTGGTGTTAAGAGGAGTTTGAGTTAAATGGGTTTAATTAAGGATTTGAGTTGCTTGGAGGCTATTTTGACCCACCATTAACTGTTTGACCAGTCAATGGGTCAAGGTGGTCGATGTGGCAAATAGAGGGAGTTTGATTTACTGGTGGAGTGATTTAAGAAAGGATTGGAGGTTTGCAAGTTGAGATTTGAATGTATAAAATGGATTTGACCAAGTCAAATCAAGATAATTTGACTTCAAATATATTTGAATACACTTGAACCTCTCTTTGCTATGAGCTTGAGGATTTGAAGATTTAGAGAACTTGAATTGGATGGTTAAGTTGATTTTAAGTTAAATGAATCAAGTTTGACTAGATTTGGGTCTTAGTTGACTTGGTCAACTTTTGATTGGATTAAGTGTTCAATCAAACCTAAATCCCTAAGGAAGGTAATTAGATTAATTTGAACAAATTTGAAATTGATTGAGGGTTTGATTCAATGTGTAAAAGCTTAAGGGTTAAAGTGGTCAACCTAGGTTGACTTGGTCAACCTAGGTTGACTTGGTCAACCAGGTTGACCCAAGGTCACGATTTGGGCTTGACAGGTTTGATTTGATGTTTTAAGCCTAGAGGAAGTGATTTTTGGGTTTGAATAGGTCATTTGGGTCAAATCATCGATTTGGGCCCTTAATGGGCTTAATGGGTCAACTGTGTTGACTTGGTTAACCAGGTTGACCCAGGTCGGGGATTTGGTCCAACCAGTTCAGAATGATATTCTGAGTTCACTGGTGGTGGTTTGAAGGTCTGGAGAGGTTGTTTAGTCAAGGTGACCTATTTGGGCCCTTAGTGGGCCCTTTGGTCAACCCTGGTTGACTTGGTCAACCAAGTGGGTCCAGGGTTTGGGAATGGGATCAGTAGATTCAAAATAATATTTGGAGACCAATGAAGGTTGTCCCAAGGTCTAAGGAGGTCATTTAGTCAAAATGACATATCTTGACCCTAAAGGGCCTATTTGGTCAACCTTATTGACTTGGTCAACTAGATTGACCCAATGTTTGGTTTTGGGTCCAATAGGTTGGTTTTGATATTTGAAACTTGCTGGAAGTGATTGCATTTGATTTGGAGCTCATTTGGTTCAAATGACTATTTACACCCCATAGGGGTATTTTGGTCATTTTGACCCCTGGTCAACTAGGGGTCAAATTGAGTCCAACAAAATGTAGTTTATTGTTCAATGGATCATAATCAAGGGTCTGGGAGTGATTTGAGGGTTTGGAGAAGGTTCCAAGGTCAAGATCCACTGGGTGGCAGGTCTAGTGGCATAGACTGTAAATATTTTAAGATTTTACAGCCTTTGGATTTCAATTCAGTTTATGGGGTTAGAGACCTTAGAATGAGCTCAAATTTGGAGGGTTGCCTCTAGATACATGTCGCATCAGTTTGAAACTGATAGACCCTAAATCAGAGGTCACTTAATAGGGTTTTGAAGTGTTCAAAGATTTACTGAAAAAGGCTTTTAGGACTTAGACCTTTAGCCTTTGAAATTAAGTTGGATTTCTAGTTTTGAGCTAGATTTTGAGTTTGAATGATGGGGTTTGAACTATATAAATCATTTATAATCATTTGGGTGATTGTATATGATTAGATAGGATTAAATTCAGGTCAAAAGTTATGACAACTGGATTTGAATTATTTAAAGGTCAGGATTGGTCATGGGTTTGAATTGAATTAAGCTCTGGATTGATTTGAGTCTTGAATAGATTGATTTAAAGTCTGGATTGGTCTGGAGTTTGAATAGATTTGAGGTTTGTGTAGATCTAAGGTCTAGGAGAATCCTAAGACTTAGATTGATCTAAAGTTTGAGTAGATCTAAGTCATGGGTAGATGCTAAAATTTGAAATCTAGAGAAATTCTAGAGTCTAGATATCCTAGGGTTTTAGATTCTAGAATGGTCATAGGATCTAGGAATCCTAAGGTCTAGGGTTTATGAAGAATCCTAGGGTCTAGAGTAGATCCTAAGATCTGGAGCCTAGGAAGATCCTGGAGTCTAAAAGTCCTAGGGTCTGGAGTCTAGAATAATCTTGAGCTCTAAAACCTAAGAAGAATCCTAGGGTCTAGAATAGTCTGGATACTAGATTGATCTGAGATCAGGATTGATCTGGATTGATCCAGGGTCAGAGTGATCCTAGGGTTAAGATTAATCCTAAGAATTGGAAAGATTCTAAGGTCTGGATTGGTCCTACTAACCTCACACAAAAATGAGGTCAACAATGAGGACTTATGTTGCAGTCCAAATTATTTTTATTATATTAGTGAACTTAAACAACATCTTTTGGCTTTGAATTGCTCTTTTCATCATATTATAACTGAAGGTAATGTTTGTGCTTCTTGGTTGGCTAGGTGGGGTTATGATCTTAATGGTATCTATGATTTTATTTGGTCCAATAGTCCTGCTCTTCTAAGGGGTTTTCTTAAGCTTGAGGCATATGGGATGCCTTATATTTATGATTAAGATCCCTTTGCTGGTTTCTTCCTCTCTTGTCTGGCATTTCATTTGGCTACTGTAGTTTATAATCTAGTGATCTTCTTCTTGTTCTTGTTTCTAATTTCGAATGCTGTCTTTTGTTTCCTTCATTGGAGCTACTGGCTTTTTATGGTTTCCTCTGGTTGTTGTGCATAGGGTCCTTCTTCTTTTGGAAGTTGGGGTATGCTGTTTTGGTAGGAGGATGATCTTTTTTGATGTTGTTGCTTTGGTTTTTTGGCCTGCTGGTCGTGGGTTCCTGCTGTTGTTCTGGGTTTTGCTTGCGGCAGTTTGGCTGGGCTTCTTTAGATGGACTTTGGGTTATATGATGGCTGCTCCTTTTACCTGTTTTTTGTGGTACTATTATTTTTCCTTTACATCTGTCTTTTGCTGCAGGTGGAGCATCCTTTAAATCTGTTCAGGAATTTTTGTAGAAAGAGTGATGAGCTCAAATGGGGTAAGTTCACTGTGTTGAAGGAGTTGTTGATGCTGGTGGCTGATTTTTGTTACTCCTCTTTCTTTTTTTGCGTGCTCGTTCTTGTGCACCGTAGAATGTTCTTTGGTTTATATGTAATTTTGGTTAGTAGAGGACTCGAGCTTTTCGGATTTTTTGTCTTTTTAACTTTAAGTTTTGTAGCTCTTACGAGCAGTAGTGAGCTTGAGTCCTCTTTAAGGACTTTATACTTTTTTTCAAATATTAACACGTAGGCCCCCATCAAGGGGTTTCCCCTAAAAAAAAATGTATGGCTAATAATAACCCATTTTTTTTATTTTCATTTTCATTTTTAGACCTAATTGATGTGCACCACATAATGCGGCATGTATTTCTTTTATAATCTTTAATGCTTCTGATTTACTCAAACACCTTAACCACATCTGATCAAATAATTTTCTATATAAGGTATCGTTAATCAATGTATAAGACAAGATCTTCATTTAATTTAATCATCGATTGATTTTTCAAGAGGGAGCTTATTTTCTTGTAAATATTCGATGAAGGGTTTTGTACAATCCACCACTTCATCTTCTATTGCTAAAATAATCTTCAACTTGGTGAAAGATTTTTTGTTTATATATTCAAGGTCTATAGGCAAAAAAACCTAGTGACCTTGTACTTCTATTGAAATTGAATATCCTTTAAGACTAGACATTGCTTTAGATAATTTTACTAATGCATCTACTATGGAATTATGTCCATGAGGAATCTTGTATAAGATTACACTCGAGATTTTTTTCATGTAGATGCATCATGTATTAATGATAAGGAACAAAACTCTTTAATACTTTAGAAGTACCAGTTATCTAATTAATCACTAGCTATGAATCTCCAAAAATTATAATCTCCAAAATTTCATTTAGGATCATCAATTCTAACCCAATTATTAGTGACTCGTACTCAACTTCATTATTCATATGAGATTCTGACAAATTTAAGAGTAATACATTATACCTTTTTTTTGGGTATTGAATCCTATAACAATTCAAGCTTTTCTTGGAAAAATATGATTAGATGTTTCTTATTGATAGGAAGCAGCACCATCAAAATAAAATTCCTAGGTGGATTTCATATTTAACTCTAGATTCATGATTTATTCATCTGGTAAATCATCGTTGATTGGCAATCATCTTGTACTGGATAAGCTATTAGAAAATCTGCCACAGTTTTCCCTTTTACTGCACCTTAAGGAATAAATGTAATTTCAAATTATGACGAAATTATTGACTATCAAGCTAATCTTCCTGAAAGCATTTGACAAGTCATCAAATATTGTAATAGATTTATTCTGGTAATTAGGTTCACTTTATGAGAGAGCATAAATAACCTTAACTTATGAGCAGTGAAGATTAAAGTGAAGCAATGTTTCTCTATCAGAGGATAATTTACTTTAGTTGGAACAAAAATCTACTCAAATTATAAAGTGCATTATCTTTCCCTCCCTCATTAACTTGAGCTAACGAGGTGCCAAAAGATTCACTTAAAGGTGTGGCATATAAAATCAATGGTTTTCTTGAAATGGGAGCAGTTAATACTGGAGGATTTGTTAAATACTATTTTATACTATCAAATATTTTTTGAAAATTTTCATCCTACTTATAACATGCATCTTTCTTACATAATTCTTCAAGTGACTAACATTAACCTAAAAGATTTGATATAAATATTTTAAGGTATTCCAATCGATTGTAGAGAGATCTTAATTAAGTTAAATTTTTGGTGGTGGCATTTCTATTATGGCTTTGATTTTATTTGGATCTATCTCAATCCCTCTATATCGGATAATGAAATCTAAAAACTTTCTTGAAGTGACACCAAATGCACATTTCAACATATTTATTCTTAAGTTTTGCTGACTAATCTTTTGAAAATAGATCATATAAATGATCATCACTTCTAAAACTTTTAATGAATAAATCATCGACATAACATTCCATTTGATGATGGATTAGTTCAAAAAAATCTTTATCATTGCTCGCTGCTATGTTTCCCCCACAATATTTAATCAAAATGGCATAACTTTATAACAGTTCACTCCGATCTGTGTTCTGAAAGATGTATACTTTTCTTCCTCATGAGCCATTTTAAATTGGTTGGGTCCAAACAGACCATCTATAAAGGAAAATATTGCATGAGAGGAAGCAATATTAACCATATATTCTAGTATAAGAAGTGAAAACTTGTCTTTATGATAATATTTATTTAGATCTCTAAAATTAATGCAGATGCAAAATTGGCCATGCTTCTTCTTAACTAGAACAATGCTAGCTGACTAGGTTAGATATTTCTCCTCCCTGATAAAGCCTGCATCGATTAACTTTTTAGCTTCAAAAATTACTTGTTATTTAATATCAAGTCGCACTCATAGAGGTGCTCATTTAACCAAAGTTATTTCTATTTAAATTTCTCGTTTATGAACTACTATGTCTAGAGATAATCTAAGCATTTCTTCATAACTCCAAGCGAAGTAGTCCTTGAATTCTATCAATAATCTATCATTTTCTTTGCCTCATGCTCATTTAATAAGGAGCTTATAAAAATTGGATGATGGTTTTCTTTAATTCCCATATTTATTACTTTTAAAATGTCAATTATAGATTTAACCTCTTCTTCAAGTTTAGAAGGTGCATCCCTAACTTGAGGGTCATTCAGATCATCTGAAGTTTCTATGAAGAGTTTGTTAAGAGTTTTAATGATCCTTGAAAAGAGACTATAAGACTCTAGATTATTTAATATAACTAAATAATATTCATCATTATCAAATGAACATAGAGTAGCAAAGCCAATGTCTGGTCTTGACATATTATTATATTTTTTTGTATTCCACAGATACTCAAATTATTGAGCTTCACCTCGAGTCCAACTTAATGGTGTTAAACCTTGCTTAGTAAACTTGCTTACATAATTAGAGTGCTAGTAAAAAAGAAGTTCTACTATTTCATCCATAAATGATCATTAAAGCGTACATCAATTTCATTGGTTTTATTGGTAGAAGGTACAAAGATGTTAACTTTGGTGTCTAGTTTAAAAGAAGAGAAACTTTCACCATTTTTGGAAGTCTTGCGAGCTTTATTTAAAAACTTTAAAGTAATTATAATTATTTTCTTTTTAAAAATTTGAGTATTGCTTTTAGATTTCTTTTAGTTTCATAATCGAACTCACCATTTTGAACGATATGTCACATTTAGACAGTGAATATATCATTCAAGATGAAGTTTAAATTACAAAAATTAAAACCTCATCTTGATTATCATAATCAAGTTTAGGAGAGAATTATATATGATACCAAAGAGCCAATTTGTTTTTCAATCCTATATTTAGTTATGATAGTTAGAATGCTCTATCGTCAATTATTATAGTATGATCATCATATTGAACTACATATGATCCATAAGGGGGTCAAAATGTCATTCGAATATGCATCTAACAATAATAATCTAGATATGTTTACTTGCCATTCAGCTCATATTTAGATGCTCTAATAAGAAATGGTGTATACATTTTTTTATAAGTTGAAAGGCACCATTTATTTTTGGATATCCTAAAGATGATGATAATGATCATTCTTAATTTTGATTTTCCCAAAAAGATTATTTTTTTTTAAATTTATTGGGGGTCTTAAATCTCCTACATAGGTATGCCTTTATAGTTCATTACATCGTAGGATGTTTGGGCTTTCTGCCAACACTCTCGATTAAAATAATAGTAAATTTTTTTTTAGAATTTTTATGGAGTGGTACGAAAGAAGTGAGGTTGGAATTTCAATAGGGATTGGAGCAAATTTGAATGATTATTTTTGAGGCCAACAGAGAGGGAGTATGAGGCATTTTGGGATTATAAAATAATTCATAAATATCTCAATCTATCCTATGCTTTGGGCTTTACATCTTCGTTTAGAGAAGATTTTAGTTTGAGTTATCATTTTATTAGAATTTTATGATTAGATTCCTGATGTTGGGGACTTATGATTTTAGGTCTGCCAAGATCTTAAGTCTATGTTTGGCACAAAATGATAGTGACCCGAACCTAACTAATGAAATGTAAATATGGGCTAACCCTATCCTATATTTCAGTGCCAACTAAACCACCTAGGTGCTTTAAATCCATATATCCGGTCTTTATGAGAAATGAGTAGGATGTTGTTAAGTTTTTGAGAAATTTGGTCCGATGTTTAGAGAACATCATAATTGGCCCCTTTACTCATGCGGGGTAATTATGCTCGACTGCAGTTAAAATTTGATTAATTTAATTAGTTTTTAATGTACTATATGTTGATTGACCTTATATACATAGTTGATATGAAGTAGTTCAAAAATTTGGCTTAAAAAAAATTTTCCCTAGAAACTACTCAACATCCCCTAGACAGAGCTACACCCTAATAGGTCAGGTGGTCTGCCACAACCAACAGGTGGGGAGGTGCCTAATAAGGAAGAGAAGGTAAATATATATGCATGGGACCCTCAATATGCCCAAGATTACCCTTAGATTTGCTTATCTTTTTAGGTTAGCCTAATTCTTTTATTTAGTTATGAGTAGAAATAATTTATCCTTAGAGTCTAATCGTATCAAGGCTAAAATAAAATCGGCATGTAAAGTAAGAAGCCTATAAAGATTTATGAAACTCCTAAAGCATGAAAGTAAATAGTCAATCATAACACAACATAAAAATATATCAAATGAATGTAAGAAAGGCCATGTAATAAGTGCCAATTAATTATAACCCAGAGTTTGTAGAAATTAAGAGTGGCTGGGTTCCATTGACAACAAACCCAAATTGTAATTCTAATAAGGACACAAGTTTCTAAAATGGGATATTTTCATCTTTGTGGCCTTCATTTCTTCATGTTGTTCCCTTCTTTGAGTTCCTTGGATATGCCGAATCTGGATACCTAAATGAAAAAAACTCCTCCCTGAAGGGGTGTATCTTTCCTCTTAGGATTTTAAAGTGATCCAAATTTGAATTTCCACATAAAAGGAACCCCTTCTGTTTGGAATTCAAAATGGATATCTAAATATCCTATTTTAGTTAAACTTTCACAATACTTTAAATATTAAATTACATATAGGAAATTAAAATGACTCTAAAATAACCTACATGGTTTTCCTAGGTAGTTTATATATAAAAGATCTTTAGCATCTCAAGCATTTATATAATCAAATTGCTTCATTTATGCATAAAACACCCTTAGCCATGCTCTTTTATTTTAATGGGGCTAGGCATATTTAGCACATGCATAAAATTTC
Source organism: Dendrobium chrysotoxum (assembly GCA_019925795.1). Lineage (NCBI taxonomy): Eukaryota > Viridiplantae > Streptophyta > Magnoliopsida > Asparagales > Orchidaceae > Dendrobium > Dendrobium chrysotoxum. The sequence continues at coordinate 35,705,423 of CM034302.1, read as the reverse complement.
ATTATTATAATTTAATTATCCCTCTTTATTTTAGCCTTATATGAGCATGGCCACCTACTTAAAAATTTTGTGAGCATCCAGATCATCCTTACCTAGCAGAATCTAGTGGCCACCATATTAATCTGAGATAATATGGTAGAGGAAAATATTACATTATAAGTAATCACAACAACCAATTCATAACAATCATCATGCAATAAAATCAACATAAAATATTATCACAAAAATAAAGAAAAGAAAGAACACTGGCCTTGCCTAAAATTAGATTTAGTTATCCTAACAAACCATCTAAAGTGTGTGTGTCAGGCTGTGTGGCTTGGGTATATCTTAGGCTGGGTTGTTGTTGAAGTTTTCTGGTGCTTTCTTTGATTTGTTGTAGGCTGAAGTAGTTTTTTTAGTTTAAGTTTACGCATTAGTATTTTAACATTCATTTTGCATTGAATTTTATTTGTTGTGTGATTACTACATTATTTTATATTGGGGTTATGAGGTTTATTTCATCCAACTTGGGGCTAATTTAATGAGTTACCTAGTAGTAACCAATATTATTTATTTGATTTAGTTAATTTAAATTAAGGGTTGATGATTTTTAGTAAGTTAGTTACTACTTTGATTGATTAGATTAGCAATTTTTTATTTGCCATTAACTGGTTCATGGTTTTCTTATAATGAGAATGAGAACCAAGGTCTCTTTAGGATATGTAGCCCCGCAGCTCGAGGTAGTCCATCCTAAAAACCTGGTTGATGTAGTTGTATTAAGTCCTTAATTTTTATTAGCTAACTAATGATTAGTTAATTTTATGGTTTTGTACTCCATTGATTTTGTTAGTGGTGTTGTCACAATGTGCGTGAGAACCAAGGTCTACTTAGGACATATAGCCCTACAGCTCGAGGTAGATCATCCTAAAAACTTCATTAGTAAAGTGATTTTTATATATTTTAGGGTGGGTTATATAATTATATAGATTAGATTGATGTTTTGCTTAAATTTTCGTCATTTGTTTAGTTTTGGGAATTTATGAATTATTTTAATTCGTTAAATAAAGGGTCTAATTTTATACTTTTTCATTTTGATTAAGTTCTAAAGTTTTAATATTTTTAATAAATATTAGACCCTAGGATGAGTAAAATGATTCTAAGTTTGCTAGATTTGAATTTTTGTAGACTTAGTTATGATTTGATAAAAGTTTGGGTGTTTTTGAACTATGATTGACCAAAGAGTTGAGTTCTTATATTTAATGCTTTTTGAAAATTTGACTTTTTTTAATAAATATTAGACCCTGAAATGACTCAAATGTCTTTGAGTTTGCTTTATTTGATGTTTTCTATAATTATATAAGAATTTTTGAAGTTTTGCCATTTAATTGAATTATTTATTTTATAAATTATGAAGGTTTTGTTATTTTTACACAAAACTCACTCCAAACTCCATGAAATCACTCTCAAAGGTCAAGGATGACCTATAAAAATGTTTTCAAGAGTTTGGAATATATTTAGTGTTTTTAATAATTTTTAATTATTTATTTAAATTCATTATTGAATTTTCTTAATTCTTATATTAGGACCAATTTTGAAGTCGAGTGAAGGAGATTTTAATTTTCTTAGGTAGAAGATTGAATCATGAATAATTTTATAATTTAACTTAGGTTTATTGTATTTTTTGGAAGTTTTAGGCACCGCACAAGGGTTGATGCTTGCTTTGGTTAATTTTCTTACCTAATGAACTCTAAGTTCAATAAAATTAAATCTTAGGGTTCATTATGTCACTCTATTCAATGTCTCAGGATTTGAACCCTATTGGGTATGTGTTTAATTTTCTATAATTTTTCTAAGTTTTTTTGACATTATCCTTAATTATTTTATCTAGGTGTCTATAGTTTTTGAATGGTTCCAAATTTTGATTCATCTAACCCTGACACATATGTAAGCACCCCACAAAAAAATCATAGTCTAATCCTATAAATTTGGTGAGTTATCAATTTTTAAAGGTTTCAATCCAAAATAGTCCCACCAGTTTGGAAATTCACATCACCACAATCATGAGAGTATCTTGACCTATAAAAAATGTGGGGGATGCCTAATATGCTAAAAAAATTCTCACAAAAAATTGGTCTAGTTTGACCATGGGATCATGCAAAAATTTCTAAAATTGACATTCAAACAATCACAAATTTCTCACAATTCCCTAATCAAAATTCATGAAAATTATTTTTAAAATAAACTAGGTCTTAAGGGCTTTTGAATGACACCAAAATCATCAAAATTGATGAAAAGTAGATTTTCTATGTATTTTCAAAGTTCTGGGCATTTTTTTAAATTTTTAATTCATTTTATTCTAGTTTGCCACCAGCACAATCATTGCCAATCATTGGAAATTATTAGCAGGATATGGCATGCCATTACTGCCATCTTAATCCATGTCACCAATGCCTCGATGCTATTGGCTTGAATAGATGTGATGTGGATGAAAGTATGAGATGCGTCAAGAAGGGGGTGAATTGGTATTTTAAAAATAAATCCTAAACAAGAGTTCAAATTTTTAAGGACTTTTCTGATTTTTAAAAGGATGATTTAACTAATCAAATGCAGAAGCTAATAATTTGTAAATAATTTCAAAGATGGTGATTATATTCTAATTATCATAATAAAATTAATCTTAGATTTTCCCCAAGCAGTTATCACAGAAATAAAGTGCGAAAGTAAAAAATCAGAATGAGTATAACAAATTTATAGTGGTTCGGTCAAACCATGACCTACGTCCACTCCCTGGAGTCCTCCTCTCTGGGTATTGCACTATCACTATAGTGTCTCTCCTTTAGCCCCCATAGCTAGGTGGAGAAGCCCTTACAAACTCTCTTCCACCAACACGGTGCGGAAGAGGGCCGTACTCTTTTCACAGGCAGAGAACCTTGACTTCTTTTCACCCTCTTGGTGAGGCAGAGGACCTGAACTCCTTTTCACCCTCCTAGTGAGGTAGAGAACCTGGAATCACTTTCACCTTCCCCGGTGTGGTGGAGTAGCCAGGTCTTTTCACAGCAAAGAGGCCATCTTTCCAAAGATTCCCTCAAGACAAACCTTGACTCTTGGAGGAATTCAGGTGCAAGTTCACCAGAGCAACCGTGTGAAAACCTCCTCTCACACTCCCTTGAAGCTCACAAGGATCTTCTCCTTCTCTTACAAACTCCACCCTTTCTCTCCCTAGCCCAATGCTCTCTCTTCAAGCTTTCTTTAGAAGAAAATAACTCAATGAATGCTCAAAAGACTCATACAAAGTATTATAAGAAAGATTAAATAGAGGGATTCAAAAAACCCTAAGAAAATAATTCAACCATTAAAGATCATACAGTACGATCGCAAGATCATCCAATACGATCGCAGAATCTGACCTGTTAGTACTGTAATATTATGTACGAATAATAGTACGAATAGTTCTATTTCATGTTAGTGTTGTACGATCATCAGTATGAATGACCAATAGTATAACATGATTAGTTCAACTGAAATGCAGTTCGTCTAGGACGAATCATGGGATGACCAAAATCGTCTCTATTGATCATACAGTATGATCCAGTTTGTACAGTACGATCAAAATATCAAAATAAGTAGATTTGATTTACTAATCACAAGATTAAATTAGGTAATATTTTAAACACTGTACATTACAATAAGGTTCATATAGTATGAATAAAAAAACTTTTCAAATTCAAAATTTTACCTAATTTAATGAACGGCGAGGTTTCTAATTATAATAGATCATCCAGTACGATGTGGTCTTCATACTATACGAATAGTTATATTTTAAAATTATTTTTTCTAGAAAAAATAAAATATTTTAATTAATTTTTATAACACCAAATTATACAGTATGATCTAGATTATACAGTATGATGTATAGGAAAATTAAAATATTTAACAATATATTTTCTCCCCGTATGTGTGTGTACAGTCTCCAGGCTATCATACACCCTTATAGGACTTGACTCAAGAAGTTAAAAATAAATAAATGAAAATTACAGACTCTTTTAACATAACCTATTCTATCCAATTATGAGCCCTGAATCTTCAAAGAACAATGCATATTGTACCTGAAATGTTAGTCAACACACAAACAGGTATACAAAATAAATATTAGGAGAAATTAAGAGGCAATCAATAATATTTTTATCATCAAAATTATAAACTCGGGAGCTTGAGTTATAAAAGTGGATGCTCCAGATTGTGCCACGTCGCCCTCCATTTGAAAAATGCATGCTCTTTTAAAACCTGTTAGATGATTCATGCCATTTGAAGTAATCTGGACCATCCAATAGTGCGTGTATTGCTATCGGATAATTCTACTATCACCAATAACATTTAGTTCAAAATGAATTAAAATTTTATAAACCCATAAATTTCAAAATGTTGAACCAAATTTTATGAAATTTGAAACACAGATTCCTCAGAGCTTAATCTTACAATGCCTAGAGTTTGCATGCTCCATGCATTATAGATTTTGAGTGGTTTCAAATTGAATTCCTAGCTAAAAGTTAAAATTTCTCACCAACTAGTGGATGGATTTTTATGATCTTGGACTCCTTTTAATTTTAGTGATGTCCTCTCCAACATTGCAGAAAACTCCCCATGCTGGTTATGGTTGGATTGAAGGTTTTGTTTCAAACTCCATTTTCTCCCTCAACCACTCTCTCTTCACTAAAATGAAGTTTGGAGGCTGTTGTATGGTTTGGAAATGCTTGAAATGGTAGGAGAAGTTCCTATCCTGTGGAGGCTAAAGAGGGTGTTCTCAGAGTTGGGGGCTAGTGAGAGAAAGTGTTTTATAGAATGAGCTCTTATGTTACATTCCCCCCTTTAAACCCTACCATTTTGAATGGAGGTTTTGGTTTGATTTGGGGATTCCCTTGGATTCTTGCCATCTATTCCAAGATGCATGAAAACCAAGGAGAAGGCCGGTACTTGAGTAAGACCTCTCTTAGTTCATGGGATGGGGGGCCGCTTACTTCTTCCCACTTTAGGCTAAACCATGGCTTGGGAATGGGTTTAGGGGCCATCTTGGGGTGCTTTTGGGCTGGTTTAGTGCTGGTTTGAGCAGGATTTGCTAGGGGGTTTAAAGGATTGGGATTGCTTAGTCTTTGGTTGACTATTTTATAATATTTTCATGCTTTAAAAGGGTATGTTGACTTGTTGGCTGGTCAACCAGTCCATGGTGACTAGGATGATGATTTGGAAGGTCATGCATGCTATAAAAAATCACATCAAGGAGTTTTGATCCAAGGCTTGGAAACTTGGATAGTAATTTGGTTTCATGCATGAGTTATACCCTTTAAGGTTTATTGATCAATTCAAACAGATGGGGTTTGACTTAGGAAAATATTAGACATGTTTGGGCTATCCAATTGAAAAATTTTGGAGGGCTAATTTGCTTTAAAATTGATTGGAGGTTTGAATTTAACCTTGGTAGGGTGTATGATTAATTTGGTCAACTAGGTCAAACCAAAGGTTGGGGTTGGGACCAACAAATTCATAATGACTTTTTATACCCAATGAAAGTGGTCCCATGCAATGGTGAGGTCTCCTTACATGAAATGTATATCTGAGCATAAGGGTATTTTGTTCAACCATGGTTGACTTAGTCAACCTGTTCAAACCAAAACTTGGGTTTAGATTTAATGCACTCCTAATAATGTCTAGGATGCATTATAAAATGTTCTATGGCTTGGTTTTATTGAGCCATATTGAAGTTTGGAGAAAATTTCTATTTTGCCCTTGAGGGGCATTTTGGTCATTTGTGTCCCTAGTCAAGCCTGGGCCAATCATGGTCCACCAAAGTGCAATTTTATGTTCAACATGTCATAACAAGAATTGTGGACATACTCAAGGGTTTTGGTGAAGGCCCTATGATCAAATTTCATAAGATGCATGGTCTAATGACATAGGTTGTAAATATTTAAAAGTTTTACAGCCTTTGGATTTCAATTGAGCTTTCAAGGTTAAAGGTCTCAAATTGGCCTCAAATTTGGAGGGTTTACCCTAGGGAAATGGATAATCAATATTCAATTAATAGATCATGAATTGGGGGTAATTTCATTTAATTTTTAGGTGATTAAAAAATTACCCAAAAAAGGTCTTAGGAGATGTGACCTTGAATTCTAGTTTGGAGTTTTATACTTGAATATGATTTTTGATTTTATTAAATGAGTTTGGTTAAACTCATGAAAAAAAAGAGATCAACAAATGGACCTCCAATATGTGTAGTAGAATTAAGTTATACTGCACATATTGGAGTTGAACGATTTGGATAAATTGAATTTGGGATTTTTATTCCAAGGAAAGGTAGCACGTGACCTCAAGTCTAAAGAAAGATGACACGGGACAAATACCTAAAAGAAAATTTTTATTTGATTTTTATGGAATGGAAGCACCTAACCTCAGGTATAAAGGATGTCGATGGGGGACTTACACCTAAAAGATAGATTTGGTTTGATTACTAAGGAAAGGCAGCACATAACCTTAGGTATAAAGGAAGCTGATAGGGTACGTATACCTTAAAGATAGATTTGATTTAATTTCTAAGGAAAGGAAACACCTAACCTTTGGTCTAAAGGTTTCCAATAGGGGATTTATACCCAAAATTCATATTTAGATTTAGTACTAGGGTGGTGCCACAATAGGCATACTCCACAATTAGTGGATATAATCCCAAGTAAATGAAGCGTAGGGACTCACACCTAACCTTAAGAATTAAAAGCTAAAGTGGTACCACGATGCGCTTTCTCTACTACAAGTCAATGATTATATGGAATGAAAGCTTAAGGTGGGGACTTACACCTAACCACAGTATATCAACATTGAATTAAACTAGGGTGGTGCCACAAATGGCGTGCTTCACCACTAGTGGATATAATCCTAAGGGAAGTAAGCATGATGGCACACACCTAATATTAAGGATCATAAAGTAGGACTGGTTCAATGTAAGGTGTTCTCCACCACTAGTAGAAGATCATATGGAAAGGAAGCCTGAGGTGGGGACTTACACCTAACCATACGACAACAACAACATCAAGCCTTTATCCCACTACATGGGGTCGACTACATGAATCTTTTTTCTTCATTATGTCCTATTTAAAGTAAAATTCTCATTTAAATCTAATAAAGAATGATGATAAAAAATGTTTGATTTGATACTAGGGTGGTGCTATAAAGGGCGTGTTCCATCACTAGTTGATCTAATCCTAACAGAAGGAACTACAATGACTCACACCTACCCCTAAGGATTAGAGAGGTTTGATTTTTAGAATTTGAGATTTAGATAATTTTGATTCAACTTGATTGAAAACATGAAGATTTTCTCATTGATTTAAAATTCATCTTACATTAATCATATGATTTCTTAAGGAAATGCTCATTAACTGGAAGCATGAGGTGATTTCCTTTACAATCAACTAATTCGTAGGAACCTCCTCCATATACTATCTCTACGATAAAAGGTCCTTCCCATGTTGGTTAAAACTTCTAATTGATCTTTCGGTGAGCTAAGATAGTCCTCCAAAGAATCAAGACTAAGTCTTCTACTTGAAAGGTTCTAGGTCGCACTAACTTATCATGAGCTTAAACCATTTGGGCTTTATATTAATCTAAGTTCTATTGAGCTTTAATGTGACACTCTTCAAGGACTTTGAGCTTTTCTAGCTAAAGTTGTGCATTTCATTCTATCATGATTTGGTTTTGTATGACTATCCTTAGTAAAGGGATTTGTACCTCCAAATGGAACATATCCTCAGACTCATACACTAAGGAAAATGGACCCATAAGGCTTCTACCAACCTCTTATCCCATTAGCAGTTGTTGTCATCTAAGGTCTTTTTGATGATTTGCACCAAGATTCTATTGAAGGCCTCAGCCAATCTGTTAGCCCGTGGGTAATAAATTGTTGAGTATCTCCAATAAAATTATTTATTTTTATAGACTTGAATGTGGACCTTTTATCAGATATAATTCCATGGGGTATGCCAAATTAATATACGATATGGTCATAAAATAATTTCATGATATGGTGTGATGTTGCATAGCTTAGAGGAATTGCTTCTGCCCACTTGAAGAAATAATCAATTGCAACTAACATGAAGTGATAACCCCTTACAGAAGGAGGGTCAATAGGCTTGATAACATCCATGCCCCAACTCTTAAAGGGCCATGAAGCTATCGTGGGATGCAACAAATTAGACAATTGATGTAAAACCATACCATGAACTTGGCACTGATGACAATATTTTGTAACATTCATGCAATCGTCAATCATCATGGGCCAATAATATCCAAGTCTTTTAATTTTCATTTTCATCTTAGGAGATGATTAATGAAATCTACATAGTTCAACATGGACTTCATTCATGATCTTCAAGGCCTCTCTCTTGTCTAAATAATGTAGCCACATATGACCAAATGATCGATGGTACAGAATGTTATTCACAAGGGCATATAAGAGGGCACATTTCTTGATTTAATTAGCAATGGACTTATCATGAGAGAGCTTGCCTTCTTGAAGATAATCAACAAATGGTTGTCTCCAATTACCTTCTTCACCATATGTTGAAGAGGCATATAAGACTTGGGGAGATTTCTTGTTGATACGCTTCAATTCTATAGGAGCTAGGACCTAATGACCCTGAATTTTTATAGAAATGGAGTCTTCTTCTTGAAAAGAAAATTCTTTTGCAAGCTTTGCTAAGGTGTCCACCATAAAATTGCTTCCATGGGGATTTCTATACATAGTTACAATAGGAATTTACTCGAGCAAGTGATTTATGTACTGATGGTATTTCAGAGGTTTTGGATTTAAAACCTAATAGGTTCCTACAATCTTGTTGCTAACCAGCTAAGAATGACCAAAGATTTTGATTTCTTCTATGTCCATCAGTATTACAAGCTCTAAATTAGTTATTAAAGCTTCATACTCATTCTCAGTATTTGTGCAAGGCTCTCATAAATGAAAGGATAAACATATCATTTCTCTTCTTATGTTATAAAAATTAAGCTAATTTTGGCTTTTTTAGGGATGTTAGATTTCCATGCTTTGCCTCACTAGGAGGATGTAACACAATCAAAATATAATTCCTAGACACAATCATTTGATTCCTCAGAACTTATAATTTATTTATTAGGTAAATGATCATTTTGAGAAGATTTCACCAACAGTGGGCGTGTTGCAAGGAAGAAAGTAATAGCCTATCCTTTCACGGCATGTAGAGGAATGAAATTTATTTCAAATTGAATCAATATCATAGACCACCATGTCAGACATCTTGATAATGTAGGTTGGGTCATAAGATATTATAATAGATTCACTCTTGAAATTAGACTTACCAGATGAGAAAGTAGGTAGTGCCTTAGCTTTTGGGCTACAAAAACTAAGGCAAGATAATACCTCTCCATGAAGGTTAGAAAATTTCTATCAGAAGGAGTCATCAGTTTAGGTAGTAGAGGGCATTTTCTTTTCCCTCATTGTTAACTTCAACACGGCACCAAGCAACTCATCCTAAATTATAATGTAGAGAATGAGCGGCTTCCCTAGAACAGAGGTTGCTAACACTAGAGGATTGGTAAGATATTGTTTGATATTTTCAAAGGCACTTTGATATTTCTTATCGCATATAAATTTAGAGACCTTTTTAGTTGGAATGGAAAAAGGATGACACTTTCAAGAGAGATATGAAATAAGACTCCTTATATACGCCAACCTATGTTGAAGAGACCTTAGTTGAGTAAGGTTTCTAAGAGGTCGCATGTTTAAGATGGCTTCGATCTTGGCACGATCAATTTCAATTCTATGGTGCCTCACTAGTATGCCAAAAAATTTTCCTGAAGTAATGCTGAAAGCACGCCTCAAGGGGTTAATTTTGAGATCGTAGTAGCATAGCCGCTTGAAGATGGATCTTAAGTTATACAAGTGAGCCTTTTTGACTTTGCTCTTGATGACCAAATATTTAATGTATCTTTCTACTTGATTATGAATTAATTCATCAAAAATTTGGGTCATTGCTCATTGGTAGGTTGCACCAGTATTTTTGAGACTAAATGGCATCACCTTATAATAAAAGATTCCTACAGGAGTTCTGAATGCAGTGTTCCTCTCATCTTATTCGACCATCTTAATTTGGTTATAATCTAACAAGACATCCATAAAGGAGAAGATAACATGTGAAGAGGCAATGTCCACATTGGGCTTATGTATGGGTAAAGGAAACTCATCCTTGGGACATGCCTTATTCATATCCCTATACTCGATATAGATCCAAATTTAACAATTTTTCTTTTGAACCGATACGACTCTGGCTACCCAAGAGGGATATTGCTCCTCTCAAATAAATCTAGACTCAACCAAATTCTTGATTTCAAAAATGACTTGTTGCTTGATTTCTAGATGCATGCGTCGAGGAGCATGCTTACAGAAATGTTATCATGTTAAATTCTAAGTTTATGAACTCCAACATCAATGTACAAGCCTATCATTTTATCTTATATCCAAGTGAAGTAGTCCCTAAACTTAGAGAGAATTTGGATTAGATCATTTGATTCTTCTTCACTTAACAAAGAGCTAATGAAGGTAGGGATAGGGTCATCCTCTATTCTAAGGTTGATTTTTTTTAGTTCATTGACTATCGATTTAATTTCTTCTACAAATTCAGGGCGTGCATCCCAAACTTGAAGTTCATTCAAACCATCTGATGTCTCCAAACAAAGACAACTGTGAAGGTCGATAATTTTTGTAGGGACAACCTCAGATTTAGGATGATTTGTTATCATAAGATAATACTCATCATTTGGGTGTGTAGTATGTGGCATCTTAATAAATTTCAATCTCGTTAATAAAGAATGGTTGTAGATTAGCCTTCATCAAATATTCATTGATGTCTCGATGGTACTTGACGCATTAGTGTAGGGTAGATGGAACCATCCTATACTCATGGATCTCGGGCCAACGTAGAAGTGTGTTAAAGGAAGTCACCAACTCAATTATGCAAAATTTTTACTTCTGTTTTCAACTCTCCTATCTCTTAAAGTAGTGTGATTGAACCTAAATCCTTTCTGTCCTTCTAATTGAACCCACATAACATTATTTTATTGATGGTGAGCTTACATGTATCCACTTTAAGGTATGCGAGAGTCTTTAGGTTCATCTTGTTGATCAATACACCATAATCAACAAGGACTTTGGATAATCTAAAATTTTCCATATTTATAGTAATATAAAGTGGGCGGTTTTGAATGACAGTTCTTAGAAGTAAATGCTCATGAGAAAAGGTTACCCCTGGGATTTCTTTAAAGTGTAGAGCTTCATCTTACGAAGTTGCAGCTAATTGAGCTAAAGAAATCTCTGGGTTGAGAAGTACTTTGATTAAAGATCCTCTCATCTCTTTCGAGAGAATGAGGTTGTCATAAATACTCAACTTAGTTGGCAACTTCCTAAGATGAGCTAAGAAATTATAGTTGACCTTGGGAACATTAGGATTATGACCTGATATGCTGGAATGAAGATTTGAATATAAATACTGCCAGCAGTAGCATCATCCCCATCCTTTAAAAGGTCCTCTAGGTCTAGGTTTAAGGCTTCTAAGGCTTCCTTCTTCTTAAGGATATCCTAGATTTCCTGAACAACCTCATTGATCGATCTTCCCTCAATGGACTTGAGGTCGATAGGCAAGTATCCATTATAATCCATCATGTTTTCAAAGTCTTCATCACCTAACTTTGATAAAATGTCATGTAACTTAAGGTCTTCTATAGAGTCAAGGGATTCTTCCATCATTTGATCAGTCATCATCTCTGGTAACCACTTCCCCTTCCCCTTTAACTGTACTAGGGTCAGTAGTCATAAGGGTGGCATCCACAATGAATTTAGGGGAATCCTCCTTAAGGGGTGACGAAACGAGTTTTAACTATTAGTGTTTTTCTTATTTGGGTTTAACTATTAGTGTTTTAACTTTCATTTAATGTTAAATTTTATTTTTGTGTAATTACTACCGTTGTTTACAGTAGAGCTATGAGGTTTATATCACCCTCTTTGGGGCTAAGTTAATAGTCTCATAGGACCAGGTTAACTAGCAGTAACCAATGTTATTTAATTGATTTTGTTAGTTTAAATTAAGGGTTGATGATTTTTAATAGGTTGGCTGTTGATTTGATTAATTAGATTAGTAATTTTTTTTTATTTTCCATCAATTGGTTTGTGGCATTATCACGACAGGCACGAGAACAAACATCTTCTTAGGATACATCCCCACAGCTTGAGGTAGTCCATCTTAGAAACTTCAAAAATATAGTGTTTATTCTGTATTTTTGGTGGATTATTTTTATTATACTGATTTGATTGATGTTTTGCTGAAACTTTAGTCATTTGTTTAGTTTTCAGAATTTAAGAATTATTTTAATTCCTTAAATAAATGGTCAAATTTTTTACTTTTTTATTTTGATTAAATTATATGGTTTAAATATTTTTAATAAATATTAGACCCTAAGTTGAGTAAAATGAGACTAAGTTTCCCGTATTTAAATTTTTCTAGAATAAGTTATGATTTTTCATGGTTTGGGTGTTTTTTGAACTATAGTTGACTAAAGAGTTGACTTTTTAATTTTTAATACTTTCTAGAAATTTGATCTTTTCAATAAATATATGACCCTAAGAGAAGTCAATTTTCTTTGAGTTTGCTCAATTTGGACTTTTCTAAAATTAGTTAAGAGTTTTTGAAGTTTTCTATTTAATTGAATTATATAATTTTTTAATTAAGGAGGTTTATTTATTTTTGCATCAAACTTACTCAAAATTCTTGAAATCACTCCCAAAGGTCAGGGATAACCTATAGGAGTGTTTTCAAGAGTTTGTATTTTATTTGATATTTTTAATAATTTTTAATTATCTAAATTAATTAATTACATTTCCTTAACTAATAAATTAAGACTAACTTTTGTGGCCAAGTGAAGGGAATTTTAATTTTCTTCAGTAGAGGATTGACTTATGATAATTTTTAGATATTCTTATAATTTTTGGATTTAATTTAGATTTATTGCATTTTTAAAAGTTTCAGGCCCCTCAAACTGGCTAATTTTTTATTTGGTTAAATTTCTGAGCTAATGTATTATAAATTCAATGAAATTAAATCCTATTGTTTATTGTGTTGCTAAGTTCAAAGTCTTAGAGTTTCACCCCATATTGGGTGTGTGTATAATTTCCTAAAATTTCCCTAATTTTTCTAGACATTATTATTAATTATTTTTCCTAGGTGTTATTATTGTTCAAATGGGTCCAATTTTGGTTCATCTAACCATGACATATATGCAACCACACCATAAATAAAATACAACCTATTCCTACAAATTTGGGGAGTTATGAATTTCAAAGTTTTTGGTCCAAAATAGACCCATCACTTTGGAAATTCACATCACAGTAATCCTAAGAGCATTTGGATCTATCAAAAATGCAGGGGATGCCTAAGGTGCTAAAAAGGTTTTCACTAAAAATTTGGTCTAGTTTGAGCATTGGATCATGAGAACATTGCTAAAATTAAAATTCAAATAATTATAATTTTCTCATAATTTATTAAAATTATTTGCAAAATAAACAAGGTCTCAAGTCCTTCCAATGACACCAAAATGATCAAATTTGATAAAAAAATGGATTTTTTTCTGAATTTTTAATGTTTTTTTAATTTTTTAATGCATTCTAATCTAAGTTCCCATTAGCGTAATCATTACCACTGATTGGCAGGATGCGACACATTATTGCCACCATTATAATCCATGTTAGCATTGGCTCAACATTGTTGGATTGAATTGAGGTGACATGGATGCTCTAGATTGTGCCATATCTCCTGTAATTTTGAATACGCATGTGCTTTCAAAACTCGTTGGACGGGTCATGCCATTCGATGCAATCTGGACTGGTTGACCGTGTGTCTATCATGATTGGATGGTTGTGTTCGAACTAGAACCATTTAGTTCAAAATGAACTAAAATTCTAAAATCCCATAACTTTCAAAATGCTCAACTAAAGTTTATAAAATTTGAAACACAGACCAATGAGAACATAATCTTCCAATGCTCAGAATTTGGAGGCTCCATGCATTGTAGATTTTGAGTGGTTTTAAATTGAATTCCTTGCTAAATGTCAAGATTTCTCACCAACTAGTGGATGGATTTTGATGATCTTAGACTCCTTTTACTCATGGTGATGTCCTCTCCAACTGTGTAAAAGACTTCCCAAGCTAGTTATGGTTGGATTGAAAGTTGTGTTGCAAACTGAAAGTTCGTTAGGGTTGTTAAGCCTTTATGAACTAGTCCCAAGGCTAACCAAGACGGGGGGTGAATTGGTATTTTAAAAATTCTTACACAAACAGAAAAACAATTTTATCATTTTGAAAATTTTAAAACACAACTAGTTAAAGTAAAAGCAGATAATCAAAATAAGATATTTCAACCACAGATTAGATCATAGAAATATGTGGAAATTAAAGTACAGAAAAGTAAATAAAAAGAGCACATCAAATTTATAGTGATTCGGTCAACTTGACCTACGTCCACTCCTCAGAGCCTCTCCTCTAGGTATTACACTAAAAACTATAGTGAATCTCCTTTTGTTTCCACAGCAAGGTAGAGAAGCGCTTACAAAATCTTTCCATCGACACTGGTGAGTTAGAGAACTTTAACTTTTTTGCTTCCTCCCCTTTTGCTTCCTCTTGAAGCAGGAAGAGAACCCCAACTCCTTTTGCATCCTTCTGAAGCAGGCAGAGAACCCAGAATCCTTTTGCTTCCTCCTGAAGCAGGCAGAGAACTCCAACTTCTTTTGTTTCCTCCTGAAGCAGGCAGAGAACCTAGATCTAATGCTGATAATCATCTCCCTAGAGCCACCACGGAACCCAGAATGAAGAAGGAAGATAACGATTAAATCCTTGCTTAGAGTAACCTTTGTGAATCCCCTCATAAACTTTCCCTCATAAGATCCTCTCTCTCTCTCCCAATCTCCCCTTCTCTTCTATGCTCTCTTGGAGTGGAAAAACTAGCAAAAGAATACTGAAGAGATGTTTAAAGTGCTTAAAAAAAAGGCCTCAAAAAGTGCCCTAAAATTTAACTTACTGACTATATCATCCAGGATGAGCTGTCGATCATCCTGTACGATCAGTACAAAATCAACCATTTTGTCAGGATGATTGCCATTATCTAGATGATCAGAAGAAATACTTTCTACATATCATCCATGTCAATTTTATGATTGTCCGAGATGATTAGTTCAATTTTACTGTAAAATGACAAATCATCCAAACGAATGTTCGGGACGTCCAAGATGATATCTTGGATGATGAGAAGAAAATAAGGGTTTTCGTCCTGGACGATTTCACAATCATCCAGGATGATCAGTTCATTTTACGTGGCAATCGACAAATCATCCCGCACAATATTCAGGACGTCGAGGATGATATCATGGACGATCAGAAGAAAATCATAATTTTCATCCGGGATGATTGGAGATCGTCATACGAAATGTAAAGGATCGCCCGAGATGATCGGGATGATCATCCTATGCGATATGATTGATCAATTAAATCATAATTAGTCTCCTAATCAAGGGATCATTTTTGGAAAAATTGTAATGAATCATCCAGGTTAATATAGGATCGTCCTGTATGATTAGAACAAAATTCTAAAAATAAAAAATTCCCTAAAATGTGATTGGCGGCTGATTTCTAGATTTGTACTGATCATCCTGTATGATAAAATATCTTCCAAGATGATAAGTTAATGAAACTTAATAAACAAGGATGCGCTAATTAGGGTTTCTATTTTTAATTAATCATCCAGGACAATTTTGGATCATCCTGTAAGATATGCTAAACAATTATAAAACACTCAAACTCACCAAATTTCTCCCCTCAGTGTGTGTGTGCAAGGTTACTTAGCATAAGGATCAATCTTATTATATTTGACTCAAGAAAAGGTAAAAACCATTAGAATTTAAACTTACAGTCTGACTCAGTCCTAATCTACCCAATCTTGAGCTGGCTTGAATTGTAATTGACTTTGTGAACCTGAAAAGTTAATAGGCATGGGCAACTAAAATAGATGTGTAGTAGTAACAGTAGAGAAGCAGGAATGTTTGATATCATCAAAATTACAGTGCTTGAATCCAAATTTGCAACAATCTCTCCCTTTTTAATGATGAAAAATATTTGTTAGACAATTTCAAATTAAGCAGATAAAAGAAATTGAAACACAAAATAAAGAAAAATAATATAATCAAAGCAAAGCAAATTTACTAACATAGGCAAACAGTACAACACTAACAACACTAAACACTAACAACACAACTCCCCCTGTTGACATCATAAAAAGGAGGAAATAGAAAAGCAACCACTAAACATAACATAAAATAGAAATGATTACAAACTTAGAAGCAAACACACAAAAAATTAGAAAAATAAACTCTAATTATTTGGAGGTGGTGGTGGCTGAAAGAGTTTATGAATTGAAGAAAATTGCTCCCCAAACCAGGCCATATCCTAGTCATGCTACTGCTGCTGTTGGGTTACATAGGCATCAAAATGAGCAACATCATCTGAGTGCTGCTGCTCTTGTGTGGCTACGTAGGAGTCAAACCTGGCCTCCCACTGGTTAAACTTGTATACCAGCTGATCAATATGAGGTTGTTGGTTGATAAGGGCAGGTGCAGGAATAGGACCTTCCTCTTCTTCCTTAGGCTCCACATGCTCACGGGGATGAGGAGTATTGTGGAGGGTGTGGAATGAGCTATTTGAGTAGAAGATTGGATGTTGATCAGGTCGGGCAGGGAATTGAAGGTTATATTTTGATTCAATAGTATATGCAATTAGGTGGCCAAGGGCTAGGTTTGGCTTTCTATTATGGCCTGGATCCGTAATGATGTTAAGTGCTCGATGTATAAGATAATAAGATCAATAACATTAAATTGGTGGTTCATTATGATATAGTAGGTGGTGAGTGAAAGGATGGGAGTGATGTGGATCCTATCTCCAGCTTTTGGAATTACTGAGTTGCGAAGAATGTGTTAGATTGTCCATGCATCATTGACTAGAGAACTGATAGATGAGTTATGAAAAGGAGCATTGGTTTCCCTAAGAGTGGAGTTGACACAGGTCCAGTTGAGGGTAGGATCAGAGGCTAGAAGATGGAGCTTTCCCCCAATAGTGGATAGTCAAAGAAATTCATAAAAACCTTGATACGTTATTTTGACAGGACGACGATTAATATAGGATTTGGCGGGAGGTGAAATCAAAATTGAAATAGAGACTTGTGAAAATCTCAAAGAGGAGTTCAGAATTAAAAGGGAAAGCCATAGTGAGAATGAAAGTCAGTGTAGTGTTGGCAAAGTCGTGTAATACCTAAAAATTTAGGGTGGATTGATTGATGATTCTTGAGGGATTTATGCCAGCAGATTTGAAACAGGCATATGCTGCTTCATCAGTAGCTTCACTGAAGCGAGGATCGATAGCGCTCCTGGAAGAGCTGCCTGTAAGTGCACGTGATCTTTTGCCAACGCCAGCCATATGAAGGAGTGGAGACCTTGAGTGAGAGAGGAGCTAGAGATTGTGGTGAAAAATAAGGTCTTAAGGGTTGTTTAAATAGTTTTGAGAATATTGTCCAGGATAAGATTAGGATCGTCCAAGACGATCAGAGCATTTATTGTCATCCATAATGATTGGTCAAAAAGGCGGTCATATCATCCAGGACGATCAGTTATAATCCAAGATGATTTGTATTACTGGATCATACCAACTGAATTTAAATTGTCTACCACATTTTCAACATGGATTGTCCAAGACGAACAGGTGGATCATCTAAGACGATTACCAATAA
Source organism: Dendrobium chrysotoxum (assembly GCA_019925795.1). Lineage (NCBI taxonomy): Eukaryota > Viridiplantae > Streptophyta > Magnoliopsida > Asparagales > Orchidaceae > Dendrobium > Dendrobium chrysotoxum. The sequence goes on along the minus strand of CM034302.1, from coordinate 35,687,549 downwards.
TTAGCTCAGATAAGCCATTGGATGTATGATGAGAGGTGATTTTATCATGTCGCCTAGGATGATGTGGATCATCCAGGATGATATGAACAAAATTCAAAAAGATTGAATGATGGAGAGGAATGATTAGAAGGTTCAAAAATAATAAAAAAATTTGAATCAAAATACCAGGAAAAAATAGAACAGGGAAATAACTAACAAAAATGAAAAATAAGAAACAAAGTTTTTTTTTTGAATCGATCACTCTGGAAAAGGAGAATTTTTCCTTCAGTTTAAATTCAAAAGCGAATAAGAAAAAATTAATGATCCTAAAATCTAGGAAAAGTTGGAAAATTCATTTTTATAAACCCTACCTCGGACACCTTACAGGTTTAACTTCCTTTTAAAGATAAATCTGATTCAGAAGAAATAAAATTAGATAAGAAAAAGTGATCCTTTCAAACTTCATTCCAGAAAAATATCTAATAAAATAAAATTGCAAAGTAAAGAATCAGAAATCATGATTTTTAATCTCAAGTGGTTCAAAATGTTAAGTGGCACAAGGATTCTTCTAAGATTTTTAAAGATTTGAAAGAGGAGGAAGCTTGTTTCTTTGTGGGCTCATTTTATGCCTCTTTTATCAGTTATTTAGCACACTTTATGCATCTTTTGATTTTTGATACACTTTATATATCTTACAATTTTTTGGTGAATATTATGCATATTTTCAGTATTGGGCTCTTTTTGTGCCTCTTTTTCATTTGATTGACGCACTTTGCGAATCTTTTGCAAGCTTCCTTTCTTTCAACAACTCTAAAAAATTCTCAGTTTTGAGATTATCTTCCAAATGTAAGAGAAGAAAAACTCACTCTCTTTGATCAGAAAGAGTAAACCACAAAACAAAAAATATTTTCATACGATAATTGTAATCACCTGATTATGAAAACACGAAAGTGATTCAATGATTTGCAACACTACTCATATGAGATAGATTACTGTACGAAGATAAAATAGATCTTTAATTCAAAGTCTAACTTTTTAATTTTGAAAAAGATTGTGATTTAAACAGAAGAATACACCAAAGGGGTTAGAGAAAGAGAAAAAATCATCAATATTTCTCCCTTTAACTATTTTAGAGGAGTCAATCACTGCTTATAAGCTTCTAAATAAAACAAGGCAAAAATCTTATCTAGAAATCAAGTTTATCATTAGTAGTGAGCAGTGATCTGATTCTAAAGAAAATAAAAAGAAAATCAAAAACCAAAGGAAAGAAAATAAAAAGAAATAAACAAATTAAACAAATAACAATAACAAAAAATGAGGAAACTCAGCAGGAAATCAAAAAACACATAAAAAGAAATAAACAAATTAATTAAATAAAAACTAAGTGCTGAAATATAAATAGATAGCATCAATTTTAAGCATGAATATCTATAACACCTAATCTGGTTCTTAAGGTGCTAAAGGTTTTAAAGGTTAGTGGTTTTGTGTAGATACATTCTACTTTATTTTTAGTGGCTACATGATGTAGCTCTATGTCTCCTTTGGTAACATGGTTTCTAATAAAGTGGTGCTTGATGTCGATGTGTTTGGTCCTGGAGTGTTGGATTAGGTTTTTTGAAATGCAGATGGCACTAGTGTTATCATATAGAACTGAAATTGTGACTACAGGAAGTCCTAAATCTAGAATTTATTGCTTTAACCAAAGGACCTGGGCTACAAAACTTCCTAAGGCAATGTATTCATCTTTAACAGTGGACAGTGAAACTAAGTTTTATTTTCTACTTGACCAGGAGACTAAGGATTATCCTATGAATTGACATGTTCCATCGGTTCCCTTTCTATCCACCATACATCCTGTAAAGTCAGAATTAGAATATTCTATAATTTTAAAGGAGGTACTATGCCTAGATATTAGATTCCTAAGTTTTGGGTTCCTAAGAGATATCTAAGAATTCTCTTAACAGTAGTTAGGTGGGACTCCTTTGGATCAGCCTGAAATCTAGCACAGAGATAAATACTAATCATAATATCAAGTCTGCTAGCAGTCAGGTAAAGAAGTGATCCAATTATTCCTCTGTACTTCTTCTAATCAACATATTTTCCATTTAAATCCTTATCTAACTAGACACTGGAACTCATGGGAGTGTTGATTGGCTTAACTTTATCCATTTCATATTTCTTCAGGATGTCCTTAATGTATTTTGATTGATTAAGAAAAGTTCCATCATCCATTTGCCTTATGCTAAATCCAAAAAATCGGATAATTCTCCCATCATACTCATATCAAATTTCTTATTATTCTAGAAAAATCATCACATAATTTTTTATCTGACGATCTAAAAAGTATATCATCAACATAGATCTAGATAATGAGTAATTTATCTCCTACTCTCCTCAAAAAAGGGTGGTGTCTACGCTCCCCTTAACAAACTCTCTTTCTAGTATGAATGTACTAAGCCTCTCATACCATACTCTGGGTGCCTATTTAAATCCGTACAAAGCCTTTTTTAATTTGAAAATATGATTTAGAAATTTGGAATTCTCAAAGCCAGGGTGTTGTTCTACAAACACATCTTTTTTATTATCCCATTTAAAAAGGCACTCTAGTGACAAGAAAAGGTCATTAGCGACCAGCAAAATTGGTCACTAAAAATAATAATTTGGCCGCTAAAGCAAATAGCGACCAAAATATTTAGGTCGCTGGTTTGTCACAGTAGCCTCCTCGCTGAGGCTTTTAGCGACCAAAATTTTGTTTTTGTTGCTAAATTAGTGACAAGTAATTACTTTTGGTCGCTAAAATTATTCATATTAGCGACCATTTTTTTATGCTAATGCAAATATTTTTGGATGCTATTTATGATTTTAATTATTTATTTTATTTATAACATTTTTCTTATAGCGTCCAAGATAAAAATGGGTCACAAAATGATCAACCAAATAAGTTACACGCCCCTTTAATTTCATAAAGTGTTGATATATATATATTTATTTATTTATGGAGATTAATTTTGGTGATATTTAAGCTTCATTTGTGACGACTTTCTTACTGCTTCTTAAAGCAGCTTCTAGTATAAAATTTAAATTTTTTGTACTAGAAAGCTACTTTAAGAAGCAGTAAGAAAGTCGTCCAAATAAAGCCTTAGTAAAATTTATTGCTTATCCAATTATTATGTCTTATCTTCAACATTTAAGATTAATCAATCACTAATTGATATTATAGAATCTAATTATCTCTCATTAATTAGACAGATAATTTTCATAATAAATAAATAACACTAGTTTTATTATCTTGAGGTAAAAAAAATAAAAAGTATTGAATAAAAAATTTCATTCATCAATATAATTAATAAGGATTTGCTAGAAGAAAATGAAAATTGTATTCATCCATATACTTTTAAAAATACATCAATAAATTAAAATACAAAATATGATCTTTGAAATCCTCAATCACAACATCTCTAAAAACTTTATTCATCCTTTTGATCACCTCATTGATGTAATTCTCCCTGTTGCCAGCATCTCCACCCTCCACTTATTGATTTCTCTTCTTTTTAATGCCTCCAAGTGGTGCTTTCAGCTTGAATGGCCATAAGAAGTTGTTAGCCTTTTTTAAGTAGGGACCCAAAGTGAAAATCTCATGGATGAGGTCCTCAATGCAAATAATCTTATGCTTCCCAAGACCCTATCATGATAAAAATAATAAAATTCCATAAAATCTAAAATAAAAGCTTGTAAGTTTTGAAGTATATTAAAAAAAACAAAACCTTCTCAATGATGAAATTGTTGGTTAATGGAATTATTTGCTTCTGATGTTTCCCATAGCCTCTATTATAAATCAAGTCTCTCACACTTTTCAGGTTAGGATAGCCATATGTAACGTAAGGATCCACCCTCCGAAGCATGTCCATGGCGTCCTTGTTCACCTTTAGGAACACACCATTAAAGATTTGTCTAAGACACAAAATCTACATCAGTGCTATTATGAAGAAATAGCATATCTTTCCAAGAGCCAAAATAGCATTGTCATACGTCATTCCATTATCTGAATATTGAGCATTAGGATGTCGGGGAGAGGGCTTCTGCAAGGCAGAAACCAGATCATTAAAATTAAAAATAAGTTCCTAAAATATTACGAAGTAAAATGCTGGACAGTCACTACATGTACCTCCAACAAGGATCTAAAGACAGAACCACCAAACTTAGCACAAACACCAGTATCATAAACTACAACCTGTTACCAAAACTTCTTTCAGGCAGTAAACTAACATGTACAGAAATAACAGCAGTGGGGACATGATAGCATAAGCATAAGAAAAAAGAGCAGATCATAAAAAAATATAATGCCAAAAAAATAAATTTTGTGATCAAATTACAAATATAAATAAAATGATATACAAATATAAATTTAGCTAATATAAACAACATATTAATCGACAGTTAATTGGGGCTGAATCTTGTAAAACTAACAAACAAATCAAGAGCCATATAAACTAATAACTTGAGAAAACACAATCAAATTGAGGTACAAAAAACACATAATACAGACTACATGATGCAATGAGTTTCCTTTGTTAAAATATTATCAAAGTAATATTGGCTAAATCCTTCTTTTGACAAAATGAATTTTAGTATTGTTAATATAAAATAAATCCCAATCAAACTCTCAATGTTTTCTTCTGCAACTTTTTTTTAAAACCTAACACCCACATTTTGTTGGCAGAAGAATCTCTTCCATTTCTTTCGCAGAAGATATCCTAGAGTTTGTGATACCTTACAGATTTTATCTCTTCAATTTGTTTTGGTCTCAATGCTACTGGTGACATCAACTGAATAGCATGCCTGAATAAGCAATATATGATAATTAGCTTATTTATAAGAAAAGGAGATGCAAGTGAAAGTTGTCTCAGGCTATTCTAGATTTTGAGATTTTCAATGAAGATCTTGAATGCGATGTAGATTTAGATGTAACAAATGAAATAAAAATAAACTTTGACAAAAAAATAAACTATTAATCATAGGTCCTTGGATATGTTGACATAGCCTCAAACCTGTAAGAAAAAAAGAAAGAGAAATGGGAGGTGTTTGTTTGGCAGGAATTAATAATGAGTTCAACAAATTTATACAGCTTTATCCAAAATTTTCGTATAGTAAAAATATTATATCTTCTTTCTTTCTATTTTTCAACAACCAAAATAAAAGATGACGAGGACAAAAAATCAAGATAGGGAAAGGGGATTAGAGTAATACCTAGACTTTGAACTATTCCATACAGGGCGTAACCACGTTCAAGGAGAAGCTTCACAATCCACGAACTAATCTCTGCTACCTCGGTCCTTGATGCCACCGACGATGACTTTTACCTTGCTCGAAGTGAATGAATGGAAGAATACATGTTGCGTTTATGGGCCTAGGAGACAAACTCGGGATCAAGTAGAGCGGGAGCTAGGGCACGATTGTGGCTATTTGCAAACCGCATCTTTAAACCACTATAAAAATTTGAAATTTCTTATAATTTTTTTAGCACCACTGCCTATATCAATCTATAGAAGCAATTTAAAAACTGGCACTAATAATTGCTGTGGAAACCTCATATTTTGGATAGTGGGGTTTTGATCCCGATGAAAGTGAAATTTCTCAAAACAAATGAGCCCGACAAAGCATACCAAATTAAGGATCCATTTCAGTTTTCCAACTAGTCCAATAAATGTAACAATAAGACGTACAACAAATGGATGCCTAATTTCAGCTCAAAGAAAATTCTGTATATTTTATTATTTCTAAAAACATTAAAAATACTCTTGAAGCTCAATTTGCTAATGCCAATGATCTATGATCACAAAGCAGTGTCTTTGAACTTATTCCAATTAATTAAGAAACTAAAATTAATAATGTAGTGTCTTTGCACTTTCCAATAAATTAAGAAGCTAAATTTAATCAGGTAAAACCTACAAATAGAAAGTAAATAACACTCAAAAGCAAACTACGAGCATTGAATTGTTATCTACTCTCTGAGCGTTCCATAAGGACTAACCCATTTATATGAAAAAACCTAATATGGAAAAATAGAGTGTCTGCTTGCTAAATGCATTATTGGAATCAACCAAGACAAAATGAATGCAAACACAAATGAACCGTCCCCATCAATGGTTAAGAAAAGTTATAGCCGACAATGTACCTCCCTCAAAATAGCAAAAGGTTGATGAAATCAAAGGGAATTGAGGAAAACTTGATGAAATCAGAGAAAATTGAGGAAAATGCTTGTCGCCCTAGTGGAGAACAAAAGTTGCCTAAAATATCTAGATCCAAATAAAGAAAATATAACAGAAAAATGTTAAAATCTTTGATCAGTTACAATAATAAGGCTAAAACAAATAAAGGTGGCATCAAAACCTAATGAAAATACCATAGATGCAGGAGTAGCAATTACAAGTAACTGTAAAAAAATTAAATCAACAGAGATGCAAATTCTGTCGAACTCAAAAATAGAATCTATAAATTCCATAAGCTACCAAATGATCTCTTATCATACAGAAATAAGGAGAGGACCAACTCTTATCAATTTCGAAAAATCCATATAAATTTTAGTTCCCAAATGCCATTTAACGCAAGAGTAGATGGGCGAGAATACATGGATCGTATAAATTATTCAATTGCAAAAACATAAATACCCGTTGTTTTTATTAAGCAGATGCTTTGGGATTATCATGCGCTGAAGATTGAACTAAAAATTATTAAGAGAAGAAGAGTTCTGAGTATCAAACCTCTTCCAAATCTACTTTGTGAAGGAACCCTTGAGAGCCATTTGATTCAGAGCACAGGGAAGCATCCTCGACAATAGCGATCCTCTTAATTTTCCCTCCATAAAGTGAGAAAGGGAAGAAATTTCAAAATCAGTTGTGAACACTAATCAGGTAGTTGAAGATTCAATGAGTGCATGGAAGGAGATTTTGTCCCTAAAATAAAACCTGGGCATGCGATAGGAGATGTTGTCGCTAAAGGAAGTGCGAAAGCGATATAAGGTCGGCCGGGTAGGGGAGTGAACCAGGTAGGGGAGAGAAGTATAAATGATAGGGTCTATTAATTTTATTAATGTAACTTAGAGGCCATCTTTATTTTTGGTCGCTAAAATGTTTTTTTAGCATCCAATTTTTTTTTTTGTTTCTAATTTTTTGGACTCTAATAATCTACTTTATTGTAGTGTCTTGTCATCCATTTGAAAAAGCTTAAACCGCTAATAACAGGCAAAGGCTAGTAACACTCTAATGGCTTTCAAATAGGCTACAGGGGCAAAGGTTTCCTCAAAATCAATCCCTTCTATTTGGTTATACCCCTTAGCCACTAATCTTGCCTTATTCCTAACCACCACACCATAATCATTCATTTTATTCTTAAAGACCCATTTGGTTCCTACTACACTCTGGTCCTTAGGACTTTCTACTAGCTCCCAAACATCATTCCTAATAAATTGGTTTAGTTTCTCTTACATGGCTAGGATCTAGAATTCATCAGAAAGGGCTTGATTAATGTTGGTGGGTTCAGTCATTGAAATGAAGGTATAGTGGTTTACTTCTTTTCTAAGTCCATGCCTAGTTCTAACACCTTCAGAAGCGTCTCCTAAGATCAGTTCTTTAGGATGACTCAAAGAATACCTCCTTTCTCTAGGCAGTAAAACTTTAGGTTCTACGCTTTCCTCTAGATTGACAGATTCTACTCCTTAGGTAACTTCTACAACCTCCTCTTCTTCTACCCTAGACCCTCCAGAATTATCAGATTCATCAAACATAATATGACTGGTCTCCTCAATAATCAGAGTTCTTTTATTAAAGACTCTATAGGATTTTCCAACACTTGAGTAACCTAGGAACACTCCTTCATCAGATTTTGGGTCAAACTTTCCTAGTTGATGCTTCGCATTATTCAGAATGAACATTTTACATCCAAAGGCATGGAGGTGAGAGAGGTTGGGTGTCCTACCCTTAAGAATTTCATAGGGTATTTTATTCAGCTTAGATCTAAGAATTACCCTATTAAGAATATAACAGGATTTATTCACCACTTCTTCCCAAAAGTATTTAGGAAGTGAGTACTCAGCTAAGATGGCTCTAGCAGCTTCTACCAGGGTCCTGTTCTTCCTTTCAGCTATCTCGATCTAATGAGGGGTCCTAGGAGCTAAAAATTTGTGATATATCCCTTGATCCTTATAGTAGATTTCAAACTTCTCATTTTTAAATTCTCCACTATGATCACTATGAATAGTTACAATCTCACAACCTAGCTTCCTCTGAATCCAAGTGGAAAAAGAGCTAAACTCCTCGAATAATTCACTTTTATGAACAGGAATCTAACCCAGGTGAACCTCGAATAATCATCAATAATCACATACCCAAAGACTTTCCCTCATAAGCTTAAAGTGCTGACAGGTCCAAAGAGATCCATGTGTAGGACTTGTAAGGGTTTGCTAGTGTTTATGTCTTTGATTGAGCGGAAGGAGTATTTAACTTGCTTCCCTAACTGAAAGGCATCACACAGGTGATCCTTAGTGAACTCTAGCTTGAGGAAACCTCTCACTAAGTCTTTTTAGGTGATCTTCCTAAGACTTTTCATGCTTATATGACACAATCTCCTATGCCACAGCCATGATTCATCAATAATTAATTTTAAGCAAATAGCAATATCAGCTTTAAAGATTTTCAGATACAGCATATAAATAATATTGATCCATTTTTCCTGCAAAATAATTTTATCATTTAAGCTTATAAGGTAGAAAATTGGCAAAAAATTTATGCTGAAGCCTTTATCATAGAGTTGGCTGATACTGAGTAGATTGTGTTTCAGTCCATATACAAGTAAAACTTTATCAATGATGAAATTTTTTTGAATCACCAATTATACCTGATCTCACCACTCTCCTGGTGGTGTTGTCTCCAAGTGTTACCATGCCTCTTGCCCTGGTCTCTAATGAAATGAATTGATTTGCATCTCCAATCATATGCCTTGAACATCCGTTGTCCAGGTACCACATACTGTCACAAGATCTTTTGTGAGAGCATCCCCACAAAATCATCAAATGTCATATTTAGAAAACCAAACAGGTTTGGGTCCTTTGTGATGAAAAGAAGAATGTGATGCATGCATGTTATACTGTGAATTTTGTAATTTTGGTCTCCACACTAAATGTGTTCTATGTTGAATGGTGCAAGTGTGGGAGATATGTCCTAGCATGCCAAAAGAATAACATCTAACTCCAGGAAAAGGGTTAACTAATCTACGTGGGTGATAATGCCTCTTCCTAGGTTTAGATGATGCATGCTTTGATGATGTTTTGTAAAACTGTACAAGTGAAGGTGGTGTTTCATTTTGCTCCAATGAAATGATCTTTTCTTTTAGAAACTCATTTGCCTTTTCATAGCTTGTCACTTGCTGTTTCAATGCATGCTCACTACTATCAAAATCACATGCCTTGATGTCTAGTTCATTGAAAGCCTTTTCTAAATCAGCCTGTGATATTTTTAAGGACTCATGCTTAGCAATTAAATTAAGATGATTTTAGTTTAAAGAATTAAATTTATCTAGCAAATTCATGCGGTTGCAATCCAGAGTTGAATGATCTTTCATTAAAATTTCATGCTCTTTTTGTAGATTTAAAAATTCAATTTTCAGGCTTGCATGAGCTTTCTTGAGTTTCTTATATGAATAGTGAATTCTTTTATAAACTTCAAATAATTGATCATATGTTAGCTCACATACCTCTTCTTGATCAAAGTGATCAAGGTGATTTGCCATCAAACACAAGTTGGTTACCTCTTCTTCAGCTTCAGTTTCAGAGAAGTTAGATGTTGAATCAGCCCAGAAAGCCTTTTGGATCTTCTTCTTATCCTTTTTGAACTTAGAATTTTCCTCACCCTTCTCCTTTCTTGGGTGAGCCTTTAGTGTTATGAATTCAAACTTCACATGCCCTGGCTTCCTGCATTCAAAATAGATAACATAAGAAGAAATTTTAGAAGGTTTATTATTCTTACCTTTATTCCACTTTTGATGATACTTTTGTTTCTTCCTCAAAAGGCTCTTAAATTGCTTTGTGATTAAGGCCATGTCATCATCATCGGAACTTGAAGAGCTAGAGTTAGAATCATTAGACTTCCAGGCTATGGCTTTCTCCTTCTTCTTCTCAGCTGCATCAAGCTTCCTTTGGTTCACTCCTAGATCGTATGTAATTAGTGATCCAAGTAAGTTATCAATTGAATAAGTATTCGAATCCTTAAATTCAGTAATGGCAGTAATTTTAGCATCAAAGGAAGAAGGAAAACATCACAAAATATTTTTCACTTTTTTATAATTAGCGAGTTCTCTTCCTAAGGCATGTAACGAGGTAACAATCTGTATAAATCTAGTGTACATCTCAGAAATTGATTCATTGGGTTTCATGCGAAAGAGTTCATAATCATGCAAAAGAATGTTCAGTTTAGATTATTTAACCTCATTCATTCCTTTATAGGTAATGCATAATCTATCCTAAATTTCTTTCCCAATTGCACAAGTTGAAACATGCATATAATCTTCAGATTTCAATGCACAAAAAAAGCAGTTCAAATATTTAGCATTCAATTGTGTAAAATCTTTATCATCAGTTGTCCATTCAGGAAAAGGGATTTAGTTTGAAAACCATTAACAAGTCTATAGGGTACAGTAGAACCTTCTTTAACAAACATCCACATACAATAATCGAATAATTGCAAAAAGGTGGATATGCGAGTTTTTCAAAAATTAAAAGGGATATTATCAAATAAAGGTAATCGAGTAATAGAATATCCTTTCACCATGTTATGATTACAAAAGTTAGCCATGGACCAAAATTTAAAAGTTTTCCAAAACTTGATTTTATGAATCCCGCTCTAATACCACTTGAAAGTTCGTTAGGGTTGTGAAGCCCTTATGAACTAGTCCCAAGGCTAACCAAGAGGGGGGGGGGTGAATTGGTATTTTAAAAATTCTTACACAAATAGAAAAATATTTTTTTCCTTTTGAATATTTAAAACATAACCAGTTAAAGAGGAAGTAGATAATCAAAATTAATTATTTAAACCATAGATCAAATCACAAAAATATGTGAAAATTAAAGTACAGGAAAGTAAATGAAAAGAGCACACCATATTTATAGTGGTTTGGTCAACTTGACTTTCGTCCACACCCCAGAGCCTCCCCTCTAGTTATTGCACTAAAAATTATAGTGACTCTCCTTTTGCTCCGACAGTAAGGTGGAGAAGCACTCACAAAATCTTTCCACTGACACTGGTGAGGCAGAGAACCTTGACTCCTTTTGCTTCCTCCTGAAGCAGGCAGAGAACCCCAACTCCTTTTACTTGTTCCTCAAGTAGGCAGAGAACCAAGAATCCTTTTGCTTCCTCCTGAAGCAGGCAAAGAACCCCAACTCCTTTTTCTTCCTCCTAAAGCAGGCAGAGAACCTAGATTTAATACTGATAATCATCTCCCTTGAGCCACTATGGAACTAAGGATGAAGAAGCAAGATGACGATTGAATCCTTGCTTAGAGAAACCTTTATAAATCCCCTCACAAACTCCCCCTCACAAGATCCTCTCTCTCTCTCTCTCCCAAACTCTCCTTCTCCTCTAAGCTCTCTTGGAGTGGAAAAACTAGCAAAAGAATAATGAAGAGATATTTAAAGAGCTTAAATAGAAGGCCTCAAAAAGTGCCCTAAAATTTAACTTACCGACTATATCATCCAGGATGATCTGTTGATCGTCAAGTACAATCAGTGCAAAATCAGCTATTTTGCCGGGACAATTGCCATTATCTGGACGATCAGAAGAAATACTTTCTACATATCATCCAGGATGATTTTATTATCATCCAGGATAATTAGTTCAATTTGAGTGGAAAAAGACAAATCATTCATACAAATGTTTGGGACGTCCAAGACACTATCCTGGAAGATCAGAAGAAAATAAGGGATTTCATCCTGGACGATTTCAAAATCATCCAGGATGATCAGTTCATTTTCAGTGGCAATCGATAAATCATCCCGCACAATGTTCAGGACGTCGAGAATGATATCCTGGACGATCAAAAGAAAATCATGGTTTTTATCTGGGATAATTAGAGATCGTCCCATGAAATATAAACGATCGTCTAGGAGGATCAGGATGATCATCCTGTATAATATGGTTGATCAATTAAACAATAATTAGTCTCCTAATCAAGGGACATTTTTGGAAAAATTGTAATGAATCATCCATGATGACATTGGATCATCCTGTACGATCAGAACAAAATTCTTAAAATAAAAAATTCCCTAAAATATGATTGGCGGCTAATTTCTGGACTTGTACTGATTGTCCTGTATGATAAAATATCATCCAGGATAATAAGTTAATGAAACTTAATAAACAGGGATGCCCTAATTAGGGTTTCTATTTTGAACTAATCGTCCAAGACAATTTTGGATTGTCTTATACGATATGCTCAAAAATCAGAAAACTCTCAAACTCACCAAATTTCTCCCCTCAGTGTGTGTGTGCAAGTTGACTTAGCATTAGGATCCATCTTATTACATTTGACTCAACAAAAGGTAAAAATTATTAGAATTTAAACTTATAGACTGACTTAGTCCTAGTCTACCTAATCTTGAGCTGGCTTGAATTGCAATTGACTTTTTGAACCTAAAAAGTTAGTAGGCATGTCAACTAAAACAAAGTGCAATAGTAACCGTAGAGAAGTAGGAATATTTGATATCATCAAAACTACAGTGCTTGAATCCAAATTTACAACCCAAACTCCACGTTCTCCCTCTAATACTCTCCCTCTTCACTAAAATGAAGTTTAAAGGTTATGGGATGGTGGGGTAATACTTGGAATGGCTAAATAAGTTCCTAAGGAGGCTAAGGAAGGAGTTCTCAGAATTAGGGGCTGTTGAGAAAGTGTTTGATAGAATGAGCTTTAAGGTTACATTCCCTCCCTCCCACCCCCCCCCCCCCCCCCACCACCCACCCACTAAACCCTACCTTTGTGAAAAGAGAGTTAGGATTGATTTGAGGCATCCCTTGAATGCTTTCCATCTATTCCAAGATACGCGAGAACCTAGGAGAAGGCTGGTGCTTGAGTGAGATCTGTCTTAGTTCATAGGATGGGGGACCACTTGCTTTTTCCCTCTTTAGGCTAAACCATGGCTTAGGTATGGGTTTAGATGCCATCTAGGGGTGCTTTTAAGCTTGTTTAGTGCTGGTTTAAGAAGGATTTGCTAGGGGATTTGGACGGTTGGGATTGCTTATTCTTTAATTGACTATTTAAACACATTTTATTTAAAAGGAAATTTTGACTTGTTCACTGGTCAACAAATCAATGGTGACTAGGATGATGATTTTGAAGGTCATGCATACTGTAGAAAATCACCTCAAGGAGTTTTGACCAAAGGCTTGAAAGCTTGCATGGTAATTTGGTTTCATGCATGAGTTTGACCCTTTTAAATGGGTTAATTAAGTCAAATAAATGGGGATTTGACCTATGAAAATATTGGACATGTTTGGGATGTCAAATTGAAAGATTTTGGGTGGCCAATTTGGTTTGAAATTGATTGGAAGATTGAATTTGACTTTAGTCAGGTGTATGGTTGATTTGGTCAACTATAATTAACATGGTTAACCTAGTCAAACCAAAATATGGAGTGGGACCAACAAATTCAAAATGACATTTTGGATCCAACGAAAGTGGTCCCATGCCCCTATTTGCAAGAAATGCATTTTTTATCCCTTGAGGTACGATTTGGTCAACCTGGTCAAACCAAATCTTAGGTTTTGGTTCAATGAACTCCTAATGATTTTTTGGATGCATTAGAAGAGGTTCCATAGCTTGGTTTGATTGAGCCATATTTAAGTTTGGAGAAAACTTTAATTTGGGCCTCTGATAAACTCTGGGTCAACCAAGGTCCACCAAAGTATGGTTTTCTGTTTAAATATTATAACAAGTATTATGTACATGATCAAGGGTTTTGGGGAAGTCCCCAAGGCCAAATTTCAAAAGATGCAAGGTTCTGTGGCATAGGTTGTAAATAATTAAAGATTTTGTAGCCTTTTGATTTCAATTGAGTTTTAAGGGTTAGAGGTCTCAGATTGGTTTCAAAATTAGAGGGTTGACCCTAGGTACATTCCTAATCAATATTCAATTGATAGATTATGAAGATCTAATTTTTAGGAGATTGAAAAATTACCCAAAAAGGGTCATAGGACAAAGGCCTTTGACCTTGAATTCTGGTTTAGAGTTTTTGACTTAACTATGATTTTGAATTTGATTCAATAATTTTAGTTAACCTCATGATAAAAAAGAGGTCAACACACCTATAAACTTCTTACATTACTTTGGGAGAGTGGTGTAAGGCTAATATGTTTTACATACTTCTTTAATCTCTCCATAGTGGATAGATTTGAATCAGCTTCCCTGGTGACTTGTACCATGTTCTCATCACTATCAGCTTCAATAAAAATTTAAAACTTTATCTACTATATATTATTCATATATGTTATAAATCTTGACCCAGGTTTTATGATTTTGATGATAACGAACATTATTAGATTCTCCTATTATTATTATTGCATATTTGTTCTTGTGCACTAACATTTCAGGTCCACCATACACCACACAAAGTGATCAACTTAAGAATGGGTAGAATAGGGTTAAGTGTCTTTAAGAGTCTATATTTCTACTTTTATTTATTTCTATATTTCTTGGGTCAAATTCATGTATTTGGTGGATGCTAAACTTGGTGATGTAAACACACACACTCAGGGGAGTGAGATAGTGAAAAAATCAAAAGTGTAATTTTTCTGAACTAATTATACTATATGATATATACCATATTGTATGATCAGCTATTCAAAAAATCATTATTACTGCTAATTGACATAATTAAAGTCATTTGAACTTATCATACTGTACGATCAAGATCATGCAGGACGATCAATTGAAATCAAGATCTCAGCTGCCAATTATATTTTAGGTAGTATTTTGAAATTCAAAATTTGTACTAATCATACCATATGATGAGCATCATATTGTATAGTAAAATCAAATCTTGCCTTAATTAATCTTATAATTAGGAGATCAAATTTTGATCAATTATTCCAATCATATCATACTAGATAATTAGACCAATCATACTATACAACCCGATCTTTGTATGGGATGATATTTATTCTTCACCAATCATATGGGAAGATAATCCAAGTCAATTGAAATAATTATACTGGATGATGCTTGATATTGTATGGGATGATTAACCCAAATATTTGAACTGATCATAGTGCCATATTTTTTGTATAATATTAATAGGGCTATTTGAACTAATCGTATCAATGATCTGAGATCGTATTGTATGATCAGTGTCAATAGAATTGAATTATTAAAGATTTTTGGGAGGCCTTATATTTAAGCTCTCTTAATAAATGTAATTCAAGTCTTTAGTTATTAGGTTTTTTGGACATAGAGCTTTAAGAAGAGATCTTGAAGAGTTTTGGGAAGGAGAAATGAGAATTTATGTGTGAGGGAGAAGTGTGAGGGGTTTTCATAGAGTTTCTCAGAGCAAGCTTTTACCTTATTTTCTTCAAGTGTCTTGCTTAGTTTCTTGGGTGGCTTTAGGAAGAAGATCTTTAGCCTGAAGACCATCGATGTTCTCTGTCTTCACCAGTAGGGTGAAAAAGGAGTGCTAGGTAAAAGTTTGATAGGGATGTTAAGCCCTAGTGAACTAGTCCCAAGGCTGACTAAGAGGGGGGGGGGGGGGTAAATTGGTTATTTAAAAATTTCACAAGCAACAGAAATATCTTTTCGATACTTAGCAGCGGAAACAAGTAAACAAGAACGAAAAGATCAATCACAGATATTCCCCCAAGCAGTTAATATCAAAAAAGTAAAGTGCAAAATAGAATCAGAAAAGCAAACTAGATTTTATAGTGGTTCGGTCAACTTGACCTACGTCCACTCCCTGGAGCCTCCCCTCCGGGTATTACACTAAACAAAAAGTGACTCTCCTTTTGCTCCCACAGCAAGGCGAAGAAGCCTGTACAAAACCTCTTTTCCACCACCAGGTGAGGCAGAGGACCTTCGAACTCCTTTTGCTTCCACCTGAAGCGGGCAGAGAACCCCGGACTCCTTTTGCTTCCACCTGAAGCGGGCAGAGAACCCTGGATCTTCTTGCGAACGATCCTCCCACAACGAACACCAACTAGACGGAAGACGATGAGTGGAGAAGACTACTCTGATCCTTGCTTGGAGCAACCTTAGTGAATCCCTCACTAACTCCCCCTCATAAGATCCTCTCTCTCTCCCAACTCTCTCTCTCTATAGGGTTTCTCTGGGAAGGAAAGTGATAAAAGATCTTTTCTAAACAAAGAAAAAGATCTTTTATATGAGGGCTCAAAAAAAGCCCTAAATCTTAACTGGTCGGCCAAGATCGTCCAGGACAATCGATAGATCGTCCTATACGATCAGTTCAAAATCAGTTGATTCAGCCTGGACGATTTGGCTCTTCTGGATGATTAGTTCAAAAAGTTATTTATATCATCCCGGATGATCGTAGATTAGTGTAAATCGAGGAATATCATCTAGGAGACAGTTCGGGTCGTCCAGAGAAACTTGTGCTGGACGACTCAAAAATGACTTGATAGTACAGGACGATAGGTATATCGTCCTGTACGATTAGTTCAAAAAGTGCCCAAATCATCCTGAACACAGTTCGAGACGTATAGCTAAAATGCACTAGATGATCATGATCGTCCGGGATGATTCTGCAATCGTCCAGGATGATATGATCGTATCAATCAAATATAAATTGCTTTCCTTAATTACCAGATTAAATTAGGCATGATTATACTAGATCGTCCAGGATGATACATGTATCGTCCGGGACGATCAGACCAAATATCTTAAAATAAAAACTTGCCTAACTTGATCTGGCGGTTGAGAATTTTTGATTTGAGCATATCATCCCGTACGATCCAGATATCATCCAGGATAATCTGCTTAATCAGACATACTTAACTTGTTCGCCCTAATTAGGGTTTCTGTTTTTACTTGATCGTCCAGGATGATGTGAATATCGTCCAGGACAATCTGAACAAAAAATGAATAGAAACTCTAATTCACTCAAGCTCTCCCACTGAGTGTGTGTGTGCAAGGTTACTTAGCTAGGGGATCAGTTACATTACAATGGACTCAAGAAAAAGGAAAATATTACATTGGACACACTTGGACCTGATCTTGAGTTGGCTTGAGTTGCTTGTGATCTTTTGTGCCTGAAATGGGTTGGCCAAGCAAAACACAATAGACACATGTTTGTCATCATCAAAACCAGATTTGCAACAATCTCCCCCTTTTTGATGATGGCAAATATTTGTACAGTAGTTTGAAAAATAAAATAACTAGGAGATCGAAAAACAAATATTTTTTTTTTAATTTTCATTTAATAACTAAAGCAATACAGGAAACATAAAACATAACAAAAAATAGAAACGACTACTACTGACTCCCCCTTTTGACATCACAAAAAGGAGGAGGGTAAACAAAACCAACAGAACCAAGCAGTACAAAAACAAAGCAGTACAAATAAAACATAAAAATAGCAGCTACACAACATAAAACTAAAAATGAGGCGGATCCTGATCGGAAGAAGGAGGTGGCGGTGGTGGGTTCAAGTAATGGTGAATGGCCTAAAAGTGGGCTCCAATCCAGGCGATGTCCTGGTCATGCTGCTGTTGCTACTGCGCAGCATAGTTAGTAAAGCGCTGGATGTCCTCAGCGTGCTGCTGCTCCTTGGTAGCCATATAGGAGTCAAATCTGGCCTCCCACTGATCGAAGCGCTGCACCAGGTGGTCAAAGGGAGAGGCAATACGAAGGGGAGCAGGTGCATCTGGTGCAGTAGGAACTGGAATGGCCTCTTCCTCCTCTTCCTCAACATCCGGGGCGGGCTCCGGATGTAGTCGGGTGCTGTGTAGGACATAGAAGGAATTGTTGGTGAAGAAGGAAGGAGGGATATTTGGAGCTGCGGGATATTGCAGGTCATATTATATTTCTAGGGGAAAGGCAATGATATGTCCTAAGGCTAGATTGGGACGACAATGATGACCTGGATCCCGAATAGTGGTGAGGTGCTCGAGGTACCGGATAATAAGGTCAGTGGCATTAAATTCCCTATAGGCCAGAATGTAGTATATGGTCAAGGACAGTAGTGGGGTGATGTGAATTCGATCCCCCGCCTTTGGAATGACAGAGGAATGAAGGACATGCAGAATGGTCTGGGCGTCCTTAAGAAGTGTAGTGTAAGCATTGTCATGATAAGGGGAATTTGTATTACGAAGGAAATGATTGGCGACACTCCAATCATAATCAGGGACGATGATAAGGGTGTGGAGTTTGTCGCCAGTGATGAAAAGTTGGAGAATGTTATGAAAGTCCTGATAAGTGAGTTTGACGGGGCGCTGATTTACATAAGAGCGGAGGGTGGAATAATCAGCCGAAATTCACAAATTTGCAAAGAAAATGCGAAGAAGTTCCGTGCTAAAGGGAAAGGAGAGAGTCATGATGAATGTGAGGGAGGTGTGTGCGAAGAGGTCAAGGACAGGATAAGTAAGAGTGCGGGGATTTACTATTTTTGACGGTGTGATCCCTACTTCACAATAGCCCTCGTAGGCAGCCTGATCGGCTGCATTGGGGAAGCGAGGATCAACAGGCCCCCAGGAGGAACTCGCTCCCTTTTACCGCGAACGTTTGCCACCAGCCATTAGGAATCCAAAGTGAAGGAAAGAAGAGGGAGGTGTGTGGAAAAAGGATGAAAAAACCTTAAGAAATTTGCTGTTTAAATAGATCCGGGCCTGATCGTCCCGTACGATCGCAAGATCGTCCAGGACGATAGGTGCAATTTTTACGGCCTGGACGATTGGTCAAAAAGGCGGTCCAATTTTCCAGGATGATTAGACACAAACGATCGTCCCGAGGAGTCAGCCTGGACGACCGTTGACGAAAAGTATCATCCCGGACGATTAGGTGGATCATCCAGCACGATGTACAATAAGTGTGTCGGACGGGCCGAATTCCAATCATCCAGCGGCTGACACGTGGATCATCCAGGACGATGAGGTGGATCATCCAGGATGATGGATAATAATTGGTGTAATGTCAGCCGGTTGATCAGATCAGAAAGATATGGATCATATCGTCCAGGACGATCACCAATAATTCGAGTTTTTCAGCAGTAAGAGTAGTGTGGGGATGAGTTTGAATGAATCGTCCAGGATGATGTTTGAACCGTCCAGAATGAAGAGGACCATCTAGGATAATCGGGGTATCATCCAGGACGATGTGAAGAAAATAGAAAAAGATAGAGGATGGAGGTGACAGATCAGGATCCCAAAAATACAATCATGAAATTTAAACAAAACAAAAACGAATAAAACTCACAACAAAAAACACATAAAAGCACCATTTTTTTTTAAATCAAGCTGCTAGAGTAAATCAAAATTTTTTCTTGATTTGAGATCCAAAAACCAATAAGAAGACGATTGACAGCGCTGAAATTTAGAAAAAGTTGGAAAATTTGACTTTCGTAACTCCCACATCGGGCAGCTTATCGATGCAAATCTCTTTCAAACCAAACATCCAATTCAGAAGAAAAGAAATTAGATTCGAAAAGAGATCCTTTCAAGCCTCGTTCTAGAAAAATATCTGATATAATAGTGTTACAAAGTAAAAAAACAGAAATCAGGATTTTCAAACACAAGCTTTTAAAAGTATTAAGTGGCGCACGGATTTTTCTAAGACCTTTAAAGATCTGAAAGGAAAGAAAGCTTAGTTGGGCTCATTTTATGCATCTTTTTTAATTTATTTGGCGCTTTGCGCATCTTTTCATTTTTTATACACTTTGTGTATCTTTTAGTTGGCGACATTTCACATCTTTTCAGCTTTGGGCTCATTTTGTGCCTCTTTTTCAATTGATTTGGCGCACTGCGCATCTTTTGTAAGCTTTCTTCTTTTCATACTCATTAAATAATCTCAGCTGTGAGATTACCTTCCAGATATAAGAGATGCTCTCTACGATAAAGAAGAGTAATTCACAAAACAAAAGTCAGACGTCATATAATAAGTGCAATCACTTGGTTTAGAAAATTAAAATAATGACTCAAGACTTTGAAAACACTATTGATATGAGGTAGATTACTGTAGGAAGATAAAATAAATCTCTATTTCAAAAACTAAAATTTTAATTTTGAAGAGGATATTTATCCAAAAGAAACAATACAACAGCAAAGGAGTTAGAGGAAGAGAAACAATCATCTATGTTTCTTCTCTTTAACAGATCCAGTGGAGTCAATCACTGCTTAGCAGCTTCCAAACAAAAATAAGGTAAAACTCTCAGTCAGAAATTCAGATTATCAGAAGTAGTGAGCAGTGATCAGACTTTGAAAAGCATAAAATAGTAAGTGCAAGAGATGAACCAGTGAATAAAGACTGGTAGAAAATCAAATCAAAGTAAATACTCAAATCAAACTAACAACAAAGCTAACACAAAAATCAACAGAAGAAATGAAACCAACTGAAAGCAAATAATCAAATCAAAAACCAAAAAACTAACTAACAGAAAACAGAATAATAATCAGAATAATCAGAAATCAGCAGTCATCAGAATCAAGCATTTATATCAATCACTCCTAATCTGGTTCTCAAAATGCTAAATGAGTCAAAGGCCAGTGGTTTAGTGAATATGTCAGCTAGCTGATTTTTAGTTGCTACGTGATGTAGCTCAATGTCCCCTTTTGTAACATGGTCCCTAATGAAGTGATTCCTTATATCAATGTGTTTGGTCCTAGAATGTTGGATTAGGTTCTTAGAGATGCAGATGTCACTAGTATTATCACACATAACAGAAATTGTGCCCACAGGTAATCCTAAATCCAAGACTTGTTGCTTCAACCAAAGAACTTGAGACACACAACTCTCTAAGGCAATGTACTCAGCTTCAGCAGTGGAAAGTGCAACTGAGTTCTATTTTCTATTGGACCAGGAGACTAAAGACTGTCCTATGAATTGACAAGTTCAAGAGGTGCCCTTTCTATCCACCCTACACCCCGCAAAGTCAGAATCAGAATATCCAATGATCTTAAAAGAGGTGCTATGCCTAGGGTACCAGATTCCTAGGTTTGGGGTCCCTAAAAGATATCTAAGAATTCTCTTAATAGCAGTCAGGTGGGACTCTTTAGGATCAGCCTGAAAGCTAACATAAAGACAGACACTAAACATGATATCAGGTCGGCTAGCAGTCAGGTAAAGCAGTAATCCTATTATTCCTCTATACTTCTTCTGATCAACAGATTTTCCACTTGAATCCTTATCTAACTGAACTGAGGAGCTCATGGGAGTATTGATTGGCTTGGCTTTATCCATTTCATATTTCTTCAAAATGTCATTAGTGTATTTCGATTGATTGTGAAATGTTCCATCATCCATTTGCCTTATGCTAAACCCCAAATAGTAGGACAATTCTCCCATCATACTCATCTCAAACTCCTTACTCATTATTTTAGAAAACTCATCACATAAATACTTATTAGAAGATCCAAAAATTATATCATCAACATAGATCTGGACAATGAGTAAGTCATCCCCTAATCTCCTCAGAAAAAGGGTGGTGTCTACACTCTCCTTAACAAACTCTCTTTGTAACAGGAATGTGCTAAGCCTCTCATACCAAGCTCTGGGTGCTTGTTTTAATCCATACAAGGCCTTTTTTAATTTATAAACATGATTTGGATATTGAAAACTCTCAAAACCTGGGGGTTGTTCTACAAAAACATCTACTTTTATTACCCCATTTAAAAAGGCACTCTTGACATCTATTTAAAATAGCTTAAATCCCTTATAATAGGCTAAGGCTAGTAGCACCCTAATGGCTTCTAATATAGCTACAGGTGCAAAAGTCTCCTCAAAATCAATCCTTTCTATCTGATTATACCCCTTAGCCACCAATCTTGCCTTATTCCTAACCACCACACCCGAATCATTCATCTTATTCTTAAAGACCCACTTGGTTCCCACAATACTTTGATTTCTAGGTCTTTCTACTAACTCCCAAACATCATTTCTTACAAATTGATTCAATTCTTTCTGCATAGCTAAGATCCAAAACTCATTCGATAAGGCTTGATTGATGTTGGTGGGTTCATGCATTAAAATAAAGGCAGAATGGTTCACTTCCTTCCTAAGTCTTTGCCTAGTCCTAACACCTTCAGAAGGGTCTCCTAAGATCAGTTCCTTCGGATGACTCGAAGAATATCTCCAATCTCTAGGCAGTGTGGTTTGAGGTTCTACCCTCTCCTCCAAATTTGCATTTCCAATCCCTTGGGTAACCTCAACAATCTCTTCATCTTCTACTTCAGATCTAGACTCCTTAGGATCAGATTCATCAAACACAACATGGGTTGTCTCCTCCACTACCAAAGTCCTCTTATTGAACACCCTAAAGGATTTCCCCATACTAGAATAGCCTAAGAACACTCCTTCATCAGATTTGGGGTCAAACTTCCCTAAGGGTGACTTTCCGTTGTTCAAACCAAAGACATGGAGGTGGGACAGATTTGGATTTCTACTCTTAATGATCTCATAAGGTGTCTTGTTCAGTTTGACTCTCACATTCACCCTATTCAGCACATAACAGGCAGTGTTCACCACTTCAGCCCAAAAGTATTTAGGAAGTGAATACTCAGCAAGCATAGCTCTAGCGGCTTCCACTAAGGTCTTGTTCTTCCTTTCAGCTACCCCGTTCTGCTGAGGGGTCCTATGAGCTAAAAAGTTATGACTAATCCCTTGCTCCTCACAAAAACTTCCAAATCTTTCATTTTCAAACTCCCCTCCATGATCACTATGGATGGTAATAATCTCACATCCTAACTTCTTCTGAATCCAAGTAGAGAAAGATCTAAACTCATCAAATGACTCAGATTTATGTGACAAAAATTTAACCCAAGTGAACCTCAAATAATCATCTACAATCATAAACCCATAGACTCTCCCCCCTAAGTTGGCAGTGCTAATGGGTCTAAAGAGGTCCATGTGAAGAACTTCTAAAGTTTTAGAGGTGCTAATGTCCTTAACAGAGTGAAAAGAGGACTGGACTTGCTTCCCTAACTAACAGGCATCGCATAGGTGATCCTTAATGAACTTAAGCTTGGGCACACCTCTAACTAAGTCCTTTTGGGTGACTCTCCTAAGGATTTTCATACTGGCATGACACAATCTCCTATGCCATAACCAAGACTCATCAGCAGTAGTTTTTAAGCAAATTAAATTCTCAAATTTAATGCAACTTACATCCAGCTTGTAGACGTTATTGATCCTTTGCCCTTGCAAAACAACTTTATCATTAAAGCTTAAAATGCAGCCAGTGGGCAGGAATTTGATGCTGTATCCTTTGTCACAAAGTTGACTTATGCTCAGCAAGTTGTGTTTCAGTCCATCTATAAGCAAAACATTATCAATCATAAAATTCTTTGAATCACCAATTATACCTGAGCCTACCACCTTCCTGGTGGTGTTATCTCCAAGTGTAACCTTGCCTCCAGCTCTGGCCTCCAGCGAAATGAACTGATTTGCATCTCCAATCATGTGTCTAGAACATCCGCTGTCCAGGTACCACATGCTCTCACGAGGTCTTGTGTGAGAGGACACCTATAAAATCATCAAACGTCAGTCTTAGGAACCCAAACAGGTTTGGGTTCCTTCTTATGAAAAGAAGAATGCAATGCATGCGTGCTGTGATGTGAAACAGGCAATTTGGGTCTCCACACCCAATATGTACTATGGTGAATAGTGCAGGTGTGGGAAATGTGTCCTAACATGCCACATGAAAAACATCTAACACCAGAAAAAGGATTAACTAAACGTCGTGAGTGATAGTGCCTCTTCCTAGATGTGTATGAAACATTCTTTGATGAATTTCCAAAAGATTTTTCAAAAGGTGGCGGTGCATAAAATTGTTCAAAAGTAGGTGGTGTTTGGTTTTTCTCAAAAGCACTGATTTTAACTTTCAAAAATTTAATATGTTTATTTAAACTTACAATTTCAAAAGTTCTTGCACTTTCATTACTTTCTAAATCACATGCCATATCATTTAGTTTCTTAAAAGTAATTTCTAATTCAACATGTGATATTTTTAACAAATCATGCTCAACAGTTAAATCAGAATATTTTTTGTTCAACTCATCGAATTCATCAAGCAAAGACATGTGATTGGAATCAAGTGAGGAATGATCTTTAACTACAGAATCATGCTGTTTTTACAAAGTCAAATAATCTAATTTCAAACTAGCATGAGTTTTCTTAAGCTTCCTATACGATGTATGAATTTTTTCAGAAACTTCAAATAATTGATCGTAAGTAAGCTCACATACCTCTTCCTGGTCGGACTGACCAGGGTGATCATCAGCCATCAAACACAAGTTTTTTCCTCCTCTTTAGCTTCAGTCTCAGAAGAGTCAGATGCAGAGTCTGCCCAGAATGCCTTCTGAATCCGCTTCTTGTCCTTTCTGAACTTTGGTTTCTCCTCACCCTTCTCCTTGCTTGGATGAGCTTTAAGTGTAGGATAATCAATCTTAATATGTCCGGGCTTCCTACATTCAAAACACACAGTATCAGATGAACCCTTAAAATTTTTACTGGACTTACCCTTGTTCCACTTCTGATAGTTCTTATGTTTCTTCCTTAGAAAGCTTTTGAATTACCTAGTGATTAAGGCAACATCATCGCTATTAGACCCAGAAGAACTAGAATCACTCTCGTTGGCCTTCAATGCCATTATTTTCTCCTTCTTTCGTTCACCTGCATCAAGTTGCCTTTGGTTCACCCCTTGCTCATATGTAATGAGTGATCCAAGTAAGCTGTGAATAGAGTAAGTATTTAAATCTTTAGATTTAGTGATCGCAGTAATCTTAGCATCGTATGAAGAAGGCAAACATCTAAGAATTTTGTTCACTCTTTCGTAGTTTGTAAGTTCTCTACCTAGAGCATGCAAAAAGGTGACGATTTAAGTGAACCTTGTGTACATTTCTGAAATAGTCTCACTAGGTTTCATGCAAAAAAGTTCGTAATCATGTAACAAGATGTTTAACCTAGACTGTTTGACTTCAGTTATACCTTCATATGTTATACACAATCTATCCCAGATTTCTTGACCTGTTGTACAAGTAGAAACATGCTTATAGTCTTCAAATTTTAAAGCACAAAAGAAACAGTTCAAACATTTTGCATTTAACTGTGCTAAATCACGATCATGAAAAGTCCAATCTGCAAAGAACAGTTCAGTTTTAATACCATTAACAATTCTATGTGGTGCTTCATAGCCATCCTTAACTAACATCCACATACGATAATCAATAGACTGAAGAAAGTAGACATGCGTGTTTTTCAAAAATCTAAAGGAATGTTATCAAACAACGGTGGTCTTATAATAGAATAACCTTCAGAAGTATTATGATTGTTACAGTTAGCTAAGGATCAAATTCAAAAGTTTTTAAACTGAAATTTTGAATCCCGCTCTGATACCACCTGAAAGTTCGATAGGGATGTTAAGCCCCAGTGAACTAGTCCCGAGGCTAACCAAGAGGGGGGGGGGGGTGAATTGGTTATTTAAAAATTTCACAAGCAACAGAAAAATCTTTTCGATACTTAGCAGCGGAAACAAGTAAACAAGAACAAAAAGATCAATCACAGATATTCAACCAAGCAGTTAATATCAGAAAAGTAAAGTGCAAAATAGAATCAGAAAAGCAAACCAGATTTTATAGTGGTTCGATTAACTTGACCTACGTCCACTCCCCGGAGCCTCCCCTCCGGGTATTACACTAAACAAAAAGTGACTCTCCTTTTGCTCCCACAGCAAGGTGGAGAAGCCTGTATAAAACCTCCTTTCCACCACCAGGTGAGGCAGAGAACCTTCGAACTCCTTTTGCTTCCACCTGAAGCGGGTAGAAAACCCCGGACTCCTTTTGCTTCCACCTGAAGCGGGTAGAGAACCCTGGATCTTCTTGCGAACGATCGTCCCACAATGAACACCAACTAGACAGAAGATGACGAGAGGAGAAGTTGACTCTGATCCTTGCTTGGAGCAACCTTAGTGAATCCCTCACTAACTCCCCCTCACAAGATCCTCTCTCTCTCTCTCCCAACTCTTTCTCTCTAGGGTTTCTCTGGGAAGGAAAGTGGCAAAAGATCTTTTCTAAACAAAGAAAAAGATCTTTTATATGAGGGCTCAAAAACAGCCCTAAATCTCAACTGGTCGGCCAAGATCGTCCAGGACGATCGATAGATCATCCTGTATGATCAGTTGAAAATTAGCTGATTCGGCCTGGACGATTTGGCTCTTTTGAAAGATTAGTTCAAAAAGTTGTTCATATCGTCCCGTACGATCCTGCGAGCATTTAGGACGATTAGTGTAAATCGAGGAATATCATCCATGAGACAGTTCGGGTCGTCCAGAGAAACTTGTGCTGGACGACTCAAAAATGACTTGATAGTCCAGGATGATAGGTATATCGTCCTGTACGATTAGCTTAAAAAGTGCCCAAATCATCCTGAACACAGTTCGAGACGTACAACTGAAATGCACTAGACGATCATGATCGTCCGGGACGATCCTGTGATTGTCCAGGACTATATGATCGTATCAATCAAATATAAATTGCTTTCCTTAATTACCAGATTAATTAGGCATGATTGTACTGGATCGTCCAGGATGATACACGTATCGTCCGGCACGATCAGACCAAATATCTTAAAATAAAACTTGCCTAACTTGATTAGGCGGCTGAGAATTTTTGATTTGAGCATATCGTCCCGTACGATCCAGATATCATCCAGGACGATCTGCTTAATCAGATATACTTAACTTGGTTGCCCTAATTAGGGTTTCTGTTTTTACTTGATCTTCCAGGACGATGTGAATATCATCCAGGATGATCTGAACAAAAAATAAACAGAAACTCTAATTCACTCAAGCTCTCCCCTTGAGTGTGTGTGTGAAAGGTTACTTAGCTAGGGGATCAGTTACATTACAATGGAATCAAGAAAAAGGAAAATATTACATTGGACACACTTGGACCCTATCTTGAGTTGGCTTAAGTTGTTTGTGATCTTTTGTGCCTGAAACGGGTTAGCCAAGCAAAACACAATAGACACATGTTTGTCATCATCTAAACCCGATTTTCAACACTAGGTTCTTTGCCTTCACTAGGAGGGTGAAAATAGGTCAAGGTTCTCTACTGCATCAGGCTGGTGAGAAGATTATATGGGCTTCACTTCTTAGCTATGGGAGCTAAAGGAGAGACACTAAAGTATTAGTGAAATACTCAGAGGGGACTAAAGGAGAGACACTAAAGTTTTAGGGGCTGAACCACCATAAAATTCTGGTATTTTTTTCTGAATGTTTTTTCTTCAATTTACTATTTTGTAGTTTAGTTTTCTGGAAATTATATGGTAGAAAATTATTTATTTGATTTGTGTTATTCACTATCACCATAATTAAAAAAAATCATTTTATAAATTCGCTTCCACATTGAGTGATATTATTATTTTTTAAATTAATAATATATATATATAGTTTTGTGTTTAAAGTAAATTTTTTTTAACTTCCAATTCACCACCTTGTTGGTGTGCCTAAGGTTAGTTCACCAAGGCTTAACATCCTACATCAAACTTTCAATTAGTATCAGAGAAGTTCTCAAATGTAGCATTTTAGAAAACCTTAAGAAAAATGATCTATGACACATTTCGGTAAAAGAAACATCATAGAGGGTTGTTATGTTACTCATCCATCTTTATTTGATAACATACTGTTTGGTTTTTGGAATATCTTCTTGTGTACTTTCTTGCAATCTGTTGATTTTTGCATGTGGTATTTGGTATAAAAAGTTATTCAACACCCTCTCATTTTATTAATGGTATCAAAATTGAAGTACCATTTAATGAATGGAGCAATGAGGATAGGGACTTAGCTTAGCTAAATGCAAATTGTTTAAACTATTTTTTTGTGCTCTTAAGTCTTAATATTACGTGAGAGTTTCTAATTGTACCACTGCAAAGGACATTTGCGATAAACTATGTATTACATATGAAGGGAATAGTGAGGTCAAATAATCTTGGTTGAACATCTTATTGCACGATCATGAACTTTTAACATGAAACCTAATGAAATCATCTCAGACATGTACACTAGATTTACTCAAATTGTGGCATCTCTGCATGCTTTGGATAGAGAGCATTCAAATTCTAAAAAGGTGAATAAAATTCTTTGATGTCTACCCAATAAATATGATGCTACAGTTACTGCCATTTGCTAATTAAAAGATCTTCATATTTATTATATAGATAACTTGCTAAGCTCACTTGTGGCCTATGATCAAGGTGAGAGTCAGAGATTACAGGATGTAGGAGATAAGTGAAAGGACAAAGTGGTGGCACTAAACATAAATAAATCAAAAATTGACTGCTCGCAGTTGAGGAAGATGATGATATAGCACTGATGACATGTCTATTCAAAAAATTTCTGAAAAGAAAATAAAAGCATCATTAGAGTGGAGCAATGGTAAACTAAACAAAAATTTCAGAGCATCATCTGATACCATCTGCTTTGAATACAAGAAACTAGGACACTTGAGAGCAGATTGCTCCAATCTAAAAGCTAGCCCAATCAAGGAGAAGGGTGAGGAGAAGATTTAAGAAAAAAAGGGGAAGTAAAGTATGAAAAAGGCATTTTGGGAAAACTTTTCTTAGCACTCGTCAGAATCTGAATTGGAAGAGGAGGTAACCAATCTGTGCCTTATGGCAGATAATAGTCTTCATCATTCTAATTAAGAGGACATATGTGATTTTTCATATGATTAATTATTTAAAGTTTATGAACAATTTCACAATGCATATGGAAAGCTTATAAAAATGTATTCTAGTTTAAATTCTAAATTCTCAAATTTGCAAAAAGTGGATGGTATCCTTAGAGTAGAACATTCTGTATTAGATGAAGAAAAAAGTTACCCTTGGAGATAATACTACCAGGAAAGTGGTAGGTTCAAGTATGATTTGTAATTCCAAGAATTTTATTATTGAAAATTTCTTACTAGGAGATGACCTTAAACATAACTTTCTTAGTATCAGCTAATTAGGTAACAAAGGTTTTCATATTAAATTCTTATTTACTAGTTATTTGATCAATTTAAATGAAATTTTTATTTTAGAAAGATAGAGGATTAATAATTTTTACATGCTTGACTTGAATTATATTGTATATACTAGTTCTTTATGTTTAAAAATAATCACTCATGAATCCTAGCTATTGTTTTGGAGACTATGCCATGCATGCATGAAAACTCTTAGAAAAATAAACAAAAAAGAACCTAGTTAGAGGCATACCCAAACTAGAATTTTCTAAGGACCAACTTTGTGATGCCTTCCAATTAGGAAAGCAAATCAAAATTTTCCATCACTCAACCAAGGACATCACCACTTGTAGACGTCTTAAAATCCTTCACATGGATCTATTTGGACCGGTTTACACTGCCAACTTAGGTGAAAAAAAATATGGATATGTGATTGTTAATGATTACTCGAGATTTATGTGGATTAGATTTTATCACATAAAAATGAATCATTCGAAGAATTTAGGACATTCTCCACATTGATTTAGAAGAAATTAGGTTATAAAATTCTAACTATCCATAGTAATCTTAGTGGAGAATTTAAAAATGATAAGTTTGAATCATTCTATATGGAGCTAGGAATAGAACATAAATTTTTTCAGCTCCTAGAATCCCTCAATAGAATGGGGTTATTACAAGAAAGAATAGAACCTTGGAAGAAGATGCTAGTGCCATGCTAGCTGATATTCACTTCTTAAATATTTTTTAGCTGAAGTAATGAATACTACTTTCTATGTTCTCAATAGGGTTAATGTTAGATCCGAACTCAATAAGATACCCTATAAATTATTCAAAGGTAGGACACCCAATCTCCCTCACCTTTATGTTTTTGGATGTAAGGTATTTTTTTTAAAAATGGAAAATCTCCATTAGAAAAATTTGTTCCTAAATATGATGGAGTTTTCCTACGATATTCATTTGTAGGTAAAACCTATAGAGTTTTCAATAAGAGGAAATTAGTGGTAGAGGAGACAGCCTATATAGTATTTGATGAATTTGATAGATCGGTTAAGCCTAGGTCAGAAGAAGAAGAAGTGGTTGAAGTCACCCAAGGAATAGAATCTATTGACCTTGAAAATAGAGTAGAGCCTCAAAACCCATTTCCTAGAGATTAGAGATATTCATCTAGTCATCCTAGGAAATGCATCTATAGGAGTAAGAACTATGCATGGACATAGAAAGGAGGTTAGTCACTCTACTTTCACCTTTATGGTAGAGCCCTCAAACATATATCAAGCCATATCTGATGAATTCTAGATCCAAACCATGCAAGAAGAATTAAATTAATTTATAGGAATGATGTTTGGGAGTTGGTTAGTAGACCTAAGAAATAGAGTGTTGTAGAAATTAAGTGGGTTTTCAAGAATAAAATGAATGACTCTAGCATACCAATTATAAATAAGGAATAAAATGAATGACTCTAGCATATCAATTATAAATAAGGCTAGACTAGTAGCTAAGAGGTACAATTAGATTGAAGAAATTAACTATGAAGAGACCTTCACCCCTGTAGCAAGGTTAGAGGCTATTAGAGTACTATTAGCCTTTGCTTGCTTTAGAGGATTCAAGTTATATTAGATAGTTGTTAAGGGTGCCTTCCTAAATGCGGTGTTAAAGAAAGACATATATACTAAGCAACCCCCAGGCTTTAAGAACTCTTAATTTTCTAATAATGTATTCAAATTAAAGAAGGCATATATGGATTGAAGCAAGCACCTAGTGCCTTGTATGAGTGGCAGAGTATATTACTCCTAAATAGAGCCTTTTTTAAGGGTAGTGTAGACACCATCCTAATCCTTAAGAAAGTAGAAGAAGATCTACTTATTGTTCAAATTTATATTAATGATATACTTTTTGGATCCATAAATAAGAATCTTTGTGATAAATTATCAAAAATAATGAGTGAGGAGTTTGAGATTAGCATGATGGCAAAGCTTACCTATTTCCTTGGATTTAGTGCGAAGCAAAGGGATGATGGAACTATTCTTATCAAATAATATCCTTAAAAATATGATATGGATAATACTAAGGCAATCAAGACTCCCATGAGCTCTACCATTCATTTAGATGAGGATCCCAATGAAAAATAAGTTGATCAGAAGAAATACATAAGGATAATTAGATCACTTTTTTATTTGACTACTAGTATACCTGATATCATGTTTAGTTTATATCTCGGTGATAGATTTCAAGCTGATCCCAAAGAATCTCATATGAGTACTATTACGAGAATTCTTAAATATCATCTAGGAACACAAAACCTAGGAATATGGTATCATAAAAATAGCTCATCTTTTGAAATCATAGGATATTTTGATTCAGACTTTGCAGGATGCAGGGTTGATAGAAAAAGTGCCTTTAGAACCTATCAATTGATACGACAACCTTTAGTCTCCTAGTATAGTAGTAGTAGCCCTATTTATCATTGAAGAAGAATATATAGCTGTAGGAAGTTATGTTGCTCAAGTCTTATGGCTTAAATAATGAATTCTTTACCTTGGAATCCCTATCTGCACTATTGCAATCATGTATGATAACACTTGTGCCATCTATATCTAAAAAAATCCAATCCAACACTCCCGAACTAAACATATAGACATTAGATACCATTTTATTAGAGATCATGCTACCAAGAGCGATATAGCATTACATCTATATCTCAAAACCCCTTCCCTATGAAACCTTTAGCACCTTGATGACTAGATTAGGTGTTATAGACATTCATGCTTGAATTATGATGAATTGGAAATTGAAAAATTAAATATTTTTGTGTGCTTTTATGTACTTTGTTTTATGATTGCCATTTTTTTTAAAGATTTTGAACTATTTTGTGTGAATTTTCCTTTTTTTTTTGTTCTTTTCATGAAGTTTTTCTTGATCATCATACAAAAATTCAAAGTTGCTCACATCATACTATACTATATCACAACATACCATACAATCTTCATAGAATATCACATCACTACTTATAGTACATCCAACAACTCTGACAGATCAAATATTAGTGATCAAACTGTACAAACACCCAATTCGTACTATACACTACATGTGGAGCTCAACATTGGACAAATTAAATTTGATTGGTATGATATTAAATATCATGTTGTATTGTATGAACACCTATTCATATTGTATGATATGTCCAATCAACTATCATCCAGGCTGGCTCCTTAGGATGATTCTTTTAACACTAATCATCTAGTATGATTTTGATCATACTATATAATAAGACCAACCTTTTTGACTAATCAGACCGGACGAATTAAATTCCCTATATCATAATATACGATCACACATCATACTCTATGATATACCCAATTTCTATTTAAAGGGAGGAATCACAATCATTCTCTTCATTCCAATCCTCCTCTCAATCTTTCTCGCTTCCTATGTAAGTTCCTACTCTTTGCAATGGCTGGTGGGAAGCACTCAAGGACTCTCATAGGATGTTCTTCTAGATGTCCTATTGATCCCTATTTCCCTGAAGCAGTTAATAAAGAAGCATATCATCATTACAAGGCTGTTGGGATCACCCTATATAAAATCATAAATCAGGAAGTCCTGAACTTCCAGGCACTCAATCTATTTGCTTGTACCAACCTTCAATTTATTCTTACTCTTGCATTTACATTTAACTCTGAGCTCCTCTTTGACTTTTTTTAACCTTCCAATGAATAATGAGGGCACTTCTATTCAATCTTATGTCAATAGAAGTCCCATAGAGATTACCAATCAAGACTTCGAGCAAATCCTGTACCTTTCAACCACCGACGAAAAAGTTTATTCTATAGCCTTTCTCCCTTATTATAATTGGATCCATATCAACACCACCCTTAGGGATTCATCGGTAAATTTACACATTCCTTATGTTAACACCTTAGTTCAAGATGCCCTAATCATTCAACACATCCTTCAAAATTCTGTCATTCCAAAAGCTCGTAATCAGATAAACATCACACCTCTACTATCCCTCATTACCTACTTAATCATGACTGAAATTAATTTTAATGCAGCAATCTTATTATTTGATACATTAAAGACCTTACTTATATTAGAGATCCTTGAAATAAATGAAATCCAAATCTTGCATTAGGTCATATCATTGCATTTCTTCTAAAATACAAATATAATATTTAATTCCTTACACTACTCGAACATCTTCCAATATTCTATTTAAATAGCTCCTTCCACATTCTTCATAGTGCCCATAATCAAAATGTTCATTATGTGGACCTCGAGCCAGAGGAGGCAGAGGAAGGTCGAGCACCAACACCTTTACATCAGCCTACGCAATATCAGACATGATTCAAAGATTTGAACAGTTGTAGACTTGCTTCGTCGCTTACATCACAGTGTAGCACTAGCAGAATGAGACTGATATGGCATGGATTGGAGGACAGTTTGCATCCTTTCATCGATACTTTCAACCACCACCACTACCACCTGATCAGGGACGTTCTTATTTTTAGCATGTATTATTTTAATTTTCATCTTTATTATTTTTGTCTTTTCATTATCATGTTTATTTTATTTTTATTGTTATGTTTAGTCATTCCTCCTTTTTGGTGATGTTAAAAGGGAGAGTAGAATGTTGTTGGTAAGTTATATTTCTACTTCACTATGATTAGTCTACTATTTTGTTTATTTGCTATTCATAATTATGTGTTCTTCTAAATCTACTATTTCATTATTTAAAAAAAAAACTTTGCCTATTTTTAAAAAAACTTAACTATTTAGGGGGAGCTTAGGATATAGTAAAATTAATTTGAAATCATAACCAATAATGTTTGCCATCATAAAAAAGGGGGAGATTATTGCAAATCTGGACCCAGGTCTTGTGATTTTGATGATAATAAATATTATTGGATTCTATACTATGCTATCTCTTGATATTATAATTATTACATGTGTGTTCATGTGCACCAACATTTTCAGTCCACCGTATACCTCATAAAGTGATCCACTCAAGACTGGGTAGAATAAGGTTAAGTATCTTTAAGAGTCTGTATCTCTACTTGTATTTTTTTTTATATTTCTTGAGTCAAATTCATATATTTGGCAGATGCTAAACTTGGTGACCATGCACACACAGACTTGGGGGAGTGAGATAGTGAGAAAATTAGAAGTGTAATTTTTCTGAACTAACCATATTGTATCATATAAATCATTTTATGTGACCAGTTGTTAGAAAAAATCATTATAACAGCTAATTGGCATAATTAAAGCTATTTCAACTCATCATATTGTATGATCAAGATGGTACAGGATGATTAGTTTAATTCAAAATCTCAGTCACCAATCTTAATTTACATAATATTTTATAATTCAAAATTTGTACTAATTGTACCGTCAATAGGCATCGTACTCAATGATATACTCAAATCTTTCCTAAAATAATCCTATAGTTAAGGGATTAAATTTAGAATAATTACGTATTATATTATACGACCAAAGCTTTGCATGGGATGATATTTATTCGCCGCCAATCTTAAAAGATGATAATCCAAGTCAATTGAACTAATCATACTAGATAATGCTTGATATCATACTGGACGATCAACTTTAATACTTAAACTAATTGTACAGTGCCTTATTCTTCGTACGGTACTAACAAGGCTATTTGAACTTATTATACTGTACGATCAGGATCATACTATATGATTAGTGTTCATAGAATTTTAGTATTAGGGCTTTTTGTGAGGCCTTGTACTTAAGCTCTCTTAATATACTTATTTCAGGATTGTGGCTATTAGGTTTTCTTGAGAGAGAGCTTTGAGAAGAGATCTTGAAGAGCTTCGGGAAGGGGAAAGGAGAGTTTGTGTGTGAGGGAGAAGGAGTGTGCGTGGTTTTCACACGATTGCTCTGAGTAAGCTTCTACCTTATTTCTTTTGAGTGTGTTGCTTAGTTTCCTGGGGGCTCTGGGATGAAGATCATCAGCTCAAAGATGGTCGTGGTTCTGTACCTTCACAAAAGGGTGAAAAAGGAGTGCTAGGTTCTCTTCTTTCACCAAGAGGGTGAAAAAGAGGTCAAGGTTCTCTGTCACACGGGGTTGGCAAAAATATTATACAGACATCTCCGCCTTAATGTAGGGCTAAAGTCGATACACTAAAGTTTTATTTTAATACTGAGAGATGAGGACCTTGAGGAGTGAATGTAGGTTATTGTTTAATTGAACCACCAAATAATTTTTATGTGTTCTTTCTGAATTTTAAATTTTCTACAATTTACTTTTATGCGTGTTGGTTTTTTGGAAATTACATAGTAGGAAATTATCTGTTTGATTTGAACTATTCATTATCACCATTAAAAAAAAAAATTTCATAATTTTTCTTCCACATCTGGTGAGAATATTATTTATTTTAAGTTATTATATATATATATAGTTGTGTTTAAAGTAAGTTTTTTTAAAACTACCAATTCACCCCCCATCTTGGGGTGCCTAGGGATTGTTCACTGAGGATTAACATCCTACATCAAAGTTTAACTATATTCTATAGGTTGTGGCTTTTTATCAATCACAGATTATTCCTCCATCGAACTGGATTTAAAATTGATATGTATTGCAGGCACCTTTATTTTCATATTTTGCTTTTCATTTTATTTTATCAATTGATTTTTCCATCCTTGACCTCTTCCTCTAGATCATTGAGCCATTCTATAATCACTTTTAAATGGAGGAGAAGGTGGCCAATGAACACCATGTTCAAGATCAGAGTACTTTACTTTTTTCATTTCTTTTCTCTTTTTCTCTTTCTTTCCTTTCTTTTGATTTTTCTTCGATCAATTTGAGAATTTTAGAGAGGATGGTCTTATTTTTAGGAAGATAGTATAAAGTATTTTCATATATACCAACTTCATGAATTAAAGAAGGTTACAAATCACACTTACTACAATGCTATACTCCCTTACGAGAGTATTTGATACACTGATGAAAGGTGGAAGGCACCATTATATATTCATGTAGCCAGGGTCTTCCCAAAAGAGCGTTAAAATAAGCCTCAGAATCTATTATATAAAATTTTGCTTCAATTTTCAAGTTTTTAACTTTCAAAAGCGAGGTAACGAAACACAAAGCACTCTAGCTTTTTTCTTTAAACCCTTACAACATTATTTTATAATAACTAAGTTTGCAATTATCCACCATGAGGTATGCAAGAGTTTTAAGAGTCATAATGTTGACCGATGCAGCCGGATAAATTTAGACATGAGACAATTTGAAATTATCGATGTTTATGAATATATATATATATATATATATATGATATGGAGTTCCAAACAGTAAATCGTCATTTGAAAATGTAACTTATGGGACTTCTTTACAACTTAGTGTTTCTTCAGATTGCAGTAACGTTAATTGAGCTATACAGATTTTTGGATTGAGTAAAGCTTTGTTTAAAGCCTCCCTCATTTCCTTGGAGAGAACCAAAGCATCATAGATAGTCAATTTTGCAGGCAATTTTCTAAGATGTGCTAATATGTTATAATCCACTTTAGGGATATCTTGATTAGCTACATCTAAATCTGGTTAAACTGGTGTTGAGATTCCTAGATTATCAACCACATGCATTTCTTTGTTAGTTACATATACTGATGGTGGCAATACTTTACTGTTGTACATATTTATTTGGACCATCTCTTCTAAGGAAGAGATAGTGGATTCTTTTTATTTTGTATGTTCATAAATATTTAATGTTTCAACTAACGAATTATCAGAATCAGACATCTTAATTTCTATACAACAAGGATCACCCAGGATATCAAAGACATAGGAATCACTATTAGAGAAATATTGAAGTGACTCTTTTAACTCAGTTAAGTTTATTTTGGGTTTTGTAGAATTATTTTTTATTACCTCATTTGTTTGAACATCACCAGATATAGACAATATATACACTGAATCATTCTTAATTACTTTCTTAGCCCCTGGCGAGATAAAATAGAAATTATACAATGTAAGTGGTACAAGATTCTTTACTTTTCCATTGGAAAAAACTACAACTTTATTATTTATATTTTTATTTTTATTCTTGAGTTTCTCTTTCTAAACTGTTGAAGATTGGCTTGCTGTATCTTCGTAGGTTCTTCAATGGGAACATTATTCTGCACTTCCTCTTCAGGAGTTATAAGATTAATCTGGAGGGGACTTTGTACTCCTTAAGATACCTAAGTAGATGAATGATAAAGTTATTTAACATTTTCTTAGAAGATTAAGATAAATTTATATTTCAGTTATTATCAAGTTTTAAATTTAAAATAGATACGGACGGCTTACCAACCATACATTTAGTAGATCCTTGACTAAAATCAGCTAAATACTCTTTTGGCATCACAACTAATCCATCTTTGGTATTTCGTTCAAGCCATTCCTTGAAAGTTATACAATCCTCTAACTCATAAGTTATCATCCGATGATATGGGCAATATCTAGGCTGTCCTGATTTACACACAACTTCTAGCTTTTTTAGTTTAGGAAGTTTGTATTATGATTTCTTTAGTAGGCTTTTAAAGATATTTTTAATAGTCTCTCTTTTAAATGAATAGGTCTTATTCTTTAAAGCTTCTAACCTCTTTCTTTCCTCTTCAAGAGTAAGAATGGAACCAGATTTAAATTGCGAGATAGGAGGTTTATTATACTGTTGATACTGTGATGGTCGACCAGAATTTTTTATTTGAATCTACATCAGTTGTTTCCCTTTATCTAATGTAGATACTGACCCGGACTTCTTTTTTAACACTTTTTAAGGTTTTACTATTTTGATCTCTACTGGAGAATGATCTTTCAGGAAATTAAATTGAGACATTTTCTCTTAAAGATTAGAGGCTTTACTCAATAACTTATCAAAAATTTTGATTATAAAACTCTTTAATAAGAAAGCAATTAGACCATCAATGCTCTTTAAAAGAATTTTTATAACATGCTACTCTTGGAGTTGAGGTTTAAATTTCATGCTAATGTTCCTCCACCTCAGGATATAGTCAACGAGACTTTCATCAGGTTTCTATTTTTCTACTACCAGATCCTCCACCGTGACATTGTGACGTGCTTTAGCAAACCTTTTAGTTAACATTTATTCTAGTTCTATAAATGCATGCATTGACCCATTAGGTATCTCATTATATAATTCAAATGTAATACCTAATAAAATGCTTATAAACTGTCTAAACAATAAAGCATCACTGCCTACTGGATTACAATAACTAGCCCAAAAATGTGCTAGATGTTGCTTTGGATTTCTAGTTCCATCGAAACTTTTAAATGATGACTGCAAAAACCTATTAGGATAAGGAACCAAGTCATTTTCTTCCAGATAGGGTCTACCCTTCAGAACAGCGAGGTACCCTTAGACTATGCATAAGAGTCCTTGACTTATTGTTCAACAATTTATTTAATATCGACTGCTTTTACTATTTCAATTCCTAACTTTATAATCTCAATTTTTTTTCTTTTACAACCTCTTTTGGTTTATTATAATGCTAGATGGATTCATTTGGAATTGGATCTATCTGGGCCTTAGCTAATGGGACCTCTTTTCTTTGGAGAGCCTCCATAGAAGCCATTAGCTCTTCCATTTTATTTTCCATCCAAGCTATCTATTCTTCCTTTTAATTTAGCTAGTCTAAAATGCTGCTAGTCAAATTGGGAACATACTCTTCATCATCATCAACTTATTATTCTTCTTCATTTTCAATCTTTATATGATTCATTTTTATTTTCATTTTATCTTTTTGTATAGATGATCATGTATGCACCATAAATACCCTCTTACCCATTTCTTCATCTTGCAGATTTGTTTCTACATTCTCTCTAGCCTCTTTTTCATTTATTTGTCAAATACTCTTCTTTAGGTGATCCATGATCTCTTCCATGGATTTCCCTGCTATATTATGCTGATCTACAAGAGTGTATTCTTTATAAACTAAAGATTCTTCAACACATTTTCCCTTTCTTAATTTTTTTTCTAAATAAATTTTATGCATGACTAGTGCAGTTGATGATGCAACCATTTTAGGATGCCAAACTTTTTCTCCATCAGTTAATAGAACTGGTTAACTTATTCAGTTCAACCTCCTTCTATCAAGATGAGGAGATGAATCTCTACTCTATCGTTGATGTCTATCTACTCTTAATGCATGTCAATTTGAAGAATGACTAGAGGTTCTGACTGGAATATTTCTAGATTGGAAAGAAGATGAGGGCGAAATGGGATTAAACTCTTCATAGGCTAATGCTCCATATCCCAAAGATTTGACGGGAGTATACTGACCTTGATTATTTTCTAAAACTATTTGTTGATTGGAAAGTGTGAATTTTCTTAGTTATTACTGATGATTTATAGTAACTAGTCAATTAGTATCCACTTCTTGGAACCGTACTCTTCTATTGACAGAAGGAGATATTTCACTCCTTCTTTTAGAGTGTGTTTGGACTCTAATGGATATAACATCCTTTACACTTTTTAGGCATTCAATCTTTGACTGCTCATAACCAATGACATAGTCATGGATAAACTCATTCAGTAAATATTTAAACTTCTGTTTCCTTTCAGATGGAAAAGTAAAATAGGATTTTCATGAAAGGAGTAGGTGGAGAGTTCAATATTTTGTCAGCATTATCTTCTCCAACAGTAGTAGAGAGTGAATGAAAGTGATTCAAGCTTTCCATAGGAGACTTATATAGAATTTTAGACTTTTTAACTACCTTATCTTCTAATTTTAGTTTAGCTGCTTTAGCTGCAACATTCACCAAGTTATCTTCTTTAAAATTTTAGATTTCTTAGCTCTTTGCCTCAGATAGAGGTTCTTACTCCTTCTCAAAGATTTAGTCATCTCAGGAATAGAAAAAGATGATCCCATCTCAAACTTGCTTGGATACGGGAATGATGGAAGATTTTTTCTTTTGGCTTGTAGACATCCTTAGGAAAGTTAGATGAGAGAATATGAGGGTTTAGCAGCTACTTGGGTAATTATAGACCCACCCTCAAGTACAATCTTAACAATTATAGTAAGCATAGATTTAACCTTGCCCATATAAGACTATGGTCTAGTGAAGGTGAACTTAATATTATTCATCGATCCAAACTTGATCACTGTTGCATCAGCAGATGGACCCAAATTGATAATCATGTTCAAGTCATTATAGAAAGAGAATATCAACTTTCTAGATCAGAATTATCTATTAATCTTCAAAATTTAATGACCTTTAAGCAGGACATAGATATGAAGAATATGTTGAGTAAAATTTACTGCATCACTAAGACATGATTAAACTAAAGTTGATCATAATTTTTTCAAAATTTTAAATGCTCACTAGCTATAGAATTTGACCCACCCTATTAAAATATAGACTAAAGAATCTTTGGAATTGAAATTTTGATTTGATTTAGATAGATTGTGAAGAATTCAATCTAAATGACTTTGAGTTAGAAAAGGAAGGACTGAAGTTTGATTTGAATTTGGATTTTAGAAAAGCATTGAACAAGAATCCTTGTCCAAAAACTTTCAGGTGTAGATGATAAAAAGGGACTTGGATTAGATTTGAATTTAGATTTACATGATGACATCAGTGAAATAATTTTATACAAGAGTATGGAACAACCTTTAAATTTATAATCAAAAACTAGAGTTAGCATACCAATGCAAGACTATACATATGCAAAAATGAAAGACTATAAAATATACAAAAATGCAAGACTACAAACGGGTCCCTTTACCTGACTCAGGACCAAATTAGTATTCTAGTTAGACTAGTCTGCTTAATTTTTAGGATTAAACCAAGTAACCATAAGATACACTTAATTGATTAAGCATAGACTCAATGCTTAAAATTTAAATAAACATACAAATGCAAATGCAAATGTAAGATTATAAATGGGCAGTACCCTTACTTGATCTAGGACCAAATCAATATTTTAGTTAGTCAAGTCTGCTTGGTTTTTAAGAAGAAACAAAGTAACCATGGGATATTCTTACTCATATAAGAATAAACTCAATAATTAATATTTAAATAAACATACAAATTCAAATACAAGAGCAAGACTATAAACAGGCAAAACCCTACAAGACCTAAGACCAAATCAGTATTCAAGTTGGAGTAGTCTACTTAGTTTTTAGGATGAAACTATTTAACCATATGATTCACTTACTTGCATAAGCCCAGACTCAATGCTTGAAATTTAAATAAACATACAAATGTAGATGCAAATGCAAGTCTATAAATGGCTAGCCCCTATTAGACCTAAGACCGATTAAGTATTTTGATGGCCTAGTCCGCTTGATTTTTAGGATGAAATCATAGGATATGCTTACTCCTTAAGTATATACTCAAATATAAATAAACATTTGAGTATGAAAGACTGAACAAAGCATGCATATATATGGAGGAACTCGATATATACAATAAAGATATAAAAATTGGAATATACAAGACTACACAAAATAATACAAGGCATGAATATACAAGACTGAACCAAACATGCATGCATATGACTGAAATTTTAATAAACATGAATTTACATGAAATCTAATAACACAAGAATTTAATTAAATTTATATATATATTTTTAAAAAATTTAGTCTTCAGTAAAGATGGAGAGAGAAGTCTATCCCCAATAGAGTGGCCAGAATAATCTATGGAAAAATTAAAATCAAAATGCCACACAAGATTTACTTTAAAATATATTTAGGTTTCTTTAGTAAAATATGCATAGATTGACATTATACCATCCCAAAGAATCGACTAATGCCTCACTATCAATCTGAGAAGAGAAACCTTAAATTTATTTTTATGGCCAAACATAATATAGGAAATATTCAATTCACACCAAAGGATAAAAACAATAATCACCTATCATTTTAACCATAAAATTAAATCAATTAATATATTTTTATGATCAAAACTACATAAGAAATACTCAATTCATCCCTAAGGATAAAAAGAATATTCACTTATCATTTTAATCATGAAAGTATATTAATGAATTTATTTTCATAATCAAACTATATAAGGAATATTCAATTTATCCTTAAGGATAAAAGGAATATTCATTATCTTTTTATCATGAAGTTAAATTCATCTATTTATTTTCATAATAAAATTATAAAGAATATTCAAATTATCTTAAAGGATAAAAAGAATATTTACTTATCTTCTAATTATAGAATTAAACTAATGTTTAATGCTTAGGTCTGCATCCACAAAATTTTTCCTACCTTAGAAAGAAACTAAGTTAGGGTTTATTTTATTCTTTCTTCAAAACTTTCTATAGGAAAAAGCCCCTATAGTTAATCAAAAACATATAGATTTAAAGAAATAATTAAGCTAACAAGATTTCAATATATAGGCTTTAGATTATAAATTCTATAATTGTAATTGAAATTTGGATTTAGATTTTGAACTTTGAAAGAATAGAATAGAACTGGAATGTGTAGAGACTACAGGAGTGTATATAATCTAGGATTACACTTTCTTAGAGTGAGATGAAAGCTAACAAGCCTAAGCATAATCAATCACCACCTGAATGCAAGATTAGATAATATCTATCTTAGGAATCATGAAATTATATTTAAGAAAACATTATAATATGAGCAAGACCTTGCAATGAAATGATGCATGAATCATAATCTAAATAAAAGAACTTATATATATATATATATATATATATATATATATATATATATATATATATATATATATATATATATATATATATATATATATATATATATATATATACATACACACACACACAACTCTTGACACTATATAATGCAATCTAACTATACAAAGATCTAATGAAAGTTTGAGAAGGTTGTTAAACCTTATAGAACTAGTTCGTGGCACACCAAGAGGGGGGTGAATTGGTAATTTAAGAATCCTAAGCAGGAATTCTATTATTTTTATAAATTTTTTAAAAACTTTGAAATAAAAGGTTTGATCACCCAATGCAAAAGCAAGTAATTTAATAATAATTAAAATACTGATGATGAAATTCTAATTAACATAGCAGAATGATAATATCAGATTTTCACCAAGCAGATATTATAAAAATTAAGTGCAAAAAGTAAAATATAGAAAATAAAAAAAAACACTATAGATTTTGTAGTGGTTTGGTGAACCTTGACCTACGTCCACTCCCCGGAGTCCTCGCTCTGAGAATTGCTCTAAGAAAAAGTGACTTGCCTTTTGCTCCCATAGCAAGGCAGAGAAGCCTTTACAGACTCACTTTCACCAAACCTGATGCGGCGAAGTGTTGGAAGCTGTCTCACCTCTCCCGATGACAGCAATAAATTTTTAATCCTTTTTCTCTCCCTCCCTGAGAAGGCAGAGAATCAAAAATCTTTTTTCACCCTCCTGGAGATGGCAGAGAACTAAAATCCTTTCACGAGAAGAGAATCTCAAATCTATTTT
Source organism: Dendrobium chrysotoxum (assembly GCA_019925795.1). Lineage (NCBI taxonomy): Eukaryota > Viridiplantae > Streptophyta > Magnoliopsida > Asparagales > Orchidaceae > Dendrobium > Dendrobium chrysotoxum. Next base: position 35,643,929 of record CM034302.1, on the reverse strand, counting down.
CTCCCACCTAGAGAAGGCAGAGTACCTCAAGGACTTAGCATAGAAGCCTCTCTCCCAAGAGAGCCTTTAAAAACTCACTAAGGCCACAGGTGGAGCAAGGGTGTAGCTAGCTTGGAGCAACCATGTGATCCCCTCACACTCATTCTCCCTTACGTTCAACCTCACCTTCTCCTTCCTCTCAAGCCCTATATTTCTTTCAAAAGCTTCTCTCTCAGAGAACCTTCTGTAGTCACACAATGCTCTTATTATCTTATCGATTCTTAAAATCTTTGCTTAAATATTAGGCTTCAAGAAACCCTAAAAATTTAAGTTGGTTGTCACTATTTGTATAGTACGATTGGAATTCATACAGTATGATTAGTTCAAAAATTAGCCCCGTCTAGTATGATGTATATAATTATTCAAACAAACTATTTAACTTTTTGAACATATCGTACAGTACGATCAGATGATCGTCTAGTATAATCTATTTGTTTTCTCTCTATTCGTATAGGATGATTGCTGGGATGAATGGAAATCATCTCTATCAATCATCTCGTACTGTTGTAATCATAAAGTATGGTAAGTTGATTTCAAGTCGGTCATCCAGTATGATATAAATATCATACTGTACGATTAATTCAAAAATCATGATTTTGTTTGATATGATCTTTGGGATGACCAAATTTTATCTATACTAATCATATGGTATGATCAAGATCATATAGTATAATCTGTTATCGTTAATTAAACTATGATTTAATTAACTAATTATGGGGATTAATTTAAATAAGAATTCAAAATATCATATAGTATAATTAAAATCATACAATATGATTAGTTCAAAATTAATTTTTTAAAAAAATCTTAATTTATCTAGCGGCTAGGCTTTACAGATTATAATGAATTATACAATATGATCTAGATTATATAGTACGATTATAAGTCGTACATTATAATTAGTAAAAATAAATAAATTTTTAATTTTTTTCTCACTCCCTCTGTGTGTGCACGATCACCCAATTGCATACACTCTTATGTGGCCAGACTCAAGAAATAGAAAATAAATTAAAATAAAAATACAGACTTTGTTTTCTTGACATTCCTATTCTACCCAGTTTAGAGCTTCTAGTAGCATTGAGTAGTGAATGTTTTACCTGCAAGGTTGGCGCCCTCAAACAAAAGAAATATCTAAAATATTGAATGAGAAAAGTAACAAATCAATCAATAATGTTTGTCATCACTAAAATCATAGACTAGGGATCCTGGATTACAATAGTCTCCTCCTTTTTTATGATGGTAAATATTTTTGGTTTATAGGTAAGATTAAACTTTTTTTATCCTATGCTCCCCTTCACTAGGTGAGAGATTTAAAAATTAAGGGTTGAATTTTCTTTGTTGTTTATTTTTTTTAATTTATTTTATTTTTTTAATGAAAGACAGAAAGAAAATAAGATAACATAAAATAAAATAAAATAAACACATGATACTATTAAAATAAAATATCTAACTAAACATACATTTTCTCCCCCTTTTGACATCACCAAAAAGAGGAGGACCAACAATCAGAGAGAATATTACACGAAGTAAAAATAGTAAAACACAACAAATAGACACTAAAAAAGAGACGGATCCTTATCAGGCGGTGGTGGTTGTTGAAAGTATTTATGTATAAAGGTAAATGGATCTTCAATATGAGAAAACTTTTCTCCAAACTAGCCCATATCTTCCTCATGGTGTTGTTGTTATTGTTGGATATGATAGGCCAGTCAAGTTTCAAATCACTTGAGCCACTGAATTATATCATCCTGAGGGTAGGCAAGGTAGCAGGTATAGGTGGTGGTATTGGTGCAGTGGAGGTCCATGTTGCAATCCAGGATTCCTAGTCTATGATTTTGATGATAACAAACATACTTGATTGAATTGTCACTTTTCTCATTAAATACTTTAGATATTTCTTCTGTTTGTGAGCACTAATATTTTAGGTAAGATATATACTGCTCAGGATTGCTGAAGACTTAAGATTGGGTATAAAAGGATGTAAAAGAGTCTATAATTTTATTTTTTTTTATTTTTCACTTCTTGAGTCTCGCCAGATAAGAGTGTATGCAAGTTGGGTGACCATACACACACAGGGGAAAGAAAATTATTTTTAAAGTTTATTTTTTTAACTAATCATACTGTATAATTTATCATCGTACTATACATTCTGTTATCTAAAATAGACTTAATGGCTAATTAAAATATTAGTTTATATGAACTAATCATATTATATGATTTGGATCGTACTGTATAATTCATTTCGATCTAAAAAACCTAGCCTCTAGATTAATTTAAGTAAGATTTTAATTTTTAATTTTTAAACAAATCATATTGTACAATGTCAATCATATTGTACAAATGTTTAAAATCTTACTAAAATTGACCACCGTAATTAGTCAATTAAATCATGGTTTAATTAATGATAGCTGATTGTAGCGTATAATCCCGATCATACCAAATAATTAGTATAGATGAAATTTGGTCATCCCAAAGATCGTAACAAATGAAACCATGATGTTTACACTATTCATAGTGTATGATATTCATATCATACTAGACGACTTACTTGAAATTAACTAATCGTACTGTACGATGAGAGCAGTACAGGATGATTAATAGAGACAATTTTCAGTTATCCTAAAAATCATATCGTATGAATAGAGGAAACCAAAATAAATTGAACTGTATGAATTATTAATCATACTGTATGATGTGTTCATAAAATTTGAAGTGTTCATTTGAATTACTATTTACATCTTCCTAGATGGAGCTAGATTTAAACTGATCGTACTATACGAACTCAAATCGTGCTATATGAATAGAGACGGCTAACTTGAATATTTATGGTATCTTGAAGCATAATATTTAAACAAGTTTTAAAAAGATTTTTTGAATAATGAAGAGAGGAACGTGTGACTATTGAAGGAACTCTGAGAGAGGACCTTTTGAGAAAAAAAATTAGGGTTTGAGAGAAGAAGGAGAAGGCGAGCTTGAGCGTGAGGGAGAAGTAGTGTGAGAAGATCACATAATTGCTTCGAGCTAACTTCGCCCTTGCTCCTCCTATGGCCTTGGTGAGTCTTTTGGAAGCTATCCAGGGAGAGAGGCTTGTTAGTCTAGTCCTCGAGGTTCTCTCCCTTCTAAAGGAGGGAGAAAAAAGAGCTAAGGTTCTACCTTCTCTAGAAGGGAGAAAAATGAGCTGAGGTTCTCTACCTTCTCTTGGAGGGAGAAAAAGGAGCTGAAGTTCTCTGCCTTCTCCAGGAGGGAGAAAAAGGAGCTGAGGTTCTCTACCTTCTCTAGGAGCTCAGTTCTGCTATCATCACTTGGAAGGTGACATATAGTCCAGCACTCCATCACATCAAAGGTTTGGGGAAAGTGAGTCTGTAAGGGCTTCTCTACCTTGTTGAAGGAGCAAAAGGAGAGCCACTTAGTGTTAGTGCAATACTTGAAGTGGAGGACTCCACGGAGTGGACGTAGGTCAAGGTTGACTAAACCACTATAAAAGTCTCTAGTATGTTTTTTTCTTTTTAGCACTTTTATATTTCTTGCATTTCTTTTCTATTAATAACTACTTAGGAAAAAAGTTGATTATTGCTCTATCACGTAGATCAATAATTCATTGTAGTAAAGTTTAATATTTTTGATAAAATTGCTCGTTTTTGTAATTAATTAGGATTTGGCATTTTCAATTACTGAAAAGTTTCTCAAAAATATTGCTATTGTTATTTTATTTTTAGAAAAACTTTTTAAATCACCAATTCATCCCCCCTCTTGCTGAGCCTCGGGCTAGTTCCATAAGATTTAACAAACTTCATGAACTTTCATGTGGTATCAGAGCGAGATTTTAAAAATAAGGTTTTAGAAAACTTTTGAAAAAATTAATCAATGGCTAATTTTGGTAATTGTAAAACTGTTGAGGGTTATGCTATAACCCGTTCACCACTGTTTGAGAGTATCACTTTCAATTTCTAGAAAATATGCATGTCTACCTTTTTACATTCCATTGACTATAAAATTTGACATTCGATTCAAACTGGATATTCACTTCCATCGCATGTAGTTAATGGTGTTAAAATCGATATTCCTTTTATTGAATGGAGTTATGAGGATAGGAAACTTGTGCAGTTAAATGCTAAGTGTTTGAATTATTTCTTTTGTGCTTTAAAATTCATAGACTATATGTGAGTTTCTATATACACTATAGGGAAAGAGATTTGGGATGGGTTATATATTACCTATGTGGGAACTAGTGAAGTTAAACAGTCTAGGCAAAATATACTACTGCATGACTATGAACTCTTTCTCATGAAACCTAGTGAGAATGTATCTGAAATATATACTAGATTCACCCAGATAATAACATCCTAGCATACACTAGGTAGAGAACTATCAAATGCTAAAAAAGTTCTAAAAATTTTACATTGTTTACCTATTCTTATGATGCTATGATAACTGTAACAACTGAATCTAAAGACTTAAATATTTATTTCATTGAGAATTTACTTGGGTCACTCATTACCTATAATCAATGAGTGAGTCAAACGAAAGTGATGTAGGAGAGAAGAAGAAGGAGAGAACTGTAACAATGACAAATGATAGTTCTGCAGTGGAGGATGATGATGAATTAGCCTTTATGGCTTTCCAGTGCAAGAGCTTTCTGAAAAAAAAATAGAGGCGTTATCAAAATAACTTGAGCGAAGGTAATTGCCACAAAATTATTAAAATTTTATCTGACACAATTTGCTCTGAGTGCAGAAAACCAGGCCACCTCCGAGCTAACTGCTCCAACCCAAGGACTCACCCTAATAAGGAGAAGGGTGAAGAGAAGCCAAAGTATAAGAGGGGCAAGAAAAAGATGAAAAAGCATTTTGGGTCAACTCTACCTCAGAATCGTCAGAAGAAGCAACGGAGGAGGAAATAAATCTGTATCTTATGGCTAACCATAATCTTAATCAATCAGATCAAGATGAGGTATGTCAACTCTCTTATGAGAAATTATTTATTATTTGTGAAAAAATTCATAATTCATATTGGAAGCTTAAGAAGATGCATACTAATCTTAATTCTGAATTTTTTACTTTGTAAAAAGAGCTTGTTAGTTTAATAACCGAGCACTCTACTTTAGATAGTGATCATATGACTTTATTAGATGAGTTTGAAGCATTAAATAAGAAGAATATTGACCTATCTAATGCACATAATTCCTTGAAAACATCACATATTGAACTAGAAAAAGCATTTAAGGAATTAGAAGAACTTGTAGATCAATTAGATAGAAGTAAGCATGCATCAAAATTAGAAGTTGAAAGATATTAAAATGCAAATGAATATTTAAGAGCCAAAATTATTGCCCTTGAGAATAATAAACCATCACCTTCACTAGCTCAGTGGCACAACCCCGCAACATAACATGCATCACCTAAACCTAGGAAGAGGCACCATCACCCACATAGGTTAGTGAACCTATTCCCTAGTGTTAGGTGTTACTCTTGTGGCATGTTAGGACACATAGATCTCACTTATACAATCCACCATAGGACACATCTAGTGTTAAGGCCAAAATTGCATTCATCACAACATAACACGCATTCAAGTTATTTATTCAAGCATAAGGTGGAACCCAAACTCACTTGGGTTCTCAAATCTAATATTTAAATGACATTGTAGAGGTACTCTCATAAAAGACCTAGTGAGAGTATGTAGTACCTAGACAGTGGCTGCTCGAGGCATATAACTGGTGATATAAAATAGTTCATCACATTAGAGGCCAGGTCAGGAGGCAAGGTGACACTAGAAGACAACTCCACTAGGAAAGTGGTGGGCTCAGGTATAATTAGAAGCTCTAAGCACTTTATGATTGAAAATGTTTTGTTAGTTGATGGTTTAAAGTATTACTTATTAAGTATTAGTCAACTATGCGACAAAGGCCTTTGATATAAAATTTCTTTCTAACAAATAGATGATTAGTTTAAATGAAAAACTTGTGTTAGAAGAAAAATGGTGGAATAATATTTACATATTAGACTTGAACTGTATTAACTATTAAAATTCATTATGCCTAAAAAATATAATTGATGAATCTTGGCTATGGTATAGGACACTATGTCATAGGAGCATGAAGACTCTTGTGAATATCACCCAGAAAAACTTAGTTAGAGGCATACCTAAGATAGACTTCACTAAGGACCACCTATGTGATGCATGCTAACTAGAAAAATAAATAACATCTTCATTTTATTCAATCAAAGACATTAATACCTCTAGGCCACTAGAAATCCTTCACATGGACCTATTTGGACCTATTAGTATAACCAGCCTAAGAGGGAAGACATATGGATTTGTAATAGTGGATGACTACTTTAGATTTACTTGGGTTAGATTCCTAACACATAAGAGTGAGTCATTTAAGGAATTCAGAACATTCTCCACTTGGATTCAAAGGAAATTAGGATGTGAAATCTCAATAATTCATAGTGATCATGGTGGATAGTTCAAAAATGATAAGTTCAAATCCTTCTATCAAGAGATAGGAATATAATATAACTTCTCTGCCCCTAGGACCTTCCAGTAGAATGGAATAGCTAAAAGGAAAAATAAAACCATGGTGGAAGCTACTAGGGAAATACTAGTTGAGTATTCGCTTCATACATATTTTTGGGTAGAAGCAGTGAATAATGTATATTATGTTTTAAATAGGGTGAATGTTAGATCCAAGCTTAATAAGACACCCTATAAACTCCTTAAGGGTAGGACACCCAACCTTTCTTAATTGCATGTCTTTGGTTGTAGATGCTTCATCTTAATTAATGGAAAATTACCCTTAGGAAAATTTGATCCTAAGTCTGATGATGGTGTCTTCTTAGGTTACTCATCAATAAGTAAGGCTTATAGAATCTTTAATAAGAGACCATAGTAGTAGAAGAGTCTACCCATGTGGTATTTGATGAATCAGATAAGACCTCTAAACCTAAACTTGAAGAAGTAGAAGAAGTGGAGGTCATTCAAGGGGTAGAAAATATTGGTATAGGAGATTGAGTAGAAACTCAAGAAAAATTGCCTAGAGAAAGGAGATATTCTTCTTGTCATCCTATAGAACTTATTTTAGGAGACCCATCTGAAGGTGTTTGAACTAGGCATTGAATTAGGAAGGAGGTTACTCATTCAGCCTTTATCTCTATGATAGAACCCACCAATATAGATCAAGCCCTAGCTGATGAATTTTGGATCCTAGCAATGTAAGAAGAGTTAAACTAATTTGTTAGAAATAATGTATGTGAATTAGTCAAAAGACCTAAGGACCAGATTGTGGTTTGAACAAAGTGGGTTTTTAAAAATAAGATGAATGATTATGGAATAATTAAAGGAATAGATTTTGAAAAAACCATTGCCCCTGTAGCTGGACCGGAAGCCATTAGGGTGTTATTAGTCTTTGCTTGCTTTAAGTGTTTTAAACTATATTAAATGGATGTTAAGGGTGCCTTTTTAAATGGGGTAATTCAGGAGGATGTTTATGTTGAGCAACCCCCAGTTTTTAAAAACTCATAATTCCCAAGTCCTATTTTTAAACTAAAGAAGGCCTTATATGGTTTGAAGCAAGCACCTAGATCCTGGTATGAAAGGCTGAGCAACTTCCTTTTAGATAAAAGATTTGTTAAGGGTAGTGTAGACACCACCCTCTTCCTAAAGAAAGAAGGTGAAGATTTACTCTTTATTTAAATTTATGTTGATGACATCTTGTTTAGATCCTCAAATAAAAACTAATGTGATGAATTTTCAAACACAATGAGTAAAGAATTAGAGATGAGTATGATGCGAGAGCTAAGTTACTTTCTTTGATTTAGTGTAAAGCAGATGGATGATGGAACCTTCCTTAGCCAATATAAATACATCAAGGATATTCTTTAAAAAGTATGAAATGGATAATGTTAAGGCCATGAATACTCCCATGAGCTCTACTATTCAATTAGACAAAGGCCCAAATGAAAAATTAGTATACCAAAAAAAGTATAGGGGAATAATTGGATCACTTCTTTACATAACTGCTAGCATACCATATATCATGTTCAGTGTTTGTCTTTGTGCTAGATTTTAAGCTACTCCAAAGAAATCCCACATGACTGCTGTTAAAAGAATACTTAGATATCTGTTAGGCACTCCAAACCTAAGAATTTGGTATCCTAGACACAACACTTTTTGAAATCATAAGATATTTAGATTTTGATTTTGTGGGATATAGGGTAGATAGAAAAAGCACTTCTGGAACTTGTCAATTCAAAGGACAATCCTTAGTTTCCTGGTCTAGTAGAAAACAAAACTCAGTAGCCCTTTCTATAATTGAGGTAAAATATATAGCAGTAGGGAGTGTGTTGTGAAAGTTTGTGAGGGTTGTGAAATCCCAAAGAACTAGTCCCGAGGCTAACCAAGAGGGGCGGTGAATTAGATATTTAAAAATATCTTTAACAAAAAGAAAAATCTTTTTATAACTTGATTCAGAAGCGAATTAATTTCATAATAAAAAGATTAATCAAAGATTTCACCCACAAAGTTAATCACAGTAAAAAAAAGTGCAAAAAATAATCAGAATGAACAGACAAAACTTTCAAGTGGTTCGATAAACCTGACCTACGTCCACTCCCTAAAACCCTCCATTCCAGGTATTGCACTAAACCTTTAGTGACTCTCCTTTAGCCCCCACATCCAGGTGGAGAAGCCCTTACTAAATCTCTTCCACCAACCCGGTGCGACATAGGACCGAAATTCCTTTCACAGGTAGAGAACCTTGACTCTATTTTCTCCCTCCAGGGGATGGCAGGGAACCTCGAATCCCTTTCACCTTCCCTAGTGTAGTGGAGTAGCCAGGTCCTTTGACACCAAAGAGATCTTCTTCTTCCCAAAATTTACCTCAAGAGAAACCTTGAATCTGATGGTACTAAGGTGCAAGCATGCCGGAGCATCTGTGTGAAACCCCCTCCACACCCCTTGAAACCCCCCTCCAAGGAACTTCTCCCTCTCAAACTCCACCCTGTCCTCTCTCCCTTTCAAGGATCTCCCTTCAAGTTTTCTCCAGAACAAAAATGACTCAATGCATGCCAAAGACACTTATAATGTCTTTGGAGAAAGCTTAAATAGATAGGGCTTTAAAAAACCCTTGAAATTCAAGTATGGCGGCAAAGATCATTTAGGATGATGTGTAGAATTTCACCTGATAATCTTGGATGATGTCTGGATAGTCCAGGATGATCAGTTCAAATTTATACTGATCATCCAGTATAATATTGGGGATCATCCTGAACGACTAGATGAATAATTATGGTATTTCATCTTGTATGTTTAGGGATCATCTCATGCAACCTCTCGGTTGTCTAGTACGATCATCACTAATTATCCTAGATGATTGGATTGAATAAATTAACCATAATTAGTCCCCTAATCAAAGGATCAATTTAGGCATGATTGTCAAAGATCATCCAGAATAATGTATATCGTCCTGAATGATTAGAATAAAATTTAAATCTTAAAATCTTGCCTAAATTATGATTGCTGACTATTTTTTTATGATCAAAACTAATTATCCTTGACGATATAAATCATCCTGTATGATAAGTTCAAAATTTGAATTTTTGGTTTTGACTCAATCTCACTCCCCCTGAGTGTGTGTATGCATGGTTACCAAGCTAGCATATACCCTTACAAGAATAGAATCAAGAAATTAATAATATATTAATGAATATTACAAACTCTTTACAACATGACTTATTTTACCCAATCTTGAGTCCTTAATCTTTGTTAGATGGCGCATGATGTTCCTGAAATATCATTATACACATAAATAAGTATAGAATGAAAATACTATGAGACATAAAGATGTGAGCCATAATATTTGTTATCATCAAAAATATAAACTCGTAAGCTCAAGTCACAATAATCTCCCCCCTTTTGATGATGGAAAAAATTACTAGTGAATTTGCAAACTAAATGTATTTTCTCCTAATCTCCCCCTCACTAAGGTATTTATTTAAAAATTAGGGAAACTAAAATAATTTTCTTTCTTTTTAATTTTTATTTATTTTTTAACAAAAAAGAAAATAAAAAGATAAATTAAATAAATACAACAGTACGTAAACAAATACAACAGTATATTCTTCCCCTTTGATATTATCAAAAAGAAGAGTAGCCTAGAAAAAATAAAATAGAAAAAATAAACTAAAGATCAAATTGACCCTGATTAGGTAAAAGTTATGTTTTAGAAGAATCAGTTTGAAATTTTAGTAAATTTTCTTTGAATAAGAAAGTTACCTCTTGATTTTATTCAAAAATTTAGTAAGGCATGTATTGACAACGCATAACCCAAAAAGGTTAGAGATTCAGAATTTGTTAATCCAAGCTCAGGTTCCTTAAAGGCTCAACTCTTTTTAAGCAAAGATCTAAATCAAGGAACAAATTAGAGAAGGAAATAATAATAATTTCAAAACTCATTGCATGAAATATATCTAATAGATGATTAATGCAAAACAGTGATTCAAGAATCATGATTTTTAAACTCAAGTATCAAAAGTATCAATAGACATAAGGGTTTTCTTAAGAAATAAAAAATACAAGAAAGGTAAGCTAACTCATTGTGGGCTCATTTTGTGTCTCTTTATTAGTTTTTGGTGCACTTTGCGTATCTTTTGATTTTTGATCACTTTGTGCATCTTTCCATTTTGGCATCATTGTGCATCTTTTTAGCTTTGGGCTCATTTTGTGCCTCTTTTTTTTTTGTAAATATGCTTCCTTTCTACATTTTTAAAGACAAAAGTAAACCCGATCCAGTGAAAAAAATGAATAGCTTGATTAATAAAATTATGAAGGGGATTCATCAAATCACAAAAGATCTTTATGAGATAGAAAAAATGTAGGGAGATGAAAAAAATTCAATTTCAAAATCCAATTTATAATTTGATGCAGATTTTAAATCAAAAGTGAAATATCCTTCTTAAATAAATGATATGGAGAGACAAAATCATGAGTATTCATCCTTTGACTGATTTTAGAGAAGTTAACCACTACTTTCATAAAATTTCAAGAAAATAAGAGGTATATTTTTCAAATTTTTTTTAAATAATCTTTGAAAAGTGATTTGATTTTCTAAAGCGTATACGAAACAAAATTTGATATGTGTGTGTTGATCAGAGAAACTACATAAAAAATTTATGGGAAAATAAAATGAAAGAACAAAAACATAAATATTTTTTTAAAATAAAAATAAAAAGAAAAGTATAGAAAATAAACACATCCACAATAAATAAAAACGTACACTCACACATTAATAACAAAAACAAACAAACACATAAACAAAACTTTATTCATCATTATTTTGCTCCTGGTCAGATGATTCAGAAGATAGTTCTACCCAAGAGTTTTTTACTTTTTATCATTTACCCTTATTGCAATTTGCTTATTTTTATCCTTTTTCTTCGCAGGAAGAATTTTTAAATTTGGGCACTCATTTTTCATATGTCCGAATTTCCTACATCCAAAGTAAATAATTTCAGAAGAAATCTTAACATTCTTACTATTTTTATCTTTATTCCACTTTTGCTGATGCTTATACTTGTGCTTTAGTAGAGTTTCCAATTTGCTTGTTATTGATGCTAACTCTTCACTTTCATCATCTACTAAGCCACTTTCATCCATGTCTTCAACTTTTAGTACTATAGTTTAACTAGCATCCCAAAGCTTTTGACCCAAACTTTGCTCGTAGGCAATGAGTGAGCCAATCAGATTATCAACAGAATATTCATTCAAATTTTTTGATTCATAAATAACAATGACTTTGCAATTAAACTTATCATTTAGATAATGTTGAATTTTATTGACCTTTTCAAAGTTTGAAAATTATTTACCTAAAGCATGTAATGATGTCACAATTTGAGTAAACCTAGTATACATGTCTAAGATCATCTCATAAGGTTTCATGGAAAAAAGTTTATAATCATGCATTAGAATATTCAACTTAGATTGCTTAACTTCACTAGTACCTTTGTATGTAGTGCATAATCTATCCCAAATTTCCTTGCCAATCGTACATGTAAAGATTCTTATACTATATTAGAATAAAAAGCACAAAAAAATAATTCAAACATGTAGTATTCAATTGAGCATTGATTTATTCTACTATACTCCATTCAGTAAAAGGAATATCAGATTTGACTCCATCTGTAATACGTGACGGTATAGAATAACCAGTTTGAATCATATGCCACATTAATAATCAATTGAATGTAAAAAAGTAGACATGCAAATTTCCGAAAATTAAAAGAAATATTTTCAAGTAAATATGGTCGGGTGATTGAATATCCTTCCATAATATAATGATTTCCAAAGTTAGCCATTGATCAAAATTTAAAAGTTTTAAAAAAACTTAATTTATGAATCCCACTCTAATACCATTTGAAAAATCGTGAGGGTTGTGAAACCCTAAAGAACTAGTCCCAAGGCTAACCAAGAGGGGGGGGTGAGTTGGATATTTAAAAACTTCTTTAATAAAAAGAAAAATCTTTTTATAACTTAACACATAAGTGAATTAATTTCACAATAAAATGATTAATCAGAGATTTCACCCAAGAAGTTAATTGCAGTAAAAAATTAAAGTGTAGAAAATAATAAAAATGAATACACCAAATTTTATAGTGGTTCGGTCAACCTGATTTATGTCCACTCCCTGGAACCCTCCATTCCAGGTATTGCACTAAACCTTTAGTAACTCTCCTTTATCCCCCACAGTTAGGTAGAGAAGCCCTTACAAAATCTCTTCCACCAACCCGGTAAGGTAGAGGATCAAAACTCCTTTTACAGACAGAGAACCATGACTCCTTTTTCTCTCTCCAAGAGATGGCAGAGAACCACAAATCCCTTTCACCTTCCCTGGTGTAGTGGAGTAGCCAGGTCCTTTGACACCAAAGAGATCTTCTTATTCCCAAAACATCCCTCAAGACAAACCTTGAATCCGATGGTACTAAGGTGCAAGCTTACCAAATCAACCGTGCAAAACCCCCTCCACACTCCCTTCAAACCCCCCTCCAAGGATCGTCTCCCTCTCAAACTCCACCCTTTCCACTCTCCCATTCAAGGCTCTCTCTTCAAGTTTTCTCCAGAAGATAAATTACTCAATGCATGCCACACTTATAATATCTTTAGAGAAAGCTTAAATAAAGGGCTTTAAAAAACCCTAGAAATTCAATTCTGGTGGCAAAGATCGTCCAGGACAATCGCAGGATTGTCCAGGATGATGTGTAGAATTTGACCTAATAGTCCTGGACGATCTCTGGATAGTCTAGGATGATCAATTTAAATTTGTATTGGACGTCTAGTACGTTATTGGGAATCATCCTCGATGATTAGATGTACAATTATGGTATTTTATCTTGTATGATTGGGGGTCATCCCACGCATCCTCTTGGTCATCTAATACGATCATCACTGATCATCCTGGATGATTGGATTGAACAAATTAGCCATAATTAATCCCCTAATCACAGGATCAATTTAGGCATGGTTGTCATAGATCGTCCTGTATGATGTATATCATCCTGGATGATTAGAATAAAATTTCAATCTTAAAATCTTGCCTGAATTATGATTGGCAGCTATTTTTCCATGATTAAAACTGATCTCCCTTGATGATATAAATCATCTAGTATGATTAGTTTAAAATTTGAACTTTTGGTTTTGACTCAATCTCAGTCCCCTTGAGTGTGTGTGTGCATGGTTACCAAGCTAGCATATGCCCATAAAGGAATTGACTCATGAAATAAATAATACATTAATGAATATTACAGACTCTTTATATTATGACTTATTCTATCGAATCTTGAGTCCTAAATCTTTGTTAGATGGTTCATGGTGTTCCTGAAATGTTAGTATACACACAAATAAGTATAGAATGAAAATACTAGGAGATATAAAGATATGAGCCATAATATTTAATATCATCAAAAATATAAACTCGTGAGCTTGAGTCAAAACATATTACTCAAGTCTTGTAGCTAATGCAACAACTCTTAAATCTTGGACTACCTATAGGAACCATTCTAATTATGTGTAACAACACTAATGCAATTTACATATCCAAAAACCCAATTCAACATTCACGCACAAAGCACATAGATATTAGACACCACTTCATAAGAGATCATGTAGCCAAGGGAGATATAGAATTGCATCATATAGCTACAACAGATCAATTAGCAGACATCTTCATAAAACCCTTAGCATATTACACCTTTAGCACCTTGAGGACAAAATAAGATGTTATAGACATACATGCTTAATTCAAGCTAAATCAAAAATTTTTTAATCATTCATTCACATGTGTTACTTTGTATGTGTTTGTTATTATTCATGTTTATGTGTTATTACTTATTATTTATGTTTACAAAAACAAAAAAAATTAATATGTTTGGTCTAGATGTTTCCTGATCATCACACAATCCTCACTGACTCATAAAAAAATCTTTCATAATTCTATTAATATCGTACTGTACGATATGCATAGATATGCAAATCATAACTCTTTTGTTAATCAACAGTCTAAATTAGATAATTGATATACACATCATAATGTTTGAACCTCTACTCATACTATATGATCCATGTGTCACAAACTGTTGAGGAGTTCAATTCATTTGGAATAAAAGTATTGCCACTCATATTATATGATACCTCTGTTCATACTATACGATACACATGTCAAATTGGATTGGGACGAATTCAATTTGGCTGGTATTGTAATAATTGTATTTTGTACTATACGAACACACGTTTGTACTGTATGATACTTTTCATCAAATAACAAACTAATGACTCCTCGGGATAATCATATTTCCTTAAGATCATCTAGTACGATACTAATCATACTGTATGATTTGACCACTTTTTCTGACAAGTCATCTAGATGAATGAACTTCCTCAGTCGTACTATACGAACCTCGATTGTACTATATAATTTACCTAAAATCTATAAATTGGATAGGTTTGAATGGTTCTATTCACTCAACTCACTACCTTCTCCAACTCATATTCTCTAAACATTTTTACCCAATGGCCGGTGGATGCAAACATGGCAGAATGACTATGGGGAACTCCTCCTCCTCTCATTTTTTGATGATCACTTCCTCTCAGCAAGGGATTGTGATGCGTATCACAAGTATAAAGAGGCAAAAGTCACCCCTTCTTGAATGTTAAATCAAACTGCCCTTAACTTCGAGGTGATGAACCTCTTCGCCTCCACTACTCTCCAATTTCTCCTTACACTGACTTTTCCCCTCAACTTTGAACTTCTTTATAAATTCTTAGCAAATCTTAGGATAAATCTAAAAATCTCTACCATGACTTCCTATGTTTGCCGTCAAAATATAGAAATCACCAAAGTTGATTTAGTAGAACATATAGGTCTTTCTACTGAAGGACCTCACCCTCAATCCCTTATCTCTAATGATTTTGACTGGACTTCTGTTAACTTGACCCCTAGGAATGTGCTGCTAAACTAACATCAACCACAAGTTCACACTTTAAATAAAAATGCTTGGATCATTCAGCATTTCCTTTGCACTTCTATTATACCCAAAGTTAGGGATCGGGATAACATAACCCCACTTCTTTCCATCATTACTTACCTCATATTGTCGAATACTCAATTCGATGAAGTCCAAATGATTCTCAATTATATCCACAACATGACTCATATTCGACATCCAAATACCCGGAGAAAACAAAATGTTACCTTAGGACAAATAATAAGATATATCCTCGATAAAAAATACAAACTCACCTTTCTTTGTCCACCCAATAATGTCCCTATTTTCTATATGGATGCCCCCTTCTGTATCCTTTTTCATCTGGGGCAAGAGCATGCTTGTTACAACCCAAGCTCATGAGTTTATATTTTTGATGATAAAAAATATTATGGCTCATATCTTTATGTCTCCTAGTATTTGCATTTATAAATGACCTAGTAGATGATTAGAGTAAGGAGATAACTTCAATAATGAGTAAATTTGAAAATTTACTAAAGCATAAGCATTAACATCAATAAAAGTGGAACAAGGGTAAAAAGGATAAGAATGTTAAGATTTCCTTTGACATTATCTGCTTTGGGTGTAGGAAACCCAGACATATGAAAAATAACTGTCCTAGTTTAAAAACTATTCCTGAAAAGGAAAAGGGTAAAGATATGCCAATTGTAATAAGAGAAAATGATAAAAAGCAAA
The DNA here is from genome assembly GCA_019925795.1 of Dendrobium chrysotoxum. NCBI lineage: Eukaryota > Viridiplantae > Streptophyta > Magnoliopsida > Asparagales > Orchidaceae > Dendrobium > Dendrobium chrysotoxum. Next base: position 35,627,661 of record CM034302.1, on the reverse strand, counting down.
AAATCTCTTGGGCAGGTCTAGCTTCTAAATCATCAAATCAGGAGCAAGATGATGAGGTGTAAAGTTTTGTTTATGTATTTACCTATTTTATAGTTAATACATGGTTGTATGCTTTCAATTCATTATGAATTTATTTATTTTATATGATTTTATTTGCATTTTTGTTTTATAGAAAGTTATTTATGTTCGTAATCTTTTATTTTATTTTCCATATTTTTTAGTCTCTTTGATCAACACACACAAATCACATTAGTTTCCATATATGCATAAGATAATCAAATCAATTCTCTCTAATCATATTTTTTTCTTAAAATGAAAAATTTATCTTCTTTTTACTTAAAATTTTTGGTAAGTAATGATTGACTACTCTAAACAATTAAAGGAGGAAAATTCATGATTATTTCTCTCCATGTCACTTCTTTAATGGGACTATTTCTCTTTTTAAATCAAAATCTATTTCAATTAAAATTTGGACCAAGAAATAGAGATCTATATCATCTTCCTATGGTTCTCTATCTCATTTGAATATTTTTGCAAATTAATGAATCTATTTTAAATTTTCTTATTCAAGCTGTTTATCAATATTAAATGGATCAATTTATGGTTTGCACTTTCCTCTTCCTTATATAATAGAGTGAGTTATTCTTCTCTTATATTTGGAAGTTAATCTAACAACTGAGAGTCTTTAAAGGCTTAAAAAGGAAGCAAGTTTTGCAAAAGAGAAAAAGAGGCACAAAATGAGCCCAAACTGAAATGATGCATAATATTCGCCAAATAAATTGAAAGATGCACAAAGTGTATCAAAAGTCAAAAGATACACAAAATGCGCCTAACACTGATAAAAGAGGCACATAATGAGCCCATAATAAGTTATCTTCCCTTCTTATCAAGTCTTTGAATCTTAAACAAATCCATGTTCCAATTGATATTATCTATAGTTTAATTTAAAAATCATGATTTCTGATTCATCACTTTGCAATGCTATTTTCTTAGATATATTTCTAAAAAGAAGTTTGAAAAGATCACATTTCCTTTCTAATTTATTTTTTTGAATTAGATTTTTGTTAAAAAGGACTTTATCCTATCGGGAGCTTGAGTTGGATTAACAAAGGTAAGGTCAATATATTTCATACTAAGATTTTGAATAAAATCAAGAAGTAACTTTCTCATTTTTAAAAAAATTTGCTAAAATTAATTGATTCTTCTTAATCACCAGCATCACCTCCACCTGATCGAGTTCGTATGATCTTTAGTTTGTTATGTGTGTTCCATTTTTTTTTTTGTTTCTCTTCTTTTTAATAATGTCAAAGGGGGAGAATATATTTGTCTAGTTGTATTTATCGTTATGTTGCATCTATTCATCTTGTATTGGCATTTGTTTATCTATTATTTAGTTTCTCAAATTTATTTTTCATTTAAAAAAATTGGTTTCCCCTATTTTTAAAATAATTATCATAGTGAGGGGGAGATTAGGAGAAAATTTTTTAGTTTATAAATTCAACCAGTAATATTTGTCATCATCAAAAAGGGGGAGATTATTATAACTCAAGCTAACGAGTTTATATTTTTGATGATAACAAATATTATGGTTCACATCTTTATGTATCATAGTATTTATATTCTATATTTGTTTATTTGTGTACTAACATTTTAGGAACACCATGCACCATCCAACGAAGATTCAAGGCTCAGGATTAGGTAAAATAGGTTATGCTGTAAATATTTTTGTAATATTTATTGATGTTTTTTTTATTTCTTGAGTCAAGTACTATAAGGGTGTATGCTTGCTTGGTGATCATGCACACACACACACTCAGGGGGAGTGAGATTGAGTCAAAACCAGAAGTTTAAATTTTGAATAAATCATACTATATGATTTATATTGTATTGTATAATTAGCTCAACTAACTAATCATACTGTATGATATATATCAAACATGATAATTAATTATGATCATGAAAAATAGCTGCTAATCATAATTTAGGCAAGATTTCAAGATTCAAATTTTGTTCTAATCATCTAGCATGATAAACATCATAATGGATGATCTGTTACAATCATGCCTAAATTAATCATATGATTAGGGGACTATATATGGTTAATTTGTTCAATTCGATCATCCAAGATGATTTGTGATGATTGTAATGGACGACTGAGTGGATGCATGGGATGAACCCTAATCGTATAAGATGAAATACCATAATTATTCATCTAATATTCTAGGACGATCCCTAATATCATATAGAATGATCAGTACAAATTTGAACTGATCGTACTGGACTATCTGGTGATCATCTAGTATAATCAGGTCAAAATTTGCACATCTTACTAGGTAATCCTATGATCGAACTGGACGATCTTTAACACCAAAATTGAGTTTTTAGGGTTTTTCAAATTTGGCTCATCATACTAGATGATCATGCGATCCTACTGTATGATCTTTACCTCTAGAATTAAATTTCTAAGATTTTTTAAAGCCCTCTATTTAAGCTTTATTAAAAGACTCTGTAAGAGTCTTTAAGCATGCATTGAGTCATTTTTCTTCAGAAGAAACCTTGAAAATAGAGCCCTGAAAGAGAGAGAGGAAAGGGTGGAGTATGAGAGGGAGAAGGTCCTTGGAGGATGTTTCAAGGGAGTGTGGAGGGGGTTTCACGTGGTTGCTTATGCTTGCACCTTATTACCATCATTGTCAAGCATTATCTTGAGGGAAGTTTTGAGAAGAAGAAGATCTCTGCCGCACTGGGGAAGGTGAAAGGGATTCCAGGTTCTCTACCCACTCCAGGAGGGAGTAAAAGAATTCCTAGATTCTCTACCTACTCTAGGAGGAAGTAAAAGGATTTCTAGGTTCTCTACCTACTCTAGGAGGGAGTAAAAGTATTCAAGATACTCTGCCGCATTGGATCAATGAAAAGATTTTATAAGGGCTTCTCTACCTTGCTCTAGGGGCAAAAGGAGACAAATTACTTTTAGTGCAATACCTGGAAAGTAGGTTTCTGGAGAGTGGACGTTGGTCAAGTTGACCATACCGCTATAAATCTGGTGTGTTCTTTCTATTTATTTTTTTGTATTTAATTTCTGCATATTTCTGAGAATTGTTCATTTTTTGAAATCTCTAAATTTCGTATTATTATGAAACTAATATTCTTCCGCATCAAGGGATTTTTAATTTTTGTTAAAGAATTTTTAAAATTACTAATTCACCCCCCCCCCCCCTTCTTGGTTATCCTTAGGACTAGTTCTTTAGGATTTAACAACCCTCATAAACTCTCAAGTGATATCAGAGCTGGATTCATAAATTTAGTTTTAAAAACTTATAAAAAAAGATCAATGGCTAACTTTGAAAATTATAACATTATGGAAAGCTATTCAATCATGCGACCACCTTTATTTGAAAATATTTCTTTTAATTTTTAGAAAATTTATATGTCTACTTTTTTGTATTCAATTGATTATCGAATGTAGCATATGATTCAAACTGGTTAATTTATATCATCACATATTGTAGATGGAGTCAAAACTGATATTCCTTTTACTAAATGGAGTAGAATAGAACAAATCAATGCTTAATTGAATGCTAAAAGCTTAAACTTTTTTTTTGTGCTTTGAATTCTAAAGATTATGCGAGAATCTCTACATGTACTCTGGCAAGGAAATTTGGAATAAACTATGCATTATATACGAAGGTGCTTATGAAGTCAAGCAATCAAAGTTGAATATTTTAATGCATGATTATTAAATATTTTGCATGAAACCTTATGAGACTATCCTAGACATGCATACTAGGTTAACTCAAATTGTTGCATCATTACTTGCTTTAGGTAAAGAACTTTCAAACTTTGAAAAGGTCAATAAAATTTTACATTATCTACCTGATAAATTTAATGCTAAAGTCACTTCTATATATGAATCAAAAGATTTGAATAATTATTCTATTGATAATCTGATTGGCTCTTTCATTTCCCATGAGTAAAGTGTGAGTCAAAGACTTTTGGATGTAGGTAAAATTATAGTGCTAAAAGCTAAAAACATGGATAAATGTGACCCAATAGATAATCAGAGTAAGGAGATAGCTTCAATAATGGGTAAATCTAAAAATATACCGAAACACAAGCATCAATATCAACAAAAGTGGAACAAAGCTAAAAATGGTAAGAATGTTAAGATTTTCTCTAATGTTATTTGCTTTGGGTGTAGGAAACCTAGATATATGAAAAATAACTGTCCTAATTTAAAAACTCTTCTTGTAAAGGAAAAGGGTAAAAATACGCCAACTGTAATAAGGGAAAATGATAAAAAGCGAAAATTCTCTTGGGCAGATCTAGCTTCTGAATCATCAAAGTAGGAGCAAGATGATGAGGTATAAAGTTTTGTTTATGTATTTATTTATTTTATAGTTAATGCATCCTTATATGTTTTCAATTCGTTGAGAATTTTTTATTTTATGTGTTTTTCTTTGTATTTATGTTTTGTTGAAAGTTATTTATGTTCATGATCTTTTATTTTATTTTCCATATTTTTTAGTCTCTCTAATCAACACACACAAGTCACATTAGTTTCCATATATGCATAAGAGAATCAAATCACTTCTCTCTAATAACATTTTTTTCTTATAATAAAAAATTTAACTCCTTTTTACTTAAATTTTTTGGTAAGTGATGATTGACTTTTCTAAACAATTAAAAGAAGAAAACTCAGGATTATGTCTCTCCATCTCACTTCTTTAATGGGATTGTTTTTCTTTTTGAATCAAAATCTATTTCAAATTAAAAGTAGGACTAAGAAATAGAGATCTATTTCATTTCCTACAGTTCTCTATCTCATTTCAATATTTTTGCAAATCAACTAAGAGTCTTCTTTGAGAGAGAGTTCTTCTTCTCTTATATTTGGAAGTTAATATCACAACTGAGAGTCTTTAAAGACTTAGAAAGGAAGAAAATTTTGCAAAATCAAAAAAGAGGCACAAAATAAGCCTAAGCTAAAAAGATGCGCAATATTCACCAAATAAATTAAAAGATGCACAAAGTGTATCAAAAGTTAAAAGATGCATAAAAAGCTCCAAACACTGATAAAAGAGGTATAAGATGAGCCCACAATAAGTTAGCTTCCCTTCCTGTCAAGTCCTTAAATCTTAGACAAATCTATGTTCCAATTGATATCATCTACACCTGAATTTTAAAATCATGATTTTTGGTTCATCACTTTGCAATGCTATTCTCTTAAATATATTTCTGAAAAGAAGTTTGAAATGATCATATTTCCTTTCTAATTATTTTTTTAGATTTTTGTTTAAAAAGGAATTTAGCCTATAGGGAGCTTGAGTTGGATTAACAAAGGTGAGGTCAATAAATTTCTTACTAAGATTTTGAATAAAATCAAGAGGTAACTTTCTCATTTTTAAAAAAATTTGCTGAATTTAATTTATTCTTCTTAATCATTACCATCACCTCCACCTGATCAAGTTCATATGATCTATAGTTTATTATGTGTGTTCTATTTTATTTTACTATGTTTCTCTTCTTTTTTATAATGTTAAAGGGGGATAATGTATTTGTCTGGTTGTATTTGTGGTTAGGTTACATCTGTTCATATTATAATTGCATTTGTTTATCTATTATTTTGTTTCTAAAATTTATTTGTCATTAAAAAAAATGTTTTCCTTATTTTTAAAATAATTATCTTAGTGAGGGGAAGATTAGGAGAAAAAAATTTTAGTTTACAAATTCAACCAGTGATGTTTGCCATCATCAAAAAAAGGAAAGATTATTACAACTTGATCTCATTAGTTTATATTTTTGATGATAACAAACATTATGGCTCACATCTTTATGTCCCCTAATATTTGTATTCTAAATTTATTTTTTGTGTACTAACATTTCAGGAATAGCATGGACCATCCAACAAAGATTTAAGGCTCAAGATTGGGTAGAATAGGTTATGTTATAAATATTTTTGTAATATTGATTGATGTACTTTTAATTTCTTGAGTTAAGTCCTATAAGGGTGTATGCTAGCTTGGTGACCATGCATACACACACACTCAGGAGTGAGATTGAGTCAAAACCAAAATTTTAAATTTTGAACTAATCATATTGTACCATTTATATCATATTGTACGATCTGCTCATCTTACTAATAGTAATATATGATATATATCATACAGGATGATCAGTTATGATCATAAAAAATAGCCACTAATTATAATTTAGGCAAGATTTTAATATTAAAATTTTATTCTATCATCTAGGATGATATACATCGTACTGGACTATCTATGGCAATCATGGCTAAATTGATCATTTTATTAGGGGACTAATTATGGTTAATTTGTTCAATCTGATCGTCCAAGATGATCAGTGATGATCATAGTGGATGATCAAGAGAATGGATGGGATGACCCCCAATAGTACTAGACAAAATACCATAATTATTCATCTAATTGTCCAAGATGATCCCCAATTTTATACAGGATGATCAATACAAATTTGAACTGATCGTATTGGACTACCTGGTGATCATCCAGTACTATTAGGTATAATTCTTTACATCATACTAGATGATCCTACAATTGTAATGGTGGATCTTTGACACTAGAATTGAGTTTTTAGAGTTTTTCAAAGTTTGAACATCATGCTGGACGATCCTGCGATCATATTGTACTATCTTTGCCGCCAAAATTGAATTTCTAGGGTTTTTCAATGCCCTATATTTAAGGTTTCTTAAAGACACAGTAAGAGTCTTTTGGTAAGCATTAAGTCATTTTTCTTTTGGAGAAAACTTGAAGAGAGAGCCTTAAAAGAGGAGAGGAAAGGGTAGAGTTTTAGAGGGAGAGCCTTGGAGAGGGTTTTAAGGGAGTGTGGAGGGGGTTTCATATGGTTTCTCTGGCAACCTTGCACCTTACTACCATCATTGTCAAGGTTTGTCTTGAGGGGAGTTTTGGGAAGAAGAATATATCTTTGGTGTTAAAGAACCTGGATACTCTGCCGTACTGGGGAAGGTAAAAGGGATTCCAGGTTCTCTGCCTACTCCAGGAGGGAGTAAAAGGATTCCAAGGTTCTTTTCCTACGTCAGGAGGGAGTAAAACGATTTCTAGGTTCTCTGCCTACTCTAGGAGGGAGTAAAAGGATTTAAGATACTCTGCCTCACCAGGTCAGTGAAAATATTTTTTAAGGGCTTCTCCGCCTTGCTGTGGGGGCAAAAGGAGAGAAACTACTTTTAGTGCAATACCTGAAAAGGAGGTTTCCAAGGAGTTGACGTAGGTCAAGTTGACCAAACCACTATAAATCTAGTGTGTTCATTCTATTTATTTTTTCTCATTTAACTTTCACATCTTTCTGTGAATTATCCAGTGTTTGAAATCTCTAAAATTCTTGTTATTCAGAAACTAATCTACTTCTGCACCAAGGGGTTTTTAATTTTATATTTTGTTAAAGAATTTTTAAAATTATCAATTCACCCCCCTCTTAATTAGTCTCGAAACTAATTCTTTTGGGTTTAACAACCCTCATAAACTTTTAAGAATACAAAATGAACATATGCAACGTAACCACAAATATGACCAGACAAATACAATGCCGAGCCAAAATTTGAAGAAGAAGGGGAAGTTATTGCTACTGTTGGACTACCCCCACCACCAGTACCACCTCCTATTCCTGCCTACCCTACAAACCATCATGATGATATAATTCAGTAGCTCGAGTGGTTAGAAACCCATCTTGATTATCACATCCAACAATAACACCAGTAGTACGAGGATGATATGAGATGGGTTTGAGGATTTTTCTTGATAGATAATCAATTTATCTCTATCTATCATTATATTCAACCACTACCACCTCCACCTGATCAGGATCCACCTTACATGTAGTGTTTTTCTATTTTCTTATCTTCCTATTTTTTCTTGTACTATTTTCTTTATTTGTTGGTTCCTCCTCTTTTTGGTGACGTCAAAAGGGGGAGAAAATATATGTTGTGTTATGTTTCAGCTTAATTAAATCTTGTGTTTGTGTTACTATTTGTGTTACTCTTTTTTCTACTTTTATTTACTATTTTTTTGCTTTTATTTAATTACTATCTTTTTTTAATAAAAAATTGAAATAATAATGATAATAATAATAAATAAATAATAAAAATTTGTAACTTCCAATTTTTAAAATGATCACCTAGTGAGGGGGAGCTTAGGAAAAAAGCATCTCTATTTTGTCTATAAACCAATATTATTTGACATCATTAAAAAGGGAGAGATTATTGCAATCTAGGATCTCTAATCTATAATTTTGATGATGAAAAACATATTTGATTAAATTATTACTTTTCTTATTAAATATTTTAGATATTTCTTGTGTATGTGAGCACTAATATTTTAGGTAAGATATACTATGCTCAAGACTGCTGAAGACTCAAGATTGGGTAGAATAGGATATGAAAGAGTATGTAATTTAATTTTCTTTATTTTTCACTTCTTGAGTCTGGCCACATAAGAGTGTATGCAAATTGGGTGACCATGCACACACACACAGTGGAGAGAAAAATATTTTTAAAGTTAATTTTTTTTAAACTAATCATATTGTATGATTTACCATCGTACTGTACGATCTGTTATTTGAAAATAAGCTTAATGGCTAATTAAAAAAATAGTTTCAGTGAACTAATTAAACTATACAATTTTGATCATATTGTACGATTCATTTCGATATGAAAATCCAAGCTGCCAGATTAATTTAAGTAATTTTTGAATTTTAATTTTTTAACTAATCGTACTGTATGATGTCAATCATAATATATGAATATTTAAAATCTTGCTAAAATTAACTCCCATAATTAGTCAATCAAATCATTATTTAATTAATGATAGCTAATCATACTATATGATCTCGATCATACCAAATGACTAGTAGAGATAAAATTTAGTCATCCCAAAGATCATACCAAACAAAAACATGATTTTTAAAATTATCATACTATATAATATTCATATCATACTAGATGACTTACTTGATATCAACTAACCATACTGTATGATGAGAGTAGTATGGGATGATTAATAGAGTCTATTTTTGATCATCCTAGGAATCATATGGTACGAATAGAGGAAACCAAAATAGATCGTACTGCATGATCTATTGATCGTACTGTACAATGCATTCATAAAATTTGAACAGTTTGTTTAAATGACTACTTACATCATACTGGATAGGACTGGTGTTAAATTAATCGTACTATATAAACTTAAATTATACTATACGAATAGAGATGGCTAACTTAAATTTTTAGGGTTTCTTGAAGCCTAATATTTTAGCAAGTTTAAAAAAGATTTATTGAATAATGAAGAGAGGAATGAAAGTGCGAATAGGTTGTTAGACCTATTGCTCAACGTCCCTAGGCTAACCAAGAGGGGGGGTGAATTGGTCCTTTTAAAAATTAATCTTGATATTTTGGAAAATTTAAAAGCTAATCGTACAATACGATAGAACTTCGTACAGTACGAACAGAGATAATTTTTTCTCTTACTTTCAGTATAGAAATTCAACCACAAAGGAAATAAACTACGGAAAAATAGAAATGTAGAAAATAAATAGTGAACAGAAAACACCAGAATTTATAGTGGTTCGGTCAAACATGACCTACATCCACTCCCTTGAGACTCCTTCTCTAGGTATTGCACTAAACTCAAGTGACTCTCCTTTTGCCCCCACAGCAAGGCGGAGAAGCCTTTACAAAATCTCTTCCACCAACCCTGGTGCGGCAGAGAACCTTCGTCCTTTTCACCCTCCAAGTGCGGCAGAGAACCGTCATCCTTTTCACCCTCCAAGTGTGGCAGAGAACCGTCATCCTTTTCACCCTCCAAGTGCAGCAGAGAATCGTCATCTTTTTCACCCTCCAAGTGCGGCAGAGAACTGAAATCCTCTCGAACAATGCTCTTGTAAAAGTCTCCAAGGAACTAGGAAGATGCTTGAAGAACAAGTAAAAGAAATCCTCTCAATTGGATAACCTTGTGAATCTCCTCACAATTCTCTCTTGAAAGATCTCTCAAAACTCACTCCCAAACACTCTCCCAATCACTCTCCTTTCACTTCCCAAAAGAATTTTTGCAGAAGGATCTCTCCTTCAATCAGTTTTGTGTCATTTTTATACTTGGACAGAAAAAACCGTCCAAAAACTGAATTTACAAGTTAGGTCCGTGCCGATCGTCCCGTAGGATCGACAATCATACGGTACGAATAGTTCAAAAAATTGAACAATCCCTCCCGTACGAACAATGAGACGATTCGAACAGAGCTTCGTACGAACAGATCGTCCCGTACGAACCCTTGGACGAATCGAACAGAGAGCTTCTTACGAACTATTCGTCTCGTACGAACCCTTGGACGAATCGAACAGAGATATTCGTACGAACTGTTCGTCCAGTACGAACCCTTGGACGAATCGAACAGAGAGCTTCATACGAACTGTTCGTTCCGTACGAACTCTTGGACGAACCCAATTTTAAGCAATTCATATAATAAAAACTCATGTAGGAATAGTATTCGTACTGTACGAACATGACTTAGAAAAATTTTCTTGGCATGCGGGTTCTTTTTGAAGGACATATTCTACAGATCGTCCCGTATGATATCAAATCGTACTGTACAATCAGTTTAAAAATTTAACTTTTTACTCCCCCATTGTGTTTGTGTGTGCACAGTTATCCAACTTACAATCACACTCTTAGACTCAATAAAAAGAAAATTTACGGACTTCATTTACAGTGGACAAGTGAACTTGAAGTCCTCAACAATCTAGAGTGTGAATTTCCTGAAAAATACTTTAGTACACACAACAAAAAACTTAAATATATGTTAGAAGATGAATTAGACAAACAATAAGCTTTTGTAATCATCAAAAACATAAACTTGGATTAGAATTCTCATGAACAAACCGATTCACCCAAATCATAACAATCTCCCCCTTTTTTATGATGGCAAAACAACTATTATTTGAAATGAAATATACAAAAATAGATCTTCTAACATCCACTAAATGTACTCCCTTAAATAAAAGATCTACACTCCCCCTAAATAAAAGATCCCTAAAGTTCCCCTAAAGAATTGACTTATCCTATTCCTAAGCTCCCCCTAAAGACTAATCAAGATATATGAGGATAGAGAATTTAACATGGAATACACAAGGGAAGGGAAGGAAAGAGTGTAGAAATGATAACACAAGTGAAAGTTCGAAAGGGATGTTAAGCCCTACTGAACTAGTCCTGAGGCTAACCAAGAGGGGGGGTGAATTGGTTATTTAAAATTTTCACGATAGCAACAAAAATCTTTTCGATACTTAGCAGCGGAAACAAGTAAATAATAATGAAAAGATCAACCAACGATATTCACCCAAGCAGTTTATATTGAAAAGTAAAGTGCAAAACTGAATCAGAAAAGCAAACCAGATTTTATAGTGGTTCGGTCAACTTGACCTACGTCCACTCCCCGGAGCCTCCCCTCCGGGTATTGCACTAAACAAAAGTGACTCTCCTTTTGCTCCCACAGCAAGGCGGAGAAGCCTGTACAAAGCACCTCCTTTTCACCACACGGAGAGGCAGAGAACCTGACCTCCTTTCGCTTCCTCCTGAAGCAGGCAGAGAACCTTCGAACTCCTTTTGCTTCCACCTAAAGCGGGCAGAGAACCCCAGATCTTCTTGCGAATGATCCTCCCACGAAGAACACCGACTAGACGACAGACGACGAGCGGAGAAGACGACTCTGATCCGTGCTTGGAGCAACCTTAGTGAATCCCTCACTAACTCCCCCTCACAAGATCTCTTCTCTCTCTCCCAACTCTCTCTTCTCTCTAGGGTTTCTCAGGGAAGGAAGGTAGCAAAAAGATTTTCCAAAAATTGGAAAAAGTTCTTTTTAAAGGAGGGCTTAAAATTTGCCCTAAATCTCAACTGGTCGGCCAATATCATCCAGGACGATCTGAAGATCGTCCTGTACGATCAGTTCAAATTCAGCTGATTTAGTCTGGACGATTAGGCTCTTCTGGACGATCAGTACAAAAAGTTGTTCATATCGTCCCGTACGATACTACGATCGTCCGGGACGATTAGTGCAAATTGAGGAAAATCGTCCAGAAGACAGTTCGGGTCGTCCAGAGAAATCTGTGCTGGACGACCAAAAAATGACTTGATCGTCCAGGACGATTTGGACATTGTCCTGTACGATTAGTTCAAAAAGGCCCAAAATCGTCCTGAACACAGTTCGGGTCGTGCAGCTGAAATGCACAAGACGATCACGATCGTCCGGGACGATCCTGCGATCGTCCAGGACGATGTGATCGTATCAATTAAACATTAATTGCTTTCCTTGATTACCAGACTAATTTAGGCATGATTGTAGTGCATCGTCCAGGACGATACACGTATCGTCCGGGACGATCAGACCAAAATAATTAAAATAAAACTTGCCTAACTTAATCTGGCGGCTGGGAATTTCTGATTTGAGCATATCATCCCGTACGATCCAAAGATCGTCCAGAACGAACTGCTTAATCAGACCCTCTTAACTTAGTCGCCCTAATTAGGGTTTTTGTTTTAACTGGATCGTCCAGGACGATGATACTATCGTCCAGGACGATCTGAATAAAATTTTAACAGAAACTCTAATTCACTCAATCTCTCTCCCTGAGTGTGTGTGTGCAAGGTTACTTAGCTAGGGAATCAGTTACATTACAATTGACTCAATAAAAGGAAAAATCATACATTTGACACACTTGGACCCGATCTTGAGTTGGCTTGAGTAGCTCGCGGTCTTTTGTGCCTGAAACAGATTAGCCAAGCAAAACACACTTGAAACATGTTTGTCATCATCAAAACCAGATTTTCAATAATCTCCCCTTTTTTGATGATGGCAAACATTTATAAATTAGTCTGAAAATAAAATGAAACTAAGAGATCAAACAAAACAAACATTTTTTAAATTTTCATTTAACAGCTCAAACAATACAGAAAACATGACTCAGAAAATAGAAACAGACACGACTACAACTGACTCCCCCTTTTGACATCACAAAAAGGAGGAGGGAAAAATAGAACACTGAAATAAAACATAACATAGAACAACTACATAAGAGAACGATTGACAGCGCTGAAATCCAAAAAAGGTTGGAAAAGTCGACTTTCGTAACTCCTACCCCGGGCACCTTATCGATGCAAACCTCTTTCAAAACAAAAATCCGATTCAGAAGAAAAGACATTAGATTTGAAAAGAGATCCTTTCAAGCCTCGTTCCAGAAAAATATCTGATATAATAGTGTTACAAAGTAAAAAATCAGAAATCAAGATTTTCAAACTCAAGCTTTTGAACGTATTAAGTGACACACGAGTTTTTTTCTAAGACATTTAACAATCTGAAAGGGAAGAAAGCTTGGTTTGGGCTCATTTTGTGCCTCTTTTTCAAATTGGTTGGCGCTTTGCGCATCTTTTGATTTTTGATACACTTTGTGTATCCAATTTGGCAATTTTGCATCTTTTCAGTTTTGGGCTCATTTTATGCCTCTTTTTCAAATTATCTGGAGCACTGCGCATCTTTTATAAGCTTTCTCCTTTTCATGATCATTAAAGAGTCTCAGCTGTGAGATTTTCTTCCAGACATAGGAGATGACTCTCCTTGGTAAGGAAGAATGATCCACAAAACAAAAACCACACATCATATGATAAATGCAATCACTTGGTTTTAGAAAATCAAACTAATAACTCAAGACTTTAAAAAACACTAGTGATATGAGGTAGATTACTGTAGGAAGATAAAATAATCTCTATTTCAAAAAAAACTAACATTTTAATTTTGAAGAGGATTTTTATCTAAAAGAAACCATACACCAGTAAAGGAGTTAGAGGAAGAGAAACAATCATCAATGTTTCTTCCCTTTAACAGATTCAGTGGAATCAATCACTGCTTACCAGCTTCCAAATCAAAACAAGGTAAAAACTCCCAGTCAGAAATTTAGATTATAAGAAGTAGTGAGCGGTGATCAGATTTTGAAAAACATAAAACAGTAAGTGCAAGATATGAACCAGTGAATAAAAACAGGTATAAAATCACATCAGAGTAAATACTCAAATCAAATTAACAGTAAGGCTAAAACAGAAATCAATAAAAGACATAAAAATAACTGAAAGCAAATAATCAAACCAAAAACTAACTAACAGAAAAATAGACTACCAGTCAGAACAATCAGAAATCAGCAGTCATCAGAATCAAGCATTTATATCAATCACTCCTAATCTGGTTCTCAAAATGCTGAATGAGTCAAAGGCCAGTGGTTTAGTGAATATGTCAGCCAGCTGATTTTCAGTTGCTACATGATGTAGCTCAATGTCCCCTTTTGTAACATGGTCCCTAATGAAGTGATGCCTAATGTCAATGTGTTTGGTCCTAGAATGTTGGATTGGATTCTTAGAGATATAGATGGCACTGGTATTATCACACAGAACAGAAATTGTGCCAACGGGTACTCCTAAATCCAAGACTTGTTGTTTCAACCAAAGAACTTGGGCCACACAACTTCCTAAGGTAATGTACTCAGCTTCAGCAGTGGAAAGTGCAACTGAGTTCTGTTTTCTACTGGACCAGGAGACTAACGACTGTCCTATGAATTGACAAGTCCCAGAGGTACTCTTCCTATCCACCCTACACCCCGCAAAGTCAGAGTCAGAATATCCAATGATCTCAAAAGAGGTGCTGTTCCTAGGGTACCAAATTCCTAGGTTTGGGGTCCCTAAAAGATATCTAAGAATTCTCTTAACAGCAGTCAGGTGGGACTCTTTAGGATCAGCCTGAAACCTAGCACAAAGACAGACACTAAACATGATATCAGGTCGGCTAGCAGTCAGGTAAAGCAGTTAACCTATTATCCCTCTATACTTCTTCTGATCAACAGATTTTCCATTTGAATCCTTATCTAACTGAACTGAGGAAGGCATGGGAGTATTGATTGGCTTGGCTTTGTCCATTTCATATTTCTTCAAAATGTCCTTAGTGTATTTTGATTGATTGAGAAAGGTTCCATCATCCGTTTGCCTTATGCTAAACCCCAAAAAGTAGGACAATTCTCCCACCATACTCATCTCAAACTCCTTACTCATTATTTTGGAAAACTCATCACATAAATATTTATCAGAAGATCCAAAAATTATATCATCAACATAAATCTGGACAATGAGTAAGTCATCTCCTATTCTCCTCAGAAAAAGGGTGGTGTCTACGCTCCCCTTAACAAACTCTCTTTCTAACAGGAATGTGCTAAGCCTCTCATACCAAGCTCTGGGTGCCTGTTTCAATCCATATAAGGCCTTTTTTAATTTATAGACATGACTTGGATATTGGAAACTCTCAAAACCTGGGGGTTGTTCTACAAAAACATCTTCTTTAATTACCCCATTTAAAAAGGCACTCTTGACATCCATTTGAAACAGCTTAAATCCCTTGTAACAGGCAAAGGCTAGTAGCACTCTAATGGCTTCCAATCTAGCTACAGGGGCAAAAGTTTCCTCAAAATCTATCCCTTCTATCTGATTATACCCCATAGCCACCAATCTTGCCTTATTTCTCACCACCACACCAGAATCATTCATCTTATTCTTAAAGACCCACTTGGTTCCCACAATACTTTGGTTTCTAGGTCTTTCTACTAACTCCCAAACATCATTCCTTACAAATTAATTCAATTCTTCCTGCATAGCTAAAATCCAAAACTCATCCAACAAGGCTTGATTGATGTTGGTGGGTTCAGTCATTGAGATAAAGGCATAATGGTTTACTTCCTTCCTAAGTCTATGCCTAGTCCTAACACCTTCAGAAGGGTCTCCTAAGATCAGTTCTTTAGGATGACTCGAAGAATATCTCCAATCTCTAGGCAATGTGGTTTGAAGTTCTACCCTTTCCTCCAAATTTGTATTTCCAACTCCTTGGGTAACCTCAACAATCTCTTCATCTTCTACTTCAGATCTAGACTCCTTAGGATCAGATTCATCAAACACTACATGGGTTGTTTCTTCCACCACCAAAGTCCTCCTATTGAACACCCTAAAGGATTTCCCCACACTTGAATATCCTAAGAACACTCCTTTATCAGATTTGGGGTCAAATTTTCCTAAGGGTGACTTCCCGTTGTTCAGAATGAAAACCTTACAGCCAAAGACATGGAGGTGGGACAAATTTGGTGTTCTACCCTTAATGATCTCATAAGGTGTCTTGTTCAGTTTGACTCTCACATTCACCCTATTCAGCACATAACAGGCAGTGTTCACCGCTTCAGCCCAAAAGTATTTAGGAAGTGAATACTCGGCAAGCATGGCTCTAGCGGCTTCCACTAAGGTCCTGTTCTTCCTTTCAGCTACCCCGTTCTGCTGAGGGGTCCTAGGAGCTGAAAAATTATGACTAATCCCATGATTCTCACAAAAACTTCCAAATCTTTCATTTTCAAACTCCCCTCTGTGATCACTATGGATGGTAATAATCTCACATCCTAACTTCTTCTGAATCCAAGTAGATAAAGATCTAAACTCATCAAATGACTCAGATTTGTGTGACAAAAACTTAACCCAAGTGAACCTTGAATAATCATGAACAATCACAAAACCATAGACTCTCCCCCCTAAGCTGGCAGTGCTAATGGGTCCAAAGAGGTCCATATGAAGAACTTCTAAAGGTCTAGAGGTGCTAATGTCCTTAACTGAGTGAAAAGAGGACTGGACTTGCTTCCCCAACTGACAGGCACCACACAGGTGATCCTTAGTGAACTTAAGCTTGGGCACACCTCTAACTAAGTCCTTTTGGGTGACTCTCCTAAGGGTTTTCATACTGGCATGACACAATCTCCTATGCCATAACCAAGACTCATCAGCAGCAGTTTTTAAGCAAATTGAATTATCAGATTTAATGCTACTTACATCCAGCTTGTAGACGTTGTTGATCCTTTGCCCCTCCAAAACAACTTCATCATTTAAGCTTAAAATGCAGCCAGTGGGCAGGAATTTGATGCTGTATCCCTTGTCGCAGAGTTGACTAATGCTCAGCAAGTTGTGTTTCAGTCCATCTACAAGCAAAACATTATCAATCACAAAATTCTTTGAATCACCAATCATACCTGTGCCTACCACCTTCCTGGTGGTGTTATCTCCAAG